>JAAOAK010000074.1:0-159428 GCA_013396175.1 Fusarium denticulatum | reverse complement strand
CCCCCATGCTGTAAATGCGGCCCCACTTGTCCATGACATCGGCCTAGCGACCGGTCGCCAAAACAACCTAAACTCCAAACACCGCCCGATCTCTCCTCCATCTCCGTCTCCGCCTCCGCTCCGGCCCTCCACCGGCTTCAAGCACCGCCCATCATGTCTCGCCGAGCTCCCAAGGGCGAGTACATTGAGACCGTAAGCTCCCTATACTATTGGGGATCGTTCAATGCTAACATTGCTATAGGACACTGGTAACAAGGTCGCTCGCAAAGCTGTCCTCGTCGGTACGCAAAACATCATGCTCGGCGGCAAGACCGTCATCCAACCTGAAGTCATGATCCGCGGTGATCTCGCTCGAACAGCCACATCGTCATCCTCTGGCACCTCGCCAGCGAACAACACAGCCGTCGCCATCGGCCGATACTGCTTCCTAGCTCGAGGTGTCCTGCTGCGTCCACCAGGCCGCATATACAAGGGCGCATTCACATACATGCCACTGCGCATAGGAGACCACGTCTTTGTTGGCCAAGGGACAGTAGTGCAAGCCGCAGCTGTGGGAAATCACGTACAGATCGGAAAGGGTTGTACGATTGGGGAGTTTGCTATCTTAAAGGACTACGTCAAGGTGTTGGATGGGACGGTTGTGCCGCCGAGTATGGTCATTCCGAGCTTTTCTATCGTTGCGGGACAGCCGGCTCAGGTTATCGGGGAGATCCCTGAGGGAGGCTACGATGAGTTTGAGTTGAGGGATATGTACAAGACGGTGGGAAATAATCCCCATCCTCCAGCGTCATGAGAGTATCGCGACAGGTCACGGGATCGGCGTGCAAATCAGCAGAGAGGAGCATACATCTTATACGTTGGGAGGCAACGAGGTTGATATAAACCAGGACCTGAAGGAATAGGTCACATCTCAAGGCGGGACAATACACAGCGCCTACCTATGACTACACAGGACTCGATAGGACGGTGGGAATGAACTCAGGCAGGATTCATCCCTAGGTTCAGTTGGAACAAAGGAACCCCTCCATTCTACTGACCTTGATGGACAAAACCAGGCTCCAAGAACCTGCCTGGACCTTCAAAGCATATAAACAAACAAGGCGATATTCACGGGAGGATCAATTTAGTTATTTAGATAAATGTTAATGATACCCTTTTATGCGTACCTTTTTCTTCTATTGTTGGTCATTTTCGTCTCCTATTGTTTACTTGTTTCACTCCCATCAAACGTCATCTGACCAACAATCAATAATACAGAGCCATATACCGTAACCACGACGACACTGGCTGAAGTTGACGATACTCCTATTGTCCGTCTGCAGTGCTTGGTCTTCATTCTTCTGCACCGTTTTCTTATCCTCTCGCGCATATATTTACTCAGATCTCCCTCCGTCTCCCATCGTCAATTTCATCCAGACATATATCTCTGCCAGATCCTATCATTCGCTAACAACAATTTCACCTCAGAACCACGACAACAACAATCAACAAGCATCAACCATGTCTCCCCCAGAGCTCCCCTCCAAGCTTGTCACCGTCCCCTGGTCCGAGGCTCTCAGCGGCGAGGTCAGCTCGCGCAGATCCGAGTCATCTCCAGGCCCATTCGCTCTGACCGTCCCTCATGCTATCATCCGAAATACTCATCTCTACAACCAGCTCCGCTACGCTGAAGACCTCGACAACCGATCCCTCAAGGACTTCATCGCGCCTCTCTGTCAAGAGATCGCATACTTTCAGAAGCAAGACAACAATGAGATGTACGGCCTCTCCAAGACCATCATTATCAAGTACGGTGAGACGTCTCTCCGCGTCATCCGCCGTATGTTGGACCTCAACCTGGTCTACAACTCTCGCCCTGAGATCCCTGGCGATATTCCTCTTGTTTTCGCTCAGGGTACTTGGTCTGGTACTCTCCGCGACACTGTTCTGTACCGTATGCATGTCTGTCTTCTTCGCAATCAGCTTAGCAATGCTCTCGCCGCTTAGTATGCCGAGGACTTCAAAATTGCGAATCACAACCAGTTCAAGAACGGCGCTTACGTTACCGACGTTCTTACTCAGGATCACCGCGACCGAGTCGAGCGCGCTGCCAAGGAGCGTGAGGTCCTGTCCGCTGTTTGGCAAGAAGTGACTGAAAGCTCCAAGCTCAAATTCTCTAGCTATACGTGCCTAGGCATGACAAAGGAATCTGCCCTAGAGCTCTGCCTCGAGACTGTCGAAACCTTCCACGAGACTCTTGACAGAGTCTCAGATGACAAAGAATATGAGCTTTATGTAGGGGATACAGAAGAGGCTCACCGCCATCAGGCCCGTCAACTGTTGCATATTGCAGTCCGAGCTGCTGCCAGCTGGGAGCCTCGACAACCTGGGTCTTCAGACAATATTTTGGCTATGTACTGTGAAGACATGCTCCGACGCCGTAGGAACGATATCCGCAAGCAGAATGCAGAACTGCGACAGCAGCTTGAGGCCATTCTTGGAGATACACGTGGAGAACAGGTCGGCATGGGCAGTAATGGTGAGAGCGAATATGACAGTGATGATGAGTCTGAGCAATCTGAAGGTTCTGATCTTCCTATGTTTGGCCACTACACCTAAGGAAGCTCACCCTTTTGTGGGCTTTTGCGATTGGTGTCTAGTTTGCCTTACACATCACCGAAGAGTGGTCCGTTTCTTGGCAAGTGATTGATATTAAAGTTCAACAAAGTACTTCCGCAGGGATTTGATAGCACATGGCAAAGAGCAGAGTATAGGTCTGGGGTTGGGGCAGATCAGTGCAAATTTCACAGTTGCTATGTCATATAGATGGCAACACTGGCTAGCGAACCTCTCATGGGTTTCATGGGATATTCACAATAAACAGCTTCGGTGTATGTGTTAGGACCAACGAATAGTATTGTGTGATCAAAAGCTGTCTTCTCTCGGCAAGGTGTGAGAGTATGCTATGTTTAAGAGATGCATTCAGACTGCTTCTTCGAATTCATACTAAACAATGCAAGACTTGGGTAAGTTTAGCACAAAGCTAAGAAAATTTATTGGGGATTTGATCAACATTTGACGACCGTACCTGGTCATTTTTGGCATTTTGGCCTGGTCTAAAGTTTTACTTCTCCCCGAGGGCTGGCTACTTACCTTGTGAAAGTTCATCATCCTCATCGGGCGCAATCCTTTAACGCCTCTGATATCAGGACAGATATAGCCACTGAAGCGGGGCATTGTCTTTCGGGAAACACCTTTAAAGCCTTAAAGCTTGACATAATTCAGAGGTCTTTAATGGTGACAAAGGTGTGGTCTATGGATATGTCAAGCCAAAGCTGCGACTATGTCGTGACTCGAGATCCGAGAACTGAGAAATTTGATGATCATTAAACATGAATATCGTGATATCTTGTTGACCTCTAGTTACCAAGAATTCCCAAGTCTCAGAGATTGTATGGCCTGAACTTCGTGACACTCATGAACTTGTCATGATTTACTTGCCCATGCTCGGCCCAACACTGAATTCCGTCTTTATTCTGCAAGCCACACCCAATTCAAGAATATATAGAATTTCATCCAAGCCCGATCTAATCATCGAACAAAGCATCGACTTCCGACAATCCCATCTTTAGACTTCCCTAGTCACCCACCCCCTCAGAGTCCCAAACCGGTTGCTGCGGGGAAAGAAGGATCACGAACCACCGATGCTCGGCCGGATGGGAACTGAGGGACAAAAGGTGTGAGCCATTCGGCACTAGAAATAGCGAAAGCCGGGCAAAGGCCGTTGAGAAGCGATCGAGTGTGGGTGAGTGCATGAGTTCAGCCGAGCGGCTATACTGGATTCTAGTACCAAAGAGAAGATATGGTATTGTGTAGTCATCGCTTTGATAGGAAAAGCAATTATAGTAATAGTAATAGGTTTCATGATTAAGTATTCTAATCAGTGACTCTATCAAGAAGCCCGTTCTAGGCGATGAACCCGAGGCAATTCCTCGGGGTCCATGTGCTCTCGACTGTCTAATAGACCGGGGGTATAGTCCGAACAACTCCAAAACGCAAGGCATTGATATAATGTAATGTATCATGCCGGGATAAGCAAAATCCTCTTTATGTGTATAACTTTTGAACAACCTTCTAAACGCCAGTAAAATGCTGCAAGTGTCATCTACTCCTCTTTTTAAAATATCGCGCGCCAGTCTTTTATGCCGTGTCGTCGTTAAACAGTGTAGCGGTGAGTAGTGGAGATTTGGTGTCGTGTGTGCAACCCTTGGAGATAAGGTATTGCGGGTCGGAGATAAGGCGTGATTCAAACGTGATGGTAAACTCATAGAATCTGGCGCGCCTTCTCCTCGGCGAAAGCCTTACGGCTCATCATCAGAACGCGCTCGAAGCCCTCACGGCCCTTGACAGCGTTCTCACGGAAGCGAGACACCATGGTATCCTCGATGCTGTTCTTGATTCGCTGCCAGCCACCGCAGAGGGCAGTGATGTTGGCGTTCTGGATGAACTGTGTTTGGTGGTCGCCGAGGGGCTGGTAGACGACCTCCTCCTGAACGTTGACGAGGTTGCTCCATGTCAAGTTCTGGCTAACCATTGTGACGGTCTTGTTGATGGGATCGACGTAGCTAGCCTCGTACATGAAGCTCTCGTCGCCAGTGCCACCGATGATGGCCTTGATCCAATCGGGCACGGTTTGCTTGCAGGTGATCAGACGCTCGGTGCGAAGGATACCGGTCGCGGGGTCAACATCGCGGGAGAGGGTGTCGACGGCAATGACATGCTCAGACTTGTTGTTCCAGGGGCCGTACTTTGTCCAGTTTGCTGTGGACACTTCGTCCCAGGAGTAGTTGTATGTGACCTTGTTGCTAAAGACCTTCATTTTGATGGATGAAGATCGTTGAGGTTTTTGTCGGAGGTTGGTTGTTGTGGAGGAGAGAAGTTGCTCGCGTGGGAGCCAGAAACTTTTTTTTTATTTCAGGTGTAGAAGCTAACAGCTTTTCAAAGAAAGAGGAGACTCTATTTTGTGAAGAGTCAGAAAACCAAAGATGTAAAAGAAAGTGGACGCCTTTCTTATTATATCAGTCGCAGAAAACGAAGATATACAAGATGCTCCAGTGGCAACGGAGAGTGACGGAAGTGAGGGTAAAGATGAGCGCTGGACGGAGATCGATGGCAATGGATGGCGATGCGGCCTTTTAAATTGGGGACACCGCCCTGACTCCTCCTCCCACAGGCCTCTAAGAAAAAATTATCCCATGTGAAGGAGGGTACTCGCTATCGCCGGCCATCGGCTCTGGGCCCGAGCACATCCGCGTTCAGCCACTAAACCCGATATGGTACAGCACTAACTCTACAGGGCAAAGCCTCTCGATCGCGATAAAGCCTCGGGATATTGAGAGGCGGTGATTGGCTCGGTCTGCAGGACGAGGTCGGAGCTCGATTTCTGGTCTCGTGCATTGCTGGAAGAGAGACTGTGCCACAGAGTGGCGAGTGCGTCAATGATGGGGAAAAACCGGAGAACGATGAAGCTAAGCGTTGGTGATCAAACGTCAAGCATTGGTCAACTTGTCACGGTGAGGCTCGATATGGGGAAGGGATTAACGCGGGTGAGAAGATCAAATTTCAAGGGTCTTGGTCTGTGGAATGTACAAGAATCGATACAGAAACTCAATATAGCATCAGTCATTTTCTACGGTACGTATTCCAAGATTAGATACTCAGATCGATCGATCATCTTGCAGCCGTCAGAATGGGCAGTTGATTGCATTGGGGGTCATAGCTACGCAACTTAGACCAACGTAGCAGTGCATAATCCGCCAGGTTCTTGCATACACAATCGTATTGCTGGTTGTTCAGACTATTGGCCGCTGTTATGCTTCACCATTCATGCCATGAACCAATCTACAAGTCTTCATAAGAGTTGGCTATGCCATATATTCCTAACGTAAATCATATTTTGTGTTCATTTACATAGTCAAACTTGTTCGCGTCGAAAGAGGAGAGTCATATTTCAGAGTCCATCTCACAATTCGCTCCATGACATACATAGTAGAAGATCCGTCTAGTAGTCATCTCCACGGCTGATGACCTCCTTCACGGTGGGTCGAATCAGAATGGTCTGAAATCTGTTAGTCACTATCACCAGCTGCGCATCAATGATCACTTACATGCTCAAACTGAGCAGTGTACGAGCCCTTCTTGTCACACAAGGGCGGGTACGCTTCGACAATACCAGCGTTGACCAGATTATTAAGCTGTAAAACTGTTAGCAATAGTTCTTTTTGTTGTCGGCATCAATACATACTCCAAGTAGATACTTGTCCTGGCCAAGACGGTCCAGATATCGACGGCAGAACGGCAGAGTGCCAAAGTTCTTGTTAATCACGTTGAGCAGCGACTTGGCCGAGCTCAACCGGAGATCAACGTGCTGCGAGTCTCCTCGCTTAGCATAGTGCGACGTCTCCATATCGTCGCGGACGTATCCGTTACCAGTGCTTCCAAAGGTCTCAATGGCAAAGACATCGCCTTCCTCCATCTTGGTCTGATCGTTACTCTTGACGATGGGCACGGCCTTGGTTCCGTGGATGCTGTAGGGCAGAATGTTGTGGCCTGTGAGGTTGCGGATACTCTTAACGGGGTAGGTGGTTCCGTCGATCTCAACCTCGAAGCTCTCCATGGTCTCCTGGATGACACCACCAATTTCACCGACGCGGGCATCGATACCGGCCTCGCGAATACCGGCGTTAGTGGCCTCCTGGACGGCCTTGAGAAGATTGTCGTACTTGTTATCGAAAGACATAGTAAAGGCAGAGTCGACAATACGGCCGTTGACGTGCACACCGAAATCGACCTTCATGACATCCTCCTGTTGAAGAACCATCTTGTTGCCTGCATTGGGAGTGTAATGCGCAGCGCAGTGGTTGAGACTAAGACCACAAGGGAAACCCATACCAGCCTTGATGCTGTCACCCTCCTCCAGTCCAGCGTGTCCAGTAAGAGCACGAACACCATCCTCAATGCCCTCAGCGATCTGAGTCAAGGTCTGTCCGGGCTTGACATTCTTCTGAGTCCACTGTCGAACTTGACGATGAATCTCAGCGGCCTCGCGGTAGTCGGCCAAGAAGTCGCTGTTCAGGTTATCGAGATGGCGCTTCTCCTCATCGGTAGTTCGGTAGTTGTTCTCGTCCTTATATTCAACCTCCTCTCCATGAGGGTAGGACTTGTTAGGGAACAACTGGCTGACCTGGACTCGAGGAGGGTCGCTCTGGCTGGTGGGGTTCTTCTTCTTCTTCTTGGGCTTTCTCTTCTTCTTCTTCTTGGCGGCCCCCTCGGCGGGAGCAGTGCCGTTGGCTTCGTCTTCGGAATCATCTTCGCCGTGATCGTCTCCGGCAGCGTCGGTCTTTGATTGTGTGTTTGCGCCGGGCTTCTGAGAGCCATCGGCCACTGCGGGGCAACCGTTGTCAGTATTTTTTGGTCCAGACGTTTTCACATGATATTTCACCGCTGAGGAGACCGTATACGTAGGAACTTACCGTTGAGCTCCTTGAGAGCTTCAGTGGGGACTTGAGCTGCCATCTTGGCTAACTGCGCATGAGTGAGAGCTGCGAAAAAAGAGAGAATTTGGTGGGAGGGTTAGATGAGTGGGAAGATGTCACACCCCACCAAGAATTTGACTTCTATCGACAGAAATACTTGGACAGGTGTGGTCTCGATGGGGCCAAGCATTTCTGTCTGGTCTAGTCCCCGCCGATAGATTTTTGACATGACGAAAGTGGATTGGACATCCATGCCAATGATACGCGAGGCGGTTAATCGCCAGAGAACGACTGAGGCTTCGAATATGGATTGGATCACAATTGCTGCTGTTGATGTTTATAAATAGCGCTCAAGCTGTCGTAATCAGCACTTACTTACAACCCACGCCTTTACCAAACATCAGACTCTTGGTAAATCTTGTGACGACCTATTGGTTATGAATGATGTTTGATGGATGATCCAAGTCACTACATGGCTTGGTTTCACAGCACGGTATTGGCGTTGTAGATGCCGTACTTCCCTGCCCTGCTTTAGGCTGTGACGTTTGCCATGACCGTCAACTGTGTTTTAGTGAATTCAGAAGCAGTTGTGTTCCTGTGACAAGACGCTGATCCTTTCTCACGCCGCGACCTTGCAGTACTGTACCCAATCTGTACTAAATTACCTTGAGGACCACTGACAAGTTATTTCTCAATACAATTACTCAGAATGGAGATATTTTTCATTTCCTTCAGCCATTACAAAATGGCGGTTTCACGACATCTCTAGGGTATCCAATCCCCTTGCAGTCCAATGTATGACCTCACAAGCAGCCAAAAAACCAAGCTGAAACTTACCCTGCCGCTGAAATTCAGGGCATCGTCAGCCAAACAAGGGTAGCCACCAGGTCATAAGTCAGTTTGCCGCTTCATGGACAGGAAACCCGACCCGACCTAAAACGCCACGTCTCCCCCCTTTTCTCAGAACAAGGAATCTCGTGATAACTTCATAAAGACCTCCTGCTTCACGAACCTAAGCCACTGCCATTCCGTTTACGCTTACGACGCATCGAAACTCCTTCTCCACTGCGGCTGGTCCCTTATAAGCTGGAGACCGTTCTGTGAGCGGCGCCACTTACGGGCCGTTTGTATGCCCCTCTGCGGTTGGGTTCTCTCACTTGATTAAGCTCAACTTCTACTGCAACCTTGGTCTTTCACGACTCGCGATATCTTTTAGTTTTTGAAGATCTCCTGGACCGACATGACGGACAATCGTACAGGGGCCAACGCCTCAACCACTACGAAATCTCCCATTGAGCGCAAGCCCGTGGGAGGCATCCCTCCTGAGAGTCCTTCCGCTGTCGAACGAGCCCCGACTCTTCCTCCACGACCAGCGCAAGACTCTGACGAAAAGACTCCTGAAGCTCCAAAATGCGATACTTGCTCCGTACCCAAAAAGGCTGGTTCAACAAGAAGTAAATACCCACCTACACCGATCAAGGTCGACAAGACGCAACCTGAAGACTTTGAAGGCGAACTTGCGACCAACAACGACCTACCCTCCACCGAAACCCTGAAGAAGATCGAAAACTACATCGTTCTCGACAGACATGGAAAATCACACCCCTTCAAGACCCTTTATACAGGTAGCAACGTTGCACGACGCGTGCTCATCATCTTTGTTAGACATTTCTTCTGTGGCGTATGTCGTGACTACTTCCTCTCGTGGTCGTTTCAAGTTACTGATATTGTCCCCCTAGAACTGCCAAGAGTTTCTGCGCTCTTTGTCCGAGGCTATTACTCCCGAAGCTCTCTTGCGCCTACCAGTGAGCACATTCATCGCGGTTATTGGGTGTGGTGATCCTGCGCTTATTGATATGTATGTCAATGAGACGGGATGTCGCTTTCCCGTGTATACCGATCCGACGAGGTCCCTTTTCGACGCCCTTGGCATGTCCAAAACGCTGCAACTAGGCACCAAGCCAGCCTACATGCGCCGAAGCATGATGCACAGCATTGTCGGTAGCATAGTTCAAGGCGTAAAGCAAATCCCAACCGGAAACGTCCTCAAGATGGGCGACCAGCGTCAAGTTGGCGGTGAGTTCCTCTTCGAGCCGCGCGACATCCTCACACCCGTCACAACACCACGAGACGAAAAGCCGAAGCCCATAAGCGCATTCGAAGAAGCAGAAGAACGAGGTCCAGACCACGATGGGAACGAGGAAAAGAGAGTCACATGGTGTCATCGCATGAAGACGACGCGCGATCACGCTGAGATTCCCGAGCTCATTGAAGTGCTAGGTCTAGACCAGACCGCTACCGCTGGACGGGACGTGGGTCGTGGTTCCATCACTTCAGCGCGCAAGGGCAAGGGGCACAGCATGGCGCAAGAGATTCGCAAGCTGAGTGCGGAACGATCTAGGACATCGAACGAAACATGATGCGACTGCCAACTGAGCGGGTCACTGGATTTTGGCGAATTTGAGCATTGCTGGTTCTTATTACAGCGTTGGAGTAGGTTTTGGTTACAATGGCATAGCTTGCGTTTTGAAAAGACTACGATGATATGGTTAGAGAGATTTAGATGAGATATCCTTTGACGTTGGTCGATAGAATGCACAAAGTAATTATTATTTCTCTATTCAGGTCTTCTATTCATGGACCCAGCTTCCGTCTTCTCGACTTTGGATCACCTCGTCTACTTTGAGCCTAAAGTCAATGATCTCTTTACCATTAACTAGGTCATTCTCCATGGCCCTTCTATCCCCCTCTTCAAGATCCTTCACAATCCCTGCTCTTACATGCCTCTCCCTAAGCCGCCTCCTCGCAATCTCAAAGTCCACCTCGACGAACCACACCTCATCCAGAAGCTTCGCCGCATCTCGCCAGATATCTTGATCTAACGCAAGATAGTTTCCCTCAAGTACAACGACACGATGCTCCGGCTTGACGACGATATCGTCGTCTCGGGGATCCTTCAGCGCATGATCAAAGGATGGCGCAAGAATTGGCTCTGATGTAATTGGTCTCTTGGAGAGTGCTTGGACAAGGGTGAGGAACTTGGGCGCATCGAAGGTAAAGGCTGCACCGCGGCGGAAGTGGGCTGTATCAGGGTCTGGCATGGCAGAGAGGGCGGCCCGGGTGAGATGGAAGCCGTCCATAGGAACGAATGTTGCTGGAGGAGGAGATGAGGGATCTGAAGAGGAGGCGCGGCCATTGATTTGATCGGTCATGATTTGTGAGAAGGTTGTTTTGCCTGAATAGTTGTGAGTGTTGAGGCTTGAGGTTGACAGGGTTCACTGACCTGAGCCGGGGATACCAGCAACGCCGATCACTGAAAGTGTTAGCGAGATAAGCCATTTGTTCCGGTGAGAAAGATATCGATATAGAGAAGGGGGACGTCTCAGCTCATGAGAGCTCTATTGAAAGAAGATGAGTGCTTACGGGCACTCACATAATCTCTTATCCTTTGGCGTTTCCTCATACTTCTTCCACGCCTTCTCAACAAGCCTTTCAACCTGCGACTCCATATTTGCGAATTATGTTGTAAAATGAGAATGAATGAGTTGAAGAAGTGATCAAGAGCTTGAATGTCGTTGGAATATAATATGCCCCGCGTCGAGGCGTTGCCCCACGTCGTTACATCACAGCTATCCACCCCTGTAAATCCAAGGATTGATAGCAGCAGTACTTCACTACCTATCAAGTGCAACTTATCTCATACTTACCAATTCACCATTGCTCGGACCCAGGGGCGCCATGTATGCGAATGGAGGGGAGTTAATAAAACTTAATGCATTGAATTATAAATGATAAAAGGATTTAGGCAAGTCAGCCTAGATTTAGTGGTCTCTCCAATAAGTTTGTTTCGACATCGTCTTTTCTTGCTCCTGGGACGAGGTCTATCCATCTTATTTACAAGACGAGGAATCATACCCGGACGCACAGCATGAGGCCTAATACTCCACAGTGACCTTCTTATTAATTAACAAGGAACTCGAATTTGAACCTACCTATACAGAGATTTATTCAACAACAGTCAAGTACCTACCTAGTAGTCAAGGCCTTTACCATCCAACCATTACACATCATATCCAAGTGGGTCCTGTCCTATCATCGACCCAAAAACTCAGTCTTTACTCTCCCCCCTACATCCTCATTCACAGCCAAAACTAAACTACAAAATGGATGACGAAGATCCCCTCGCCAACTTCGCCTTCGCAGATGTATCTTCAGATGAAGCCGATGAAGCAGAGGCGACAAAGTCCCGCCGCACAGGACAGTCGGAAGAAGCTTGGCGAGTAGTCCAGAAGGAGTACAAGGCAAAGGTTGAGAACGGCGATGTAAGTGAACCTTGGCGTAAATAGGGATATCTAGCACTGACTTGGACGAGATTTACCAGAAAGTCAAGCTCCCGCTTGGCCATGACGCCACCAAGATGGACATTCAAGAGGTTATCCATGCCGTTGAAGAACACTACTTCTTTCACCGTTATAGAGAAGCTGAGAAACTAGCTATTGAGGCCTTGAAGGATGGCCAAGGGCTCGACCGTGACTCTAGACAGTTGCTGGAAGCATATAGAGACAGATGCCACGGGAAACACGAACAATCCTAACTATATTCACACAACCAGCAACCGAAAGGATCCAGACAGTTTGCTTTATTACGCTGGGTACGCTGGGACTATCTCAATTTCTACAAACATGCCTTAGTCGCTTCCATTGCCCATCGAGAGGCTGATCTCCAAAATTACCCTTGAAAGCACTCGTTGAAGAACCTTCATTACAGCGAATGCCCCAACTACCAGGCCCAAAAGAGAGATCCTCTACACCAAATAAGTCACCAGCTTTCCCCAGGCTTTCTGTCATCGTACATGGCGGCATCAAGCTCAGTACTTGATCGGGCCAGTGAATCTGCCTTGGAATGTCGCCGGCTTTTTGGCAAAACGTGAAGAACCCAAGCCCTTAGGCATTCCGAGCACAGAGCGGTTGGTTGAATCCTCCACCTGCTTCGGATCCTTCTCCTGTTCGGCAGTTGCACCACCAGGACTCGTAGCATTACCATTCACGGGAATCTCGATTGCCCTGGTATCTCCGAGGCCGGAAGAAAACTCATGGGAGACCGGCTTGCCAACCATGTTGAGGCAGGTACGAATGATGTCCAGGAGACCCTCTCGCACTTGCTCGCCACGCTCATGCAGGGGACCGTGGCTAAGAGCCTGGTCAAGGATTTCATACTCAATCCCATCGATACTCTGACTAGAGTGGTTCCCCAGGGCAGCGACCTGCTCCAGAACCTGGCTTAGCAACTGACTCAGCTGTACGGTTTCATGTCCCAGGCTGTGAATGTTGCTGTTAGCTGGCGCTCCCCAATTGTCATCCATCATGATAAGGGGCTCTTGGTCCGCGGTGGGCACCTGTTGAGATGAACCGTTGACGACGGGGATTGAAGTATCGGACGCCGTTTCCGCAATGGGGCTGGCGGCCATCAAGAGGTCGCCGTCGTCCTCCGCCTTGCTTTCCTCAATCTGAGACTTGTCGGTGTTTTGTTTCTGATGATCTAGCAGAGCATTCTGAAGCTTGATCAGATTCATCTTGAAATCCTGCGCGTCGCTAACTGTAGCAAAGCGAAGCTTCTCAGAGAAGGGCCTAGTCTTCACTTTGATGGTACACCAGAGGCCGTCGAGGACTGGCTGCTCGAGTTCCAGAGCATTGTAGATTAGGAGGCCCTTAGTGTCATTTCGAATCTCAAGAATGCCGTCGCTCTCTTCAATGATCTTGACAGCAATGTGGGTGACAATACTAAGTGCCTCAGCCTTTCCGGGAATGAGGTGGCACTTGCTTTTGTACAAGAAGTGCTCCGATGCAATAAGTTCCTGGGCATCCTCATCCCGCTTTTCCGTGATGTGAGTAGCCGGAGGCGAAGGCTCTTCACGATTGGTTCGAGAAGCTGTCTCCGTAGGTCCCGGGCCCCATCTCGCTGTGGCCATATTAACATTATACTGTTCTATAATTCTCATCACACAGGGCTTCTAACCGGGTGTCGTGGGTTTGAACTGAACGGGAGTGCCCCGAGACTGACGTGCAGACGGCGCTCTACCGGAAGCAGGGATAGCTGGAGCATCTCTATCGAAGGTGTTAGAAGATCTAATTGCTGTAGGCAGAAAGACTTACTTGTGAGCTATGATTTTCGGAAGATTCTCTCTTCTCTGGCCTTTTGCCCAAGGTCGTGCATCTGCGTGCTCAAGGCCCTCCATACTTTGGGACTCTGCATCGTTAATCTTGGCACCCCATCTGTTCTTGAGTTCCACCTTTGTAGAAACCGAAAAGTGGCCAGTTCCGTTGTTCCGGCTTGGGGCATAAGTTTGGCCTCGATCTCTTCTCGTTTCATTGCTCAGAGGAAGTTCTTCCTGACGAAAGCGAGAGAGGTCGGCCTACCAGAATTCGTCAGTTATAGGTCGCCGTATGGTATTGAGAAGATGATACAGAGTGCGCCAGCAGAGAAAGCAAATAGGACCCCCGTGATGTGGATGGAACAATGAAAGTGAAGAGGAAGTCTTACCATTGTGGCCCGCTTGATGGCGTCTTCGTCAATACGATTGCCCATTTTGATGACCGCGAGCAGAACGGGTTGGGATATATGATAGAAAGGTGACAAAGAGTGTATATTTATTTTCCGGTAGCGCTTGATGCAGTGATAGACTGTGATGGGCGCGCGAAAGAAGTAACATGTGTTGACGGATAGTGTTGTGGAGGAAAAGGTGAACGGCAAAGACTCTATTTGAGTCGAGACGGGAGGGAGGGAGGATTTATTGAAGCTCCAAAGGAAGAGAAGGGATGGTGAGAGAAGGAAAGATGCAGTCTCGCTCCTTCCCTCCGCTGTGGTGCGATGCCGGGGCAACCACGAAGAGGAAGGGGCAAGATGCAAGATGCGAGATGCGGGCACCCGAAGAACTTTTCGTTTAATAGAAGACAAGATGCAAGGAAGGTATAGCAGAAGGGAAATAGAAGAAAGAAAACCAATAATTTCAAATACTCTTTGACAGGCAAAGAGCTATTTCTTGGTCTCGTGGAAAATTGTTGGAGGAAGGAAGGAGGAAAACCGAGAAGCGGGTGCGGATGCAATTTATAGCCAAGGTAGGCACAGAAGTGTGGCTACCTAGGCCATGAGTCTCTGCAGCAGCAGAAAAAAGCCTGAAGAGCCTAGAGAAGCCACAAAGTGAAATGACCCAAGCTTTTAGAAGCTTAGGGGTCGTTAATAATGAAATGATCCAAGTGTAGAGGGGAGTGAGTCCATTTCAGGGGAGGCCACCTGAGGTGCAGGTGCTTCCTTGCCCACTAGCTGTTATATGTGCCTGGGTGATGCTCAACCTACCTAAGTACCTAGTGAAGTGGCTTGGCCAAGCTGCTTCTACTATCCATTCCCACAACTGTCTCCCGGATCCCTGGCCCGGTATATGCATGATCTAGGTATCTTTGTTCTCCTCTCATTCCTCCAATAGTAAGGCCCCAACGGATGCACCGACCCTTACAGATCGTCCTGACGGGAAGCTGCAGCTCGCTTCCTTAATTTCATCTACCAAGCAGGGATGCATCAAAGAATGTGATATGGCTGCACTGATGTGGTAGGCCAACTAGACACAAGATATCGACAAATGTTGAGCATTAACTTTGAGCAACAACACAAACTACATATGGTCAAAGACTGATGACGGACTATTGCAGGTCAAGGATTGAGCTCTCCAGAGTCAAACCGCATACTCTTGTATCCAAAATCATCGTTACCGACTATCAAGAAGCGAAATACTTCTCCCAGAACCCCTCGAGAGTCATCAACTTAGCATCGCTCGACTGTCCCTTAGCCTCAGCCGCATTCGCCTTCAGCTCAGTAGCAGGGCTCAAGTCGTTAGGCACTCCATAGTACAAGCCGCCAGAGTACTGACAGAAACCGAACATGTACTTGACAGTCTCAAATGATTGATCGCCGTAAGTCTCCATGGTCTTCCAGTCCTCAATGGGCACGAATCGGGCCTTGTTACCTGTCACTGACAAGCCATTAGCTAAAAGGAACTCAGCAGCTGGAACCACGACACTCACCTTTTCCGAACTCGGAAACAAGCTTCTCAGTTGTCTCGCTGGCGCTGATACCTTGGACAAGACGCCCGTTGTACTTCTTAGGATCGAGGAAGATGCCATGAACAAGATCACCATAGTCATCTCCGATAGAAATGAAGGGAATCTCTTCATTACCGCCCCAGCGTGGAACACGTAGAGTGAGATAACCCTCCTCGTCAGTGGTGAAAGGGAAACCGCCCAGAGCTGGGGCAAAATCTTCCACGAGATGGTTCTCCATGTACCAGCCTGGGCTAACAACGTTGACAGTCTCAAACCCCTTACTCTTTGCATACTCCCCGACAGCATGCTTCACTGTATCAAGTCAGTGTGGAGATTTCAAGTGGAAGGGAAGAGAAGATGGCATACTGTCGAAAGCCTTGTTAGGAACCGCCCCTCCAGTGGTTTCAGAGGCAGAGGCCATACCGCTGTACACAAAGTGACGGACCCCTGCCTCAGCGGCCGCATCCACGAGGCTCTTACCGATATCAAGTTCGGTAGGCCCACCTTCTTGGTTCATTGACTGTAACTGTATCAGAGGAGAATCAAAATACTGATTTCAATGACTTACAGGATCGTCCGAGTTTGTATTGGCAAAGGCTCCCCAGCTGCCCCTGAAAGCTCCAATCACCTCTTCCCTGACCAGACCGTCAGCCTTGACTACCTCAACACCATGCTCAACGAGAGCCTTGGCCTTTTCGGACTCAGGATTGCGAGTGATTCCTCGGATCCTGAAGGACTGGGACTTGTTCTGAAGCAAGGACTGCACTACGCTGCCGCCCTGAGAGCCAGTGGCACCAAAGACAGTAATGAGCCTGGGAGAAGACATCATTTTGACTTAATAGCAGGAAAAAAGGTATGTTCAAGATATTGCGTCTTATGATTGAGTGTTAATGATTTGGATACTGATGATAAGACATTTTTCGTTTTCACAGATACGGCCACTTCTTATATATCTGAACGAAATCCTCGACCTCACAACCAACTCCGCAGTACACGATGCCATTGCCGTCACAATTTTGTGAATAAGTGATCTCGGGGCACGCGGCCACCGTAAGAGTCGGCGATCCAAGATATTGATTACCCCGATTGTCCATTTCCAGCAGCTGTGACAGCAAATTGACCAACCAGATGACAACAGGATGGAATTGGAGTTTCTCATCATTTGTCTTGGCACTGCTTTGCGGCTGTGGCTTACACGACACCCACTTTGTGCAGTGTTGGTATAAAGTGGATGTGATTATTAATTCCGCTCTCAACACTTACAAGTGAGATTCTGGCGGAGGAGCGGACTTACACAGATGGGTTGAAGAATGATCTGATGATTATTATCTAATGAATACTGAGTGAGATGGCAAGAGCTGAACATCCCATGGTAATGTCTAAATGACTTCTGCTGCTTTCAATTGCCGACCACCCTGTCTCACAACTCAGATATGATTATTCTACTGAGGACACTCATTTCTAGAGAGTCTTGGGTCTTAGACCACATTACGAGCCCTGCCGTCCATCAACAGCAGCGCCAAATGTTCTGCTGTAACACCGGTCTGGTGGTCTAGTGGTATGATTCTCGCTTAGGGAAAACCCTACAGCATTGCTTGCGAGAGGTCCCGGGTTCAATCCCCGGCCAGACCCTTCATTTTGCACTTTTGTCGTTAAATGACATTTCGACGTTTCCTTTTGTCTTAGGACTCTCTCTCTGATGGCTGTCGCAAACCCAAGAATGTCAGTATGACGGGGTGGTTGGTAAGCGTGTTGTCTGTTGATATTCCGAATTGTATGGGCTAGAGAGGGTAAGTGTTTATTTTACTACTTAAAATCCGGGTTTCTTACTCCTAGAGGAGAGGGGTTTGGCAATATCGAAGAGCAAATCTCCGAATGTTTTATTAGTGTTGGAAGCAAGTGTTAGATCAATCGCCTGAGTTATACACTCGAGTTGAGCAGCTCCGTCTTGTAAAGTCAATGGATGCTCGAGTGCAATCAGTATACTGGAAGGCTTACCACCAAGTGATGAGCAAGAGAACGAATACAGTGTCTACTACCCTGATAAAACACTATGTTAACTCTTGATTAGGCACGCGGCAATGTAACAAGAAAACAATACTTATTAGCTTTCCCCTCTACACTTATCAACAACATCTAGCGCAACTAACGAGGCCTAAGATACACCATTCCCTCGCCCAACTCCACCGCCGAAAAGGAACAATGAGCTTAATGGAAAGACTAATACGAAGGAGAGAACACAGAACAACATATAATGGCCGTTAAAGCCTACAGCCTATCTCTGACATGAGTTATCAGGCAGTTCCCATCGCTGAACACTCTCATGAGGCGTGTATGCATTCGCTGAGTTGGTATAGCCTGGGAGCTCAGGAGGCCTTGCTTCACCAGCCATTTCCACACGAGCATCACGACCATCCATTTCCAAGTTTGGCCTCCATCCTTCGCCCGACATCTCATGTTGTCCTGCGACTTGGATTGGCGGACTGGGCGTCATGTTGGGGAAGGGATGAACATCCCGCCCAGAAAGTTCACGTTGAACGCCAGTACCAGATAATTCGTTGGTCTTAGATAGAGAAGAAACAGAAGAAATTGTTGAGGCTCCGACGGGCTTTCTTGGTAGAGTGTCCCTCCTCTTAGGCGTCGAAGGGGAGACAGACGTCACGACAGCAGGACTGCCGTCCGTCGTAACTTCGCTGAGGGGTTGAGTAGTGTGGGGGTATTGTGTCTTTTGTTGTCTTCTTCGTCTGACGAACCACCAAGCAAACAAGCCAGCAGCGATGACTACCACTGGTACAGCGATGCCGACACCAATCTTGATGACAGAGATGCCATCATCCCCGTTCTTGGATGATGCTGGGGACCCGTCCGAGTTGACCCAGTAAGTGGATGTTGCTTCGACGATTACTAGTGGCCAGAATGTTAGCAAAGATTCTCGATAGGGCACACACATGAACAGTACCTGAAGCAACAGCAAAGGCACCATCACCATGAGCAGCAGGAACTTACCCTGCGTTCTGGAAGCACTATCCTCTGCCGTTTGTGTGACAATGGTCATGTGCGTTGAAGTCGCATCACCACCTGAGTTGGCAGTTCGACTGGGCCTCGCATCACTGTCACCACTACTCTCTGCGGTAGGCTCATTCGTTGGTTCCTCTGTAGCTTCAGCAGGATTGTACCACTCAGTAGCACCAGGTTGCGTGAAGCCTGCACCCATACAGTACGAAGCGTAGTAGGATTGCATGGAAGTCAAGTCTCGAGAGCGATCACCAGCTGAGCACAATGAGGTGGCACACTTGGACATGAAACCATCGGCTTTTTTGGCAGATGCAGCGGCGGTAGCGCAGTAGCAGTTGTTATCATAGGGGTCATCACACCCCATAGCCCTGCCCATATCGGACAGAACGGTGTAGTAGAGACACTTGCTGATACATGTGTGGCCAACGTTGTCGAGGTTGGCACTGATGGTCACGCTTTCAAAGTCTGCTGAGAGGGCAAGAGGGAGAGAGAAGAGAAGGACTGAGAGAAATCGAGACATAATTGCTGGTGTTGCTCCAACTGGAGACGGTAGGAGAACGTGTAAGTGGAAACAATGGGACCCGACCTATCTGGCTAGCAGAACGAAACTGCTCACACAACTGACAGCAGGGCGTCAACTCTATAAGAGACCATCACAGTCATGACTAGTACCCCCATACCGCGGCATATATTTACACCGTATCTCATCTATTCTCGTTCCTGCTTGCCCTCGGGAACTGGCCTAGCTAATTTGAGGAGATCTACATCGAAGCCATACACGCCAATGCATGTACGTTTATGTTTATGCCAGGGGCGAAAAGTTTCTATTGGCTCTTCTGAAAGATAAAGCTCTGATAGGGCCAGCGACTGCACGAGCTGAATAGAGTTGGCGGGCATATTTGAAGTCACGATGGAAGATGAAACCGCCATGTCTGCAAGGTGCCTCGAGGAGTGGGAGGATGCTTGAGTGGCATTTAGAGCCGGCAGTGGAAACTCAGACAATATGCAAGGGATAACTGAGAGATTATATAGTAAGTAGACCTTCCAGTGAAGCATTCTCTATCATCAGTTGTTGAAATGCTGTTGTTGAAGATGTCGACTCTCAAAGAGAAGACCTGAGAGAGCGGAATTGGACAAACAATTTGCATGCCCGCCGAACCATCATTGGCTAATACAGTGACAACGTTCATATCTGGTGCGGAAGAGGTTATCTTGGCACAAGGATCAGGTATGCTACAAGTTCAGCCGCAGTCAACAAGGAACGGACCGAAACCACATTGTATTGGTTGACGATCGGGTCTCTGAGACCTCTCGTGACCAAGGCACCCTGGCTAATTTAAGTGTTTCCCACGGCTTGCATTAGTTTATTGCCTGGCTGATCAGTTATTCGTTATGGGATATTCGTATATGGGACGGGCATTAGTCGCCTCAGCATTGAGAGGACGGCGCTTCGGCGTTCAATAATACGCTGTTGCTAGGGCTTGGCTAGGCTGCCTGGCCAAGATAGCGAAATACTACAATATTTTGAGAGAATCTCATATGGTTGAGATGTACAGGCACTCTATTATAGTAATACGTTTCACTTTTAAGTGGCCATTATTTATATCTGAGTTGTTATACTCGTGCCTACTTGTTCGCTGGGAGATATGACAATGTATTAAGAATTAAGCTTAAATTTCCCCGCACCATCTACCGCTAGAACGTTCCTTGCTTGTGCAATTGTGAGCTGTCTAAGATACTGGGATTCATTTCTTCTCGATACTGCCGTTTCTGTCCTTACTCTGGTTTTCTTAAAAGATCTGCGTAATTTCAGAATGCGCCTCTCGGATCGGGAAGCCGCCCATGCTATCAGGGCCAGACTCGAGCCCCTCGGCCGAACAGGCCTGAGCATCGTATACACAGAGAAGGGCAATTCCAAATCTGCTCTAAAGGCAGCTGGTTTCTGGTTAGATGGCGAAATGTATGATCACGCCGCATTTGCTGAAGATTCGAGCAACTTATTTAAGCGCGAAGCTGCCATATATGAAGCTCTCGGCTCACATCCATACTTCCTCAAGTGTATCGGCGTCGAATTGATGCCTGATGGAGAAGAAGCTTGGGCTTTGCGTCTTGAACGGGCGCCTCATGGTAACTTACGGGAATACATTGGGAAGACCGAACCTCCGACAATGACTCGTCGCTTGCAGGTAGCCGTCGACTTCACGGAGGCTTTGCAGTACGTTCATGATCGCGGGGTTATTTGGGGTGACGGCTCACCTCGAAATGTTCTTGTCTTCGATGATCTTCACATCAAACTCTGTGATTTTGCCGGCTCGACTCTGAAGTGCAACTTCCCAGAGCTTCTCTTTACATGTGAGCCTCGTTGTTGGGTGCCAGGACCAGAAGGAGACTCTACTACTCGAAGTATACTCGAAAAGGAGCTGTTTGCGCTCGGTACTGCAATTTGTGAGATCACAGAATAGACTGTTCCTTATGGGCCAATAAAGATAGAAGAACCCCAGCAGAAACTTATGGACGGAGAGTATCCTTACGTTGGTGACAGTAATCCTGTCAAAGATGTTATTGAGAAGTTATGGAATTTTGAGTATAGTTCTGCACAAGAGGTGGTGGAAGCTCTAAGGATAGCTCTCGTCGATACGTAAGGCGGAGTTCAAGTGTATTGCTGGCAAATAAAACTAGTATCTAGTAGCGAAGGATTCCTAAAGTCTGGCTAAATGATTCTCATGTATGATGTTGATGGCGGTAACGAGGTGCCCAAGCATACTCACCAGGTTCATGGTCAAAGACAGGCGCAGCCATGAGAGCGCTGGTACACCTCCAATCAAACACTACAACGTATGATTCAATTCTGTTGTGCATACGGAAGAGGAGACCCTAATTTCTCGAAAAGTCCACAGAATCAAACCGAAGTCCATATGCGCTATGAGACCCCAAAGGCCAGGACACATTTAATTGTATCTTCACCAGACTGAAGCGATACCTGGAGCAACCAATTTTAGGGCTGATGACCGATGAAAGTGCCGAGCTTGTTCGAAAACGATAATTATGTTTGTTATGATTGGGTCCTTACGCTGTTTAATTATTATTCAACTTTCTCCCGTTCCTGTACCGTATCCCTTATATTGAAGGATTGTAAAGACTGTCGTGGGAGACGACAAAAGGTTTGTCCCGTTGGATTAAGCTCTTTTGAGTTAGGTTGGCCATCTCCACCTCAAGCGGGTTATTTTTCAGCTGGACTGCAAGTATTACAGGAAGAGGGTCATGTGTTGTATCTTGCCAAGATCGAGCGGAATGGAGCACACAGTCCAACAGTTCGGAGAGAAAGCCAAATGGGAATATGAGGAGATGATGGCAAACCCGAAAATACGTGTATGAATTTGTAACGATCTGAATCCGAGGCCTTGGCACATGGAGGGTTCTTATTGACAGGTCGTGGCGCAGTCAATTACTGTGAGACTGCGGCATTTCTAAACCTGACTGATGAACCAGCCAAGAGCCAAGGAGCATTCAAGCTGCGGCGATTCATGTACCGTTGGAGATATTTTTGGATTTCTGCTGATCAGGTACTGGCTGCATCAGCAACAGCAGAGAAACAGTAACAGTAGAGGGACGGGACCCAGATGTGATTACTGTGCTTCCATCTAGGGCTGCATGCGACTGTTTGTAAGCAGGTTAACGTTGCTCGGGCAAGAGAGGCTTGGACTAGTCAGCGTTGGCGATTGGTTTAGTCTCCTAGCCTCTCAGAACTCAACGGCAAGATGCGATGATTGTGTCGCACGAGAGAGCCTTGTGGGTGCAGCTGAAAGGCACATTCTATCTGGAGGCTTGAAAGGCGCGAGGTTAGGCCTGGCTGGATCTTTCTGGGCTGGATATTTGGCGGAGGCGCGGCTTGGGACTAGACTGCGAGAGGAATTGGAGGATGGATCTGAGCTGCGGCTGGGCTGACAGAATGGTAATCGGGCTGAGGTGTGATGAGACAAGACAAGCTACCTGCAGTAGTAGCTCGCTACAGTAGCTGCTAAGCTTCAGCTGCAGGATAGGACTCAAGTGAATTCAGCCTCTTTGTATAACCACTTGATCTGCCTCTCGTCGATATTCATTCATTCTCATTTCTCTCTTGCACTTCATCATTTTCTCCAGGACTGGACAGACAGAGCCCCCCCTGCCACCTGCAACGTCCTATCCCCGCTGGCGGTTCAAGCCGAGCCCCCCCAAACCAACGTCACTCGCTCAATCATACCCTTATCCGTCACTGGGTCAGTGGAGGATCACCATTTACTATCCCACTCGGGCAGAGTGTGAAACACAGAGACCGTTGCTCTCAAGCACGCCAAGTTGGACCCTCCAACTCCTCGGTCCTTGGATTTAAACGGAGTAAACGGATCTGCCAAGACAAGGACAAGGGTTTTGGTCATTCATTCGCAGAAGGGGACGCGCATATCGAGCAGCCGAGCCACAGACCAGACGCAACTGTTAGCCACCTGCAGACTTTTGTTCGCTCTCTCTCTCGCTCCCTCGCATCTTGCAGTTGGAGGTTTAGCTAGCTAGCGCCTGATCCGATCCCTGTCATCTGCTCTGCTTCTGCGGCTGCAGTCAGACATTGACACTGGACTGACATTGGTTTTCGTCAGCTTTGAAACTGAACCAAAATCTTTTTTTCTTTCTTATGCAACCATCTCTTTATTTTTGTTCTCTCCTCTTTGTCTACCTACCTACGTACTGTGCACTCGTTTCACAGTATCATTCGTTGGCGCATTTATAACCGCTTCTCCTGCGTCTGTGCATCGTCGCATAACGTCACTCAGGCCTCACAAACACTGGACTTGTCGCCCGCCCGCGGTTCCTTGGTCTTTAGAGAGTGGGAACCGAAACCCGGGGCAACCACCAGCGCAACAGCAACAGCGACATTCAACCATAAACCATCTTTTGCGCAACTGTAACCGCCAACCAAATAATACACACTTCGAAATCTTTATGTGTATAGCGCCCTGCGCATAAACAACCGCAATCATGTCGTATAATCGCCTAGGCAAGTACATACAACCACCTACCTTATCCCTTCCCATTACCTTAGGTTTCTTTGATCATCGTCATCTGCCCCTTTCTCTCCCTCAATATGAGACAGTCGAGACATACCCCTCCCTCCCTCTTAAACACCCCTGGCCCGTTAGAATTGCATTGCATTACATTGCAACTCGGCATCTGTTCGCCTTTTTGCTCTTGATACTCGGCAAAGTTCAAACTTGCAAAAGTGGCTATAATCTTATCATCATCACCTGCTACAAACTTTCGCTGTGGTGATAATAAGGTTCATTGCTGCTGCGTCTCTTTGCGCATCACCGAGGCCCCCATTCGCAAGTCTATTTACCTTCGCCCACTCACATCGCCTTTCACTCCAGTTGTCAACTCAATCAACAACAAGCATATTCTTGAACATATAAGTCTAACTCCAATTGCCTTCAGACGACGATTACTATAACAACGAAATGGATCCTCGTTACGGGGCACAGCCTCAGCAACATCCACACCCTCACCGGACGCCTTCGCCAGGGCAGCCGCTCCAGCAAGGCTACCAGCTCGATGATAATCCCTTCGACGATGGCCGGTATGGACAGTATGGCCCTTCTCAGCAGCACCTTCATATGCCTTCGGGCCCCGACCAACACCGGTTACCTACCCCAAGCGATCATCTGAACCTCAATGCAGCTGTAAGTCTTCCTCGCCGTATTCAACATTGCGCACGTGTTATCAAGAATTGAACTGACTATATCGAAGCAATCCGTCGATAATTTGTCTGGCTACGGACCCCCTGGTGATTACGCCGTAAACCCTGAAGCGCATCACGATGCCTACTACAACCAACCATACGAGCCTCGTCCTCAGCAGCAACCCTACGATCAGGGATATGACCAAGAGTACGACCAACCCTATGATGACCACAGACCTATGCTGCAGCACCAACCATCAGACGCGCCAAGCGAACCATACCAGGATCAGCCGCAACAAGGTGGTGGAATCAAGCGCTGGAAAACTGTCAAGCAAGTCCTCCTGTATCGCGGTAACCTGGTTCTCGATTGCCCTGTTCCTCCAGTTCTGTTGCAGCAGAACCCTCACGGAGAGCGTGACGAGTTCACACACATGCGATATTCCGCAGCGACTTGCGATCCCAATGACTTCTACGACCACGACTTCACACTGCGACAGAGGCTCTTCACAAAGCCCCGCCATACCGAGCTGTTCATTGTTGTCACTATGTATAACGAGGACGATATTTTGTTTGCCCGAACCATGACCGGTGTTTTCAAGAACATCGAGTACATGTGTAACCGTCCCAACAGTAAGACATGGGGTAAAGACGCGTGGAAGAAGATCGTCGTCTGTGTCGTCAGTGATGGTCGTTCCAAGATCAATCCCAGAACCAAGGCTCTCTTGGCCGGTATGGGTGTGTACCAAGAGGGTATCGCCAAGCAGCAGGTCAACGGAAAGGATGTCACAGCCCATATTTACGAATACACCACGCAAACTCACCTTCAGATCAAGAACGACGTTGTCCAGCTCGTCCACCGACGCCAACCAGTTCAAATGCTGTTCTGTTTGAAGGAGAAGAACGCCAAGAAGATTAACTCACACAGATGGTTTTTTACGGCCTTTGGTAGAGTCCTAGACCCTAACATTTGTGTGCTTCTCGATGCGGGTACTCGACCCGGTGGAAGCTCAATTTACCATCTCTGGAAGGCCTTTGATCTCGAGCCCATGTGTGGTGGTGCTTGCGGTGAGATCAAGGCTATGTTAGGTACTGGTGGAAAATACCTTCTGAACCCGCTCGTCGCTGCTCAGAACTTTGAGTACAAGATGAGCAACATTCTCGATAAGCCATTGGAGTCCGCTTTCGGTTTTATCTCCGTGTTGCCGGGTGCCTTCTCAGCCTATCGCTATGTCGCTCTTCAAAACGACAAGAACGGAAAGGGACCTCTCGAGAAGTACTTCTTGGGTGAGACGCTCCACGGTGGAAGCGATGCTGGTCTTTTCGAGTCCAACATGTATCTGGCCGAAGATCGTATTCTTTGCTTCGAGCTGGTCACTAAGCGCAACTGCCATTGGATCCTGCAGTACGTCAAGTCAGCTACTGGCGAGACCGATGTTCCCGATACAGTCACTGAGCTTGTTCTCCAACGTCGCCGTTGGCTCAACGGTTCTTTCTTCGCTGCTATCTACGCTATTGTTCACTTCCTCGACTTCCTCCGATCCGATCACACTTTCTTGCGAAAGTTTGCCTTTTTCATCGAATTCATCTTCAACACTATCAACATGATCTTCGCTTGGTTTGCTATTGGTAACTTCTTCCTCGTTTTCAAGATTCTCACAACAAGTTTGGGAGATGATTCGTTACTTGGGCGGACAGGAGAAATTCTGGGTGTTGTATTTACCTGGCTCTACGGTGTATTCCTGATTACTTGCTTCGTCTTATCTCTGGGCAATCGACCAGCAGGTTCTGGTAGGCTCTATACCGCCATGTGTTGGTTCTGGGCTATGATCATGATGTAAGTTCCCTGACATGCTTTTGCTGCCTGACACTAACAACCGACCAGCTATCTATTGTTCGCTGCTATTTTCATCGCTGTCAAATCTATCATTGCCGACGTTAACGACTCAGACGGCTTTAATTTTTCAGAGATCTTCAAGAACAAGGTCTTTTACATGCTTATCATCTCGGTTATGTCGACGTTCGGTATCTGGCTGATCGCTTCGCTGATCATGTTGGATCCCTGGCACATGGCCACCTCTTTGGTCCAGTACATGCTTCTCACGCCCACCTTTACCAATGTTCTGAACGTCTACGCCTTCTGCAACACGCACGATGTTTCTTGGGGTACCAAGGGTGACGACAAGGTTGAGAAGCTTCCTTCGGTGAACACCAAGGATGGTACTGGAAAAACGGATCTGCCTGACGAAGGAGATTTGAACGCGCAATATCAACGAGAACTTGCTGTCTTTTCACAGAAGCATGTTGAAGTCAAGACTGCTCCTACTCCCAGCCAGCTTCAGGAGAAGCAAATGGACTACTACAGAGGTGTTCGTACTGGCGTCGTTCTCATCTGGATGGTGTCAAACTTTGGTCTAGCAGCGCTTGTTCTGAGCTCTGCAGGTCTGGATCGAATCAGCCCCAACAAGGATAAGGACCATGAGGCGGAACAGCTGAGCCGATCCAACATCTACATGTCTATCGTCCTTTGGAGTGTGGCAGGTCTGAGCGCGTTCAAGTTTATCGGTGCGATGTGGTTCTTGGTGGTGCGCATGTTCCGAGGTGTCTAAGCTGAGAGGCGCAGCGCAACTTAGGCTCGAACTTTGGCGTGCAGGGAACGAGAAGGTTCGTTTAGCTTTCACATTATACCCATTTATGACGAGGAGTCCATGGGATTTGAGGGGCTCGGTGTTGTTGAATAACGTACGTGTATGTAAACAAACTTTGATGTTGGTCATGTCATGATGTTTTGACTCGGCTGTGGAGGATACGATACCTACCAGGAAGGCGTTTGGTTTGCTTAGGCTAGGCTTATATCCTTAGATGTGCACATATGAGGATGAATTTTACGTTAACTATTTTCTATACCATTTTGTCTCTCTTTTTGCCGTGATGTGGTTGTGTTTTTCATCGGATCCATAAAAGTCCGATCGTGATATCATGAAGCTCCTCACTAACGCTTCTCCAACACCACCTTGTTGTACCATCATGTCACGAACACCCTCACTCTTCAACTGTCTGATCCGCACCCACCATATAACATCCCGCAAAAAGCTCTCCCGCGTTCGTCGTGCAGCACAGCAACTAAACGTGGATTGGCTGTATGTACGCAGTGGCGGATCACCGGGGATAATGTTTGCAGAGGGGCGCGATGAGGCTGGTTTGACAGAGTGGGTATCTACGGTGCAGGCGCTGCGGTACAAAGACTTTAAATGTGTTGCGAAACCTGCGAGGGCTGAGGGCGTAGGAAGCAAGACGGGGTTTGATGAGACCGAGTCGGTGAGCGAGTTTGGGAGGGTCATGGACGAGAAGGGCTTGGGGGGTTGGTGGAAGAGGGCGATGGGGTATGAGGGGGAGTGATTGACGGAGTTTATCGTGGCCATACCAGGACATGGGAGAGGAGAAGAGCTGCTGGACAATTGAGGGTGGTGAGAGACGCGTCGTACGCGCGGCCTTGAGGATCGTGAAGGAGGCTAAGATGGTGAGTTGAGGTAATGGATTGGTAATGGACTGATACTAATGCTTGTTCAGCTGAATCCGGTTCATGACAAGGCATTGATCGTTGATATCATCTTGGACTTCAGTGACATCACTCACACCTGCGCCACTGAAGCACACGCCTTAACCGGCAGTTCGATCATGAGTCTCTTGATGGACATGGTATCCATGTGTTACATGTGCTACAAGACTGAAGCCTCAGGCCATCCACCTTTCCTGGAATCGATGGCAGTTGCCATGCTATCTTCTCATGAACGACCACTCTTCCACAACTCAGCAGGATACACGGCCAAGCAGTCCGTACACTCTCCGCAACCTTCACAATCCGGCCCCCATTCCCCAGACTGCAAATTCAACCTCCATGATGCGGGCCTTTCGGCATAGCAAGGACCAGTCTTCAGGTCAAACCTGTCCGGCCTGGCAGGAAAGTTCTTCCAATAACCACCATCATCTCTATTCATCACCGTGCACACATGCACACCAGTTTTGAGTCCTGCAGCGACAGACTTTGGCAGAATCAGCTCCTTGAGGCCTGCGTCGATGGATCTCCTAGGAGGGGAACCTGTATCATTCTGAGCTTGTCATTTTTCGACGTCCGCGAGGTATATAACCTTAAGGTTCTCGTAGACGCCAGATTCAATAAGTAACGCAAGTGCTGAGTCGAGGGTATCTGATGGTATACCCCTAGGCTTTGAGTCGTCCACATACACATCCGATGATCCCCAAATATAAATGGCTTCCGTGCTTGAAGGAAAGGCCTTGGAGACATAATCTGCAAGTTTCTCTGCATTTGGACGCTTGTACAGCTGGTGAAGCGCGCGTAGCTCTATATCAGAAGCTGCAACTGTGAATAGCTTCGGGTTCTCGAGTCCGTCAAGCTCTCCGGGTCGATAGTTGACGCATCCATATCCGTGCATACCGTCGGGGTTGTAGATGATGAGTTTCTGCAGGGTTGTCGTATTGTCAACCGCAAGACGGCTTACAAATATGTCCACGTCATCAAGATCTTACCCGTATCCAGTACTGACCCTCAAAACTAGCGATTCCAAATTCTGTGATACAATTGCTATGGCGTTGTGAAACTTGGGAGAGAAGCCTGAAGCGCCATCTATAAAGAGATGCTTGACGCTCGAAATGCCTAATGGAAAATCATAGTGCTCACTCATATTGAAGTACGGGTGGTTCTCTTTATCGCGACTGTGATGTTGATCGTTGAAGTAAAGGCTTTCGAGGTTTGGTAGGTATAGAAGAGCTGCAAAGTCGCCGCCGTCGCGATGGACATTTTCGTCGTTCATCCGCTGATCCGTTTTAATACCAACTACGATATTTCTCAAGGACTCAAAGCCTTGTGGCCAGTTATCTGTGTAAGTGCTATCCTTGTTGATGACATATGCCATCCGATCGAGAGTGGTGTGAGGATCTAGACTTCTTTTGACGAATTGCAGACTGTCAAGACGAGGACATGTTGCAATGAGAAGGAGCTTGAGGAATCCGTCCTGGCCAGCCTCCAGATCACGCTGGACTGCCTCAGAGTCGAATTTCCATCCGCTATACCATTCGAATTCCGGAAAGGTCCATAACTCCAGTGTAGTGCGTATGTATCGCTGTATGTCTTGCAAAAGCATCCCATGCCTTGTAGAAGGGCCATCAGCAAGGCCGCAAGTCCCGGGAAGATTTGGAACTCATGGTCGCCAATCCTCCCAATCTTTTCGGCTACCCCAGATCTCCAGCTCACGGACATGCCACCTCTCGATTTTGGCTCTGGTATTGTCTTTAAGGAGATCAATCACAATTTTCGGACACAGGTCCGATGTGATTATGTACTTTGCATCGGCTTCACGGTGAAGATCTAAAAGCTTCCGGCACTGGTGGTGTAGGGTCGTGCAGGTAAGTGCCATACTAAGATGTGCCGATGGATGGCCATACTCTGAGATCTGGAGAATGAGCTCCTGTGAGAGCCGGAGGAGAGGGCATTCGTTTTGGACCATGGCGATGCGTTGTGTTGTACATAGAGTGGTGAATGGTGTTGTAAGAAGGTGGAGGGGCTCGGGGGTGCCTTGCACGAAAACAATTGAAAACTAACGGCAGGCACCTGGACATGGAGAGAATGTCGCTGGAAGGAAGCACTGAAAGACGGAATTGGCCAATCAAAGCTAACCAAGCCGAAAGAGCACTTACTGAACTATCAGTGAATCAGTGGCATGAATTATCTCGTCCATAGAAATAAAAGAGTTGAGTCGACATGCTACTTCAAAGAAAGATACCTCCGTTTCACACAAGCATCGGGCAAGTCAGCGAGAGGACAGTACAAGGAAATATTCTATAACCATTAAATATATAATTAAAAGTAAAGTGCAGCATTCTGCACGGGATATCATACAGAAGCCAATCCGTTCTACCCATCATCTAAACATGACAATTCCATAAGGTGATATTCATCCATTAAGCATCGACCCGTACATTAATGCCCGAATCAAAGGCCTTAAGCAACAATCATGAAACCAGCGACACCAATAGCGGCAACGGCAGCGAACAAGTTGGCGCCACGAGGAGCAGCGGCGTTGGTCTTCTCACTGTCATCAGAGCCGCCAGAGCCGCCAGCGCTGCCAGTAGAAGAAGCACCAGGAGTAGCGAATGTCTCGAGAACAGTCTTGAGCTGGACAGTCTCTGTGGTGGTAGCAGCAGTAAAGATGACGGTTCCAGGAGTAGGGCAAGCGGCCAGGTTGGCATCGTTGGCGTCCTCCCCATCAAGGCACTTGTCAACAAGCTCCTGCATATCATCGGCCTTCTCGTTAGACCACTCAACCACGGCGGTCATGTAGCTCAAGAGTTCCGAAGACAGCGAAGAGGGAGCAGTGAGAGTGCAAGGGTCGGTGGTCTCAGCAGTAAGAGCCCAGGACTCGAGGTCCCTGTTGGCAGTGGGTGCGCTTCGGAGGATAGAGATGGCAGAGCTCTGGCACTCCTCCTTGTCGTCACGCTCGAAGATGGCGTTGACGGAACGCTTGTTGGGGGTGAAGCTGGGGATGTGCTTGCCGACGTGGAGAGTCTCGAAGATGTGAACGACGTCAACGCGCTTGACATGAGTGGCAGAGACGGTGGTAGCAGCCGCAGCGGCGAGGAGGGAGATGTACTTGGTCTGCATATTGGTGGTTGGTTTGTTGTAAGCGAGTGAGGATATTCAAGAGTGAAGAAGAGAGATGTTCTAAGAGAGATGCTTTGTGAAATATGATCTTGAAAAGGTGTGAGGACACAGGCTACTTATAGTTGACGCCCACGATGTGATGAGTTGGGCCATGGCCACTACAACGTGCCATTTTCGCCTGGGCAAAGAGTCACCGGCCAGGCCAAGGGAAATTTTGCGAGGCACAGTTAATGGGAAACGCGGAAGCATCCAATGAGGAGAATGGGATTGATCTTGGCGGAGGATTTAGAAGATCACCCCTGGCAAGGCTGAGTGGGCGCTCCAGGTTGTTCGCGCCGCAGAAGCGAAGCGAGGATCCAGAGCATCTCCACTGAGTTTGTTGGTTCATTGCAGTCTAAGTTAGGTCAATGCGTTGTCTAACCTAAAGATGAAGAAGAGTTTAGATACTTACAATTATGACTCTTCCGTTCTATGCAACGTTCCTCGTGAGTGCATAGTCTGGGCTCATATCTCACCGGCGCATTCATCAATCAATACACCGCTCGTCACCTCAAACAGGAGACAGAATGCTAAAATTAACCTTGTGCAGCACTCTCGTTAGGCTCTAGGCTAGCTCTAGCTTCCTGGCTAGCCTGGCAAGGCTAATGTGGCGTATGGGACCTCGCTGTAGCCAATCGCTTAAGGCGGGAAACCTGCAACTCTATTCGTATCTTTTCCTCATCCGTCGGCCGTTTCCTTTCTCAGAAGGTGGCTGAGTTTTCTCTGATGCTGCTTATATCCGCTTCATTAAGATCACAGCCATCGGATCTGCTTTTCGATGGCCCATACACGTGCCCCAAGGGACATGCTCTGTGATTTCATTCTGGGGATCGGCGATATTTGCCTCACAAGGCGGACGAAGCAAAGCCTTGGCAAGGCAGGAACAGTCGATTTGTAACTGCATTGTTGCCACTGGGCTCTTGGCAGAACCTCGCTCGACCAACGCAGAACGGAACGAAGCCAAGTTATGAAGAACGAATCAACACCAACATCACAACACCACCAAAAAGAATAAAAGCGGCATAGCCATAAGCTGCAAACCTCAAAAAGATGAACTTGAGTGCGTAATCTGGGAATCGAACCCAGGGCTCCCCGACGCTGCTCGAATGGCAACGGAGAATTTTACCACTAAACCAATTACGCTGTTGAATTATTGAAAATTCACTTGTCCACCTGGTATTATGTTCGCTGAGCGAAAACCATGACTGAACTGTTAGGCGTGGAGGCATTTGTGCAGAGATGAAGAATACCAAAGAGAGGATAATTCTGAGGAGGAAAATCAACTTACCTACTATTTAATAGAGTTTGAATGCTGGCTTTCGATATTTCTCAGTTACGTCATTCTTGCTTACGCTCTTTTTATATCTCTCATTAATATAGTCCCGGCCTGCCCTCCGCCGTGGCTTGCCAATCACAGTCCAAGTTGCCCTCTTCAACATTACTCGTCATAACGAGTTGTCTAATCACAAGCCCCGGAGCTGTAAACTCTACATATGTGGTGTAACACTTAGAGTCCTGAAGGCTTGTTTTAAGCATGCGGTCTTTTGCCCGTCTCACGGACACGGGTTATCCCCCATTTACATAAGCCGTCCCCTCTTCAGTTTCTCGTTTCCTTAGACGACCTCTCTCCTCCATCCCGTGAGACTTCTGGATCTCAAACTAGAACGCTTTCATAAACTCAGCACCGTTTTATTTTTGACTGAATCGTTCTCCATTTACTGCATTGTCCAGCCGAGTATCAGAGAGCCTGTACTTATCATTTAGGGCAAGGAATCCGACGCAAGTAAGACAAACATCTTTTCAATACCCCGTCCATGACCACCGCCATCCCAAATCAGAGAAGACACTGTTGGTGCTTCAAGAGCTGATTTAAGTTGTTATTCTTTGTTCCTGTGCTCACCGCTTGATAGCATAACTCTCCCGGCCGATAGTAAATTCAATATGAAATATCACCAAGTCGACATAGACGACCTGGACGTTCCTATCGAGGTAGCGATAGCTGAGCTCGTGGAGGGTATCAGAAATACGGAACGGGAGATAGCAATGTATCTTTCCATCACAGATTTCTTGTATGCTGGAAAATGGGATGACGCTATTGCTATCCTGAGGCTTATTAGAGCCGGCCATAGCATGGAGGCAGTATATCATGCTGTTTGTGAGCAACAAGCCAAGACATCAAACAAAAATTAGCTACCTGCCTCAATATATGCTTAAAGCTGAAGCAAATATCAAAACATGGACTTTGCAATACAGTGAGCCGTGGAGCTAGCAGAAGAAATTTACATAGTAAACAATCTGTGGAAAGACCAAAAAAATGTCGGATATGCTGGCTCATAATCAGTTGCGTGAAGCAGAGACTTAGGCTATCGCTGGTGACCAATAGCAACATCATTCACGCTGTACAATTGTGAGGATTTTCGAAAGTTTGTGTACTGTGATAGTAAGATAAATATAGCGGATTTTGAAAGACATTATCGACAAACCCGGTTCAGCACCTGGAATCCCGACCCGATTTCATCTATGGATCGATTCCCTCACGACATATTATCGACAATGATGAAATGCCCCTCTGGCTCAAGCTAGTAGTAGAGGCCGAGGATGGAACGAATCTGCTCTATCCTTTTTTAGTGGTCAAGTTTGCCCCTGATAGCGAACGATTTGGAGATCGAAATGACCTTGTTAGGGAGCCAGCATTCGACTGTCTTCAAGGCGCTTCCATCGGCGACAGGATGATGAATAGACTGCGCCATCGCTTGGGAGCGTGGGGACGGACTGACCCAAGGCTCGATAGCTCTGTGTACAGTTCCGTGCTGAACCGGAACACAGCCTACATATATTTCAGTTATGCATGGGATGAGATCAGTGAGCATTTATATCAGGTGGTACGTTTTGATATTCAAAGCGACGACTGCCAATGAGAATGCGAAAAGATTATTAGCAATATTCTTTGCTGGGGCACGACAACTCGACTCGCGGGTATCCAGAGAGCTATCGAGATCATTCGCAGTAATGACCCTGGTCGGTATCCACGATATCAATAGGCGAACTGAAACTTGTCGAAATATCGACTGTATTGTTTGCTTTGACAATTAGTCGACCCTTCATCAGGCCAAGCTGAAGTAGTGGTTGGATAGGGCACAAGTCGTACCAGATATCGGCTGGACGACATGGCGAAGAGACTTGGATTTTTCTTTTCAGCTGGGAGACGCAGAGAGAATTCAAGACCTGTCAGAGGCCATAGGACGTCTTAGATACGGAGTCTGCTATAGATTTCGTGATAAGGTGTAGTAGAGGTCATTGAGGGTTATGTGAGCACGCGTACCGGAGTTGCATTGTATCTACTTGATTTTGATTACACATCTGCGGTGCGAATGTGAAGAGAAACTACTGGTTGTTTATATAATGACATGCAAATCTTCGATTGCACCCAGATTGATTACATGACATGATTGTTATTAGGCTGGGGTCCTTGCAGAGTGGGCGCTTCAAGTATCAAGCGGTCAGCCTGTGCACATGCACTTTATACAGGATGCTTTCCCTCTCCCAATGAGATGATGAGTTGTAAGCCTCATTGCTTTTTCTGGCATGGTTGATATGATTTGGAGTCACGACAGCCAATGCTTTGTGCAGGGTTTCTCAATTCAAAAAAACGTCCAAGACACAGGCAAAAAAATCGACAAATTTTGAATTCACGTTACCATAAGAAGCCGAACTGTCGCGCGATGAATTCCACCTCTCCTGCTCTTCTAATCATGCTTTTACCTGGATTTTCTACATTGATAGTACCTTGAACCTCCATCTTGAGGTACCTATAGTTTCCATGTCTGACTCAGTGGATTCAACCAACCCTGGCGGTGCTGCTGCTGGTGATGCACCACCAACAAAGCTTTCGCTAAGAGTGAGTTGCTTCCAAATGGACCATACCCTAATGCAAAACTCGGTGGCACTGATACATTGAGCTTAGGAGTGGGATTCGGCCGTCACTGGTGTGTCTACCCGTGAGGAAGACCTGGTCCATGGCCCTTTACTGTTGGGGTTAGGTCACTTAGGTGACGGGCAGGAGGATCCGTCCATGGATCCGACCTCGTGGGAAACCACTGAGAACCATGTTCCACAGGCAGATGCACTGCCGTTAGTCCCATTTAGAGCGCTTCAGCCAGAGCTTACAGAGGTCATGTCATCCTCTGCACCTTCACACTCAGGACCTTCTTATGCTGTTCCAACCCAGAGCGTCTCACACGCAAGCAATTCACATCACGACGAACTGCTGCTTGCTTCCACAGATGAGCCAAGGAGCATTCACTCATTGTCATGGATCCCTGAGTTTTCATGGCAGGACACTCACCTACGTTTTCATGATCAGGACGCCCGCCTGTGTTTTGATGGTCAGCCACTGGAGCTGCCAGCAGCACGCGATGACCAGTTCTCGAGAGGTGGCCCTGACTCAAAGCATGAATTTTTCATATCTCAGAGGTCCCTTCCTCGTATAGGAGTGCCCAGTCGCGAGTATGACGAGTTTCATATATCTGATATCACTGGTGTCGGAGGTTTCGTCAGTTCAGACGAACACCAGGATGAAAGAAACTTCGATCAAGATTCGAACATCACGCCCGCAGCAAGCTCCAGTTCCAGCGATACTTCACACTCTGAAGCCGCATTTCGAGGAGAATTCATCGACGCAAGTCAACCTGTTCAGGACGAGATTGCCATACAGGAAATCATCAAGAACATGGTGGAAAGACTTGCCGATCACTATCATAGGTCGTATGCTCCACAGAGACGGGCCCTTGCAGCAAAGCGTAAGCAAGTAGATCGAAACTCCAGCAGTTCAACCAAGAAAACTCGAGCAACAGTTGAACGGAAAGGTGCCAGGACGACAGGACGCAGAGGTCAGACTATTGATGGAGACGAAGGGAGTGAGGATGAAGAGTCTAGCGGCAATGGACGAAACCCCTCCGCCACTGACACATCTTCCGAAAATAGCCTCCTTTGGGCTTGTCCTTTCATAAAATGGAATCCCATAAAGTACAGAGGAAGTTGTGTCAAGAAACTCAGGGACATATATCGCCTAAAAAAGCACATTCAAGAGAAGCACTTCTCCCATCATTGCCGGGTCTGTTTCAAAGAGTTTCGGCCTGAGGAATTGGCCCGGCACGAGAAAGTATGCGAAAGCCTATTCCCCCTTCCGACACGCCCACCGCCCCCAGTCGGACTTATCACGAGGGATATGGCAACTGCGATAAATGAGAGATCCAACACCAGACTGACTTCAAGAGAGCAATGGGAGAGGCTGTTCAAGATTATCTTCCCCCACGAACCGATTCCTTTGAGCCCCTATCTCGATGATGAGTGGAAAGTGGCACACTGCTGCGAGTACTTCCGTCAGCAAGATGTGCAGCTACAGACCCGTGAAATGATACACGAGTCTGGGCTTGGTTACCTACGGAAAACAATGCGGAAGAGTTTGTTTGAACAGCTAGTAGACTACTTGTGGGACAACCTCGATATCGAACATGAAACCAGAGCTCATGTAGCTTCCGAAGAAGAAACAGTCGATCCAGCACAACCCATTTCGACTACAGACGACTACATACCTGAAGAATCACAAACACCTGCTTCAAAGGGCTTTGGGTATGATCAGGATGGACTCGACGTAATTCAGCCTAGTGTGGTGATGGGAGTCGACAACACTACGACTCCGGCCCCAGAACTATTTGCTGACCAGTCAGAAACTGGAGTTGGGGAAGACCTTGATCGTCCTGAATTCATTGATAACTACGGATCTTCCTATTCAGATATCGCTGCAAACATGAACTTTGAAGAGGTTTGGAGTGATCCCTTTTCGAGGCCTGGAGCAGGGGATATTCCTTGGTACGGTGGACAAGAGATGTTTGAGACGGGGCTCGATCAAATGAGAGGCGATGAGACTCTTTTCCAGTGGTCTTAGCGTATAGTTTACTGCTCTCAATTTCATTGATGCCCTCGGTACTTGTTCTATTCTTAGATTACTGTTCTCGATTCGTTGGAATTAGAAGCTTTTAACGATGCGTGCCACCCACGTATAGACATCTTGATCTTAATCCGACCATGGAAAAGCAAAGTTACAATCGAGACTCTGAGATGGCTCAGACAGACTCTCACTTGAACTCGAGTCCTCCGAATCTATATCGTCGCTGTTCTGGGCCCTGAGCCTCAGCCCCCAAAGTCTTGACTCCTCCGACTCGAGTTGGAATGCCCTTTGTTCTATATTAACCATATCGTCCAGTAACCTCTTCAAGGTCCGTTGTGTTTCTATCGTGGATGAGCAGAACTCCATGTCTCTGACGCCCTCTAGTAAGCTTTTTGATAGCGACCGCCGTTGAAGGTATAATTGTTGTTTCTCGTGTAATAGTTGATGGACTGCCATTGATGTTAGAAAAGTTACAAGAAGTCTGGTGTGACAACTCACGGTTCTGTTGTGCATTCGGCCAGTGGCAAGTCTGACATAGAGCTGTGCATTCAGAGCACTGTGCTTGTCCGTTCACTCGTACGCATTTTCTGCGATTTCGGAGACAGAATAAGCATGATGATAGTACTGTGGTCTTGGGCTTTAGCTGCTTGGTTGTTGTGCTTCTTGACTTGCGAACTCGAGGCTTGCTCGGCTGCTTTTTCGTTTGGGAAGTCATGGCGATGTATGTGTATGTGATAGTAGACTGATTCTGGAAGAATGACCTGGATTTCCAGGTACTGCTGTTAACTAATTAGAGTAGGTAGGTTAAAATGGTCGACGGCGTATGAAGAATAGTGACCTGGGGTAAGAATCTATAGGTATGTCAATTACCGAGCATCAGTTGCCGTATGATGTAAGAGCCGAGGCTTTTGCTACGGGGTTTGGTCTCATGATTCACTGAGACTGTTTGGAGAACGGCCGGCTTTAGCTCCAGACGCCGAAGATCGGCAAACGGCAAATGCCTCCATAAATAGTCAAGCTTCGTATCGGCATACGAGCACGTGGACTGAAGAATCATTTGCCGTGATATTAATAGTAATAAAAATAATGAATATAATTTTGTGGCTGGTAGTCCCTCCAAGTAAGCATGTCTTCAGATGCCGAGCAGCGCCCCCTTGACGCCGCTGGCTAGCTGAGCTCTCCAAATCTTGTGCTCGTTCAGCATAAACAACTCCCCATTTCGACCAAAACAAAAGTTCGCAACACCTCCAGAAATAAGAATCTTTCCGAGTAAGACGCCGCCTGGTGACCAGACGTTTACGCCATCGCCACAGCCACTGTAAACGTTGCCCTTTGTATCGCATTTGATGCCGTCGGGGATTCCGGTGTCAGCCATGGCGAACACTCTCTTGTTGGTGAGGAATGGTTCGCCGGAGATGGTCGATAGGTCAAAGGCATAGCTGTTAGAGGTCGAAAATTAGCAAGATGCATTTTATGTTCTTGTGCTGTCGGCGACTCACATTGTCCTTGCTCGGGTGTCATCAGTAGTTCCATCGCCGTGGATCCAATCCGTATCAGTGATGTAAACGACCTTCTCATCAGGACTGAATGAAATACCGTTTGGTCTGCCGAATCCATCTGCGACAACTCGAACTGACCCGTCTTTGGGATCATATCGATAGACCTGGTTTCGTAGTTGGGGAGCTGGCCTTATGCCCTGCTCGTAACCATAAATTGGATCTGTGAACCAGACAGAGCCATCAGAATGAACAACCACGTCATTCAGAGAATTGAAATCTCGCCCGTAGAATGAAGTAACGAGCGCTGCGCTTCTGTAGGGTGCGATAGGCTGCATAAATACAAGACCTCCTGGCACAGTCAGGGATCCTTGCGAGCAGAATAGCACCCCGCCATTGAAGTTCACACCACCATTTGCCATGATAACATCCGGCGCGTTGACTTCTTCGCAGCTAATGAACTTCCCATCGGGGGAAAGTTGGACTTTGCTTATTTGGATCGTCTTCTGGCCGGTCGTAGGGTCTGGGAATTGGTTGCTCGTGATGAACAGGGCATTTTCTTCTGGAAGGAAGACGCCAGCTTCGTGGGCAAATGGATATTGGTCATTCTCATGGATCACCTCGACCGTTGAAGAAGCGTCAAAGATGGCATTGGCCCCTTCGTTGTAAATCTTGAATGACATTGTGCCGAGTGGTAGTCAGGGTTGTATTCCGAGGTTGAAGTGCTGGGGTAGCTAGACGAGCGGGATATGAAGAGAAAGATAGGATAACATAACCAATATTGGGGCATCGGGCTTTGGAATTTGGAGGTTGAGCTGGGTTACCTGCCGTTACCCCTCAGCGGCTAATGCTGGTCTTGATTCCATTCCCAATGTGGAAATGTCTGCAGCGGGTGGCTCATATGCCGAAGCCACGCAGCGACAATACGTAAACTCTGTGCATATGAACGAAAGGACACCCAATCAAGCATTATTCAGCAGTAAGCGCTATTCATATAACTTTCACATTACATCATAATAGATGTTTCATTGATATTGATTACTATTCGCTCCTTCATCCCCTTTGAAGCCGTCAAACAAATCTTCAAGGCTACTTTACAACTCGTGAATAGTACATCCTCAACCATCAACTCTCAACAGCAATTCTGAGTAGATTAAGCAGCAGTCTTGTTGCCAACTGTCTCCATCATGACAACAGCAGCATTCGTCTTCTCATCAACTTGGCTGATGATGTCCTCTCCACCAAAGAGGTGGTCAACATCCTCCAACTCGAGTCCCTTGGTTTCAGGGAAGAAAAGGAAGATGATAGGAACCCAGAGACTATTCAGGACGGCAAAGATGATGTACGTCCTCCAGCCAATGTTATCAATAGAGATGGGAGTGATTTGAACAATCATCTGGACGAAAGTTAGCAGAGCTATGGGCTTAAGGAAGGCGTGAGACATACGTAGTTGAAGATCCAGTTAGCAGCAGTAGAGATGGATGAACCACGCTGTCTAAGGCGAAGAGGAAGAATCTCAGAGCTGCAATATGTCAGTAGTGAAACATAAAACTTGGTATGGGCAGTTCTTACGGATAGACCCAGACTGTGGCCTGGAAACCAATGGTAAAGGCACCCTGGAAGACAAACAGCATAGCTGCAGCTGCAATACCCGCGGCATGTGCTGTAGCAGTGTTGTTCTCAACCTGGTAGATCAAACCTGCCTGGACAGCCATAGTGGCAGCCATGACGCTGATCATAGATAGGAGCTTTACAAGTCAGATTAGTGTATAAGGAGAGCATTTAGCAGTACTCACAAGAGGTCTTCGTCCAATGCGATCAATCAAAACCCAAGGAATAAAAGAGGCAACAAAGAACCAGGTCTGGAGGAAACCTGACATTAGGGCTGACATGTGAGCAGAGAAACCAACGCTCTTCTCAAAGAGAGTGCTTGAGTAGTCTACAGATGATCAGTATAACTCATTAACATGATAAAAAAGCTCTTAAACTCACAAATAATAGCATTTATTCCTCCGAGTTGTTGAGCGGCCTGGAGAAAACAAGCCAAAAGAAGTCGCTTGCGAGACTTGATGCTATCTTCTTTGAGAAGATCCTTCCAGGAACCTGCACCGATAGATGTCTCATAGGCGACAGTCTGGGTGATGACACTATGGAGAACCTGAACCTGAGGATCATCGGTGGAAGTGCCCTGGATTCGAGCAAGGACTTTGAGGCATTCCTCAGGTCTGTCGTGTGCCGCCAGCCAACGTGGTGTCTCGGGAATAACAAACAGGAGACCCATGATAGCCAGAATAGGAACACACTGAAGAATGACTGGGACACGCCAGGCATAACTACCGGTGTGGGATGATAGGGCATAGTCGATCCAGTAAACGAGGAAGATACCGAAGTTGAGAGTCGAAAGTTGAGCGCAGACAACTACATAATATTAGAGAGTGGTTCCTCGTTACCAGGGACCAAAAAACACTTACAGATACCACGGCTTGACTTGGGACTGAACTCGGCTTGCATGACAGGAACAGTAGAGTTGATAGTACCCATGCCAACGCCCGCGACGATACGGCCAACGATCATCATAGCTCGTGTATAGGAAGCAGCTTGAAGAACGGCGCCGATGGTGAGGAATACGCAACCGATGAAAACAGAGCGTCGACGGCCGAGCTTCTCACCCCAGATAGAGGAGAGGACAGCACCAAAGAAACATCCAACTAACAACTGTAAGTGACCAACATAGTTTATTGGCAAAGTGGAACTTACTCTCATAAATGGCGACAATAACGCCGATCATATCAGAATCGGGACTATCAAAAGAGTCCTTGAAAGCCGTAGTGTTGACAAGACCTCCCATGAGGCCATTGTCATAACCGATGAGCATAAAACCCAAAGATGTCAAGACACTGACGGTCATGATGAGACTCTGGCCTTGCAACTCCATGATGAACAGTTGATCGTGTAACTAACAATGAAATAGAGTGTTTGATATGCCTTGGATCGTGGAGAACGAAAATTAAATTCAAAAAGTAGAGGCGGAGGATGGGTTAATAAAGACCAGCCCACATTCCCAAGCTTAATACGACTCTACTCCATGGGGACCCCATGTTTGCGGGGGAGGTTACTCTTTCTCCAGGATCCATTAGCTAACTTAGAGCTAATTTCAATTGCCGTCGGTGTTTGAAAAACGGAGTTGCCGACGGTAAATGGCTTCGGAATAGCGGCAGAGCTAGGCTTTTAGCTTCTCGCCCTTTATAAGATGAGCAAGTAAAGTCAATAACGAGCACTTGCATGATTTGCATAAACAAGTTTGGAATCGTACAAGGATGACGCTTCGATTGCAGACGATAGACAATAACCTCAAAGGCCGATTGGCTTTGGTGACGGGCTCAAGGTGAGTTGATATTTTGTTGGAGGTGTATTGTCAGCCAGACTAACGATTTTGTAGTGGCGGAATAGGTTCCGCTGTAGCGAGATCTTTTGCTGCTCAAGGTTGTGATGTTGGTCTGCATTATTCTTCTAGTAAAGAAAAGGCAGACAAACTTGCACAAGAGTTGAGTGAGACATATCCGTCTCAGCTGTTTGTGCCTGTGCATGCAGATCTTTCACAAAGAGAGTCGACAAGAGCTTTGGTTTCAAGCTTATTGAGCCAAGATGCTGTATCCTCTAAGCACAAAGCAGTTTCCATCTTGGTGGCAAACGCTGGTCTCGGAAGACGGATCCGCGATGTTGTGGAGATTGGAGAAGATGATTGGGATGAGATGATGGAGGTCAACAGCCGAAGCCAATTTGTCGTTACAAAGGCTTGTCTTGCTGGTATGAGACAGCAAGGCTGGGGGCGAGTTATACTGGTTGGAAGTATTGCTTCCCGTGGAAGCGGGCTGAATGGATGCCATTATGCTGCTTCAAAGGGTGCTTTGACGTGAGTAACACAGAAAGTCTCGTGTGATTACGCTGACCAGCCATAGCTCAATGGGTCAGAATTTGGCCACTTTGTTGGCACCTGAAGGCGTCACAGTTAATATCGTAAGTTCTTGGAACTATTTATCAAACTCTATGAAACTAACGGTTTGTGTAGGTCTCACCAGCTATGATTGGCTCCACGGGTATGATCCCACCGCCCATCTCAGAGTAAGATCTTCCCTTTGGTCCACTATGAACTTGGCTAATAATTGGTTGTAGAACTTGGGATAAAGGATGTGATTTGGAAGAGCTGAAAAAGACTGATCCTGGTCTTGCCATTGCTGCATCTATTCCAATTCATCGTCTCGGTTCGCCCAATGAGGTTTGTGAAGCGATCATCATGTAAGTCCGGCTGAACTCACTGATTTTCATCGTCTAATACGCGGCATAGGTTGGCAAGAAATGGATACATGACTGGACAAGATATTCTACTTAGTGGCGGTTTGAAATAGGTCACTAGCACTGATTTCATGGGCAGCTGGATCAACCGTAAAATTCTAGAATTTAGAATAGATATTTCTTACAGTGTAATTCATATGTGTTAGAATCAAGACATTTTGGCTGCAAGTATGTCCTCTTATTCCCGATCCCTCGTTAATATCAGATGTTTAAAGTCGGAGCAGGTGGAATATCCACAAATTATTTTCTTAGGCGACCCATTTCCCTTGGAGAAGCGAGCTCTTTAGTGCTTTAGTGTGATACGATTCAAAGGCCGGGGTTTTCAGCTTCAATAGCCATCGCCAATAACCCTCAGCTTCCATGTCACTTTCTAGAATCTAGATCTCCTAGTCACTTTCTGTAGCGGAGTATTCCGTCTAGCTCAGTATCTTCAAGTCCTGTGACATCGGTACATGTCCATAGCTCAAAGCTTAACCCAAGCCTTACCATTCTAGGCCTCGTAGGCCCATGTCGTCGTAAGAACGGTCGTATGATTAGTTGACCAAGACCCTCATCATATTCAAATGCCGCGTTCCCCCCTTCTCCTCTCACTCTCGGTGTTTGAAAACCCTCCACTCCAACGTATGATGACACCGCCGACGGGACCAGAGACCGAGAAGAGGGTTTCGAGAGCCTGCGTGAGCTGCAGATCTCGTAAGACCCGATGTGACCTGTAAGTCATGGCAGTTGCCGACTCTGGCTAAAGAAATCAATTGACGTGTGAGAAGTGATTCGAGTGGCGTGCCTGGAGATCCTCCGTGTCGGCGATGCATCGAGAAGAATCAAGAATGTATCCTCGCTACTTCTCGACGCGGTGGTCGTCGTATCAAGGGACAACGTCTCGGTTACTCTAGATCAACAAATGATTCACATCAAGCATCGCCAAGCAGACCAATCAACCGAATGAATTCAGTGCCAGCACAAGGACCCCGTGAATCAGACCAACATAGTGAATGGCTGTCATCAAATCTTGGGTCGCCTCTAGACCAACAGTTCGAGGATGATGAAGAGCCTACAGGTGATGCGGTGCGACTCAAGGGTCACTTCACGTCGTCGGATCTTTTGAATCCCTCTGATGCTTTGGATCTGTTGGCTCATGTGGCTGATATGGAACCCGAGGGACATGCACAAACACAAGATACCGAAGGTGATCCCGAAAGTTCGACAAGGATGGCAAACATATCCCAGGGTGTTTGTGACTATCCACCTGTTACTTCTGGAGCATTGACCCTTTCTGAGGCATCCTTTCTCATCGAGCAGTAAGTTCATCTATACACCTACTTTCCGATGCAGACTAACAGGAAAGCTACCATGACAATTTTCACATCTTCTTCCCCATCGCCTATAGCGCCGCTTTCGACTCCAGCCGTATCCTAGAACTCATCGAGCACGAACCATATCTTATCACAGCTATCCTCACCGTCGCCACAAAAGATGATCCCTCGTGGTCCAGGGCCCATAATGCCTGTGCGAGACACATGGAGACTCAAATCTCCAAGCTGATATACACCGGCTCTACCACCGTCGGTGCTGTAGAAGCATTGTTGATACTCGCCGAATGGGCGCCTCAGCCACTGGAAGAGAACCTCATGATCGGATGTGGCAAAGAGGACCAGGGATCATGGATGCTGGTTGGTGTTGCTATTCGTCTTGCATACCTACAGAACCTTGAGCAGACTGGTCTTGTGCAGAGAGTTGAGGGTGCGCCAGATCATCTCAGTAGAAAAAGAATAGCTTGGGCTGGTAAGTAACTGCATCTCTGCCATGTGGTGCTCTTCAGTGACTAACGGGAAGACAGCTTGCTATATGAGCGATCGTCAAGTTTCAATACGTCTCGGAAAAGGATTCTGGTCTCGAGGACCAGGTCCATCCGTCAACCTTCGAGCTGCCGACTTTCCATATCTCCAAACACAAAAGCTGGGCAACGATAACCTCGCTCTGCTTTTTCAAGCACATCTTGAAATTACTCAGTTATTCAGTAACGCACATGACATCTTATACTCGTCATCAAGTCATAGAGAGCAGCTGTACATAGGCGGAGAATACGTGAGATATATAGTAAGTAAAGGTTTTCGACATTTTATGGCATCGTATAGCTGACTTTGTAGGACGACTTCTCCTCAGTCCTCCGTAGATGGAAACTCTCCTGGGGCGGCCTCAGCTTCATCCCCCGTGTCAAAGCATCTCTTATGTTATCATATGATTTTCTTCGTCTATATATCAATGCATTTGCCTTTCAAGCCAACCTAAATCGCATTGTTCGGCGATCAAAAAAGAGACCATCGGGTCCTTTATTCTCGGAACTCGCCGCTGCCCCAGATGCAAGGTTCATTTACGAGTCTATCGACGCAGCAAATTCTATCTTGTGCACGCTCAACAGCTTCATAGACCCCACTGAAGCTTTTAAGTATATGCCGCTCAAGTTTTATCTTTATGTTATCTATGCTGCAGTATTTCTGTTTAAGGTAAGCATTTCCTTACCTCATTTTTCTATTTGGTCTAACGGTGATCATCTGTAGGCCATTTTTGCCGGAGCTATCAAACCGTCAGAAGCACGAGGTGTGCGTCGTGCCATCTACGAGACTATTTCGCGTCTACAGAAAACCTCAGATAATCAACAGGGTCTTGGCCAGCGCTACGCGAGGTCTCTTAGGCTTCTGTGGCTGAAGATGCTCGGAAAGTCAAGGTCACGGAACCCCGAAGTTGAAGGACGATCAGACTCTTTGGCCTTGACCAGCCACGGAGCTTTACAGTCACAAGCTGAATCAAGCGAAGGACATATGAACTCTGATCCTTTTAACAGCTTTTCGTGGAAGGATCTTCATTCATTGGGGGAGTTTATATCAAATGATGGGACCTCACTTTTCAATGATAATTTCATCATAAGTCCAGAACAGGACTCGGTACAGGGGGCTGAAGGGCCTGAACATTTCGGCGGGAACTTTTATTCTGGCTCGCTGGGTGAGATTGATATAATATTCTAATCAACTATCCATAATCATCCAGGCTCTTGGGAATATAATCAAAAGTTTTGCGGCACACCGGGCACAGTGAACCGCGGTTATTGGGTTCACATCTCACATCACCAGCGGGAAGTATCTTCTTTTCTCGCTCTTCTCGCGTTGTTCAGCTTATTTCATGGCAAGGAGTCCTAGTGCTTATTCCATCTGCTGTCATGACTCCACTGAAGGCTCTTTCAACCCCTCAACCTCATAGAGCCATTCCTGGTATAAAAAGGGTTCCAGTGTCAGCTTACGTTGATCTCGAATTACAACTCGACAGCTCGACAAACCAAACTTTTCAAAATGGCGACATCCCAAAGCAAAGGCCTGCCTTCTTCCTCATACTTCTCTGCATTCGCGGCAAACTATCTGCAACAAACCGGAAGAAGCACATACCGTGTCCTTGACTTGGCTTTCGATAGTATTCAAGCCACGAAGCCTATCACCAAAGACTCGGTGGTTCATGACAATGCTGCCGGTCCCGGAATAGCAGCCTTAGTTCTGGTTGACAGACTCTCTACTGATAATGTCCCTCGGATTCTGGTGACGGATAATGTACCTCCAATGGTCCAAGCCGCCAAAGATTCTTTTACTTCGCTCCCACAGGTCGAAGCGAATATTCTGGATTCTCAAAATCTGGAGGGAATTCCTGTTGAGCACTTCACACACAGTATCCTCAACTTCAGTGTTTACACCCTGGCCGATCCTGTCAAGGGCGTCAAGGAAATCTACCGTACGCTCCAGCCTGACGGACTAGCTGTCATCTCCTGCTGGAAACGCTTTGGTGTTGGTGAACTCATCCACGCTGCCCAAGCCATTGTCCGACCAGACCTTGCACCTCTGAAAATGCCCCATCCTGAATTCTTTGAACCAGGTGTTCTGGAAAAGACCACGATCGAAGCTGGATTTGACTCTTCCAAGTTTAAACTTGTGGAGGATAGTATTATCGTCAGTGGACTCGAACTGGAAGATGGACTGAAGAAGTTTATGCTGGGAGATCTGATGCGTCCTGCTCGAGCGGGATATACTGATGAGGAGGAGAAGAAATGGCCAGAGGCTGTTGAAAAGGTACTCAAGAAGGAAGTTGAAAGTCATGGAGGGATCAAGTTTGAGAGCTGGGTTCTTCTAGCTCAGAAGTAGATGGACTGGGTCTTTTAGCTACCTGACCTTAGTTTTTGAGAATTATCTGATCATGAAGAGCTATCATAGCCACCATTTCACCATCACGAATATGATAGGTCGACTGAGGATATATCTTGACCATTCCCGATCGAATGCCATTCTCCCAAAGAGTATTGGGTCGATATAGATCATTCTTTTCCTTGAGAATGGCAAGGTGAGACTTGATACCTTCTATATCATCCTTCCTAACTATCCATCCAATAGTCAACGGAGAGGTACCTTTTAGGTTTGGTTTGCATTGAAATGCCAGTCTCGCATAAAACAAATCATCTTTAGAAGGGAGAAAAGTAAATGATTCCGAATCCCAGCTCTTAGACCCCGATGCTTCTAGAATGGTCAATGACATGGACTCCATAGCGCAACCCAGAACAACCGTAGAGGGCTTTTTTTTACCATGTAGTGGAGAGTTGTGACGAATAAAATGCTGAACATAAATATGTGTTGGCTTGATTGAAAGTGTGCGTGTCGTTTCAACCTCGCGAACAAGTTGTTCTCCCGTGTTGATGCGAGCGTATTGCCCACAGCTATCCAACCGTCCGAGTTTGATGCCATACCATACATCTTTCTTCGTATCTGACTGATGGGTGATATCCAAGATGGCGTAGAACTCATCGGATCCCGGATTATGCTCAACCAGACGAACTTGTAAATGCAGACCCTTATTCGTCATTTCATATGGTATGTCCACTTGCTTTGGTAAAATGCCACGGCAGTGATCGCTGTAAAAGTTGCCTGGTGATGGAGCAAGAAGACCGCTGAATGTCGGCGCTGGTGAAGTTGGTTCCGAACGCCATGCGAACAATGTATGGTCTGGCTGTTTCTTGACGATCTCCTCTTGCAGTCGTATGAAAGCATGATTCCCTTCGCCGTAGAGGAGGGGCATATGAACGTCAAAAATTCCTAGTAAGCAGTATGCCTGATCTTCGATACGAGTAGTTTGTCGTCTTGCTGCCCATGACATTCTCGTAGCAGCTGAGAAGGATCCGAGATCGCCGATATAGAGGACCTTCCTGGGAATCCCAGTGATCTGAGCTACTTGACTCGCCAGGCTCATACCCTCAAGCTCTTGAGGATCTCCTTCTTCATCGGCAGTCGTATCCATACGAAAGAAACCATTGACTAGATGCTCTCTGTAGCGATTCTTTGATATCTCTCCGATCATGGTCCAGTTTGCATCAAAGAACTGGCGAGCTCGAGGAGCCAAGAGCTCTTGTAATGTCCAACCCCGTGTAAACCACCGGGCTTCTGTGAGAGACTCGTCAACTTGACCCGAGTGTTCCTTGTGGACCACGTCTTCAAGGTATATGTAGCAGACAGCCGAGTTTCGATACCAAGAGAACATGGAGTTGATGGCTTCTGAGAGTTCCGCGCTGCTAGACTTGTCAATACAACAGGTATCGACCCAGCAGTAGTCGAGCCCGTCTTTTTGAGCTTGCCTGGCGCATAATCCGATCTTTCTGTAGCCTTTTTTGAGCTTCACGTCGGATGAGTTGGTGAGCATCTCCTGAAAGAGGACCTCCTCATTAGCTTGACCCCATGTATGCGATAAGATTGCATATTCGGGGACATTGCTATAGAACTCTTCCAGCCTTAAAGTCGAAACGTTGATGAGATACATATCGTTTATTCTCCTGGTTCATATGGAAAAGAAGGGTAAAAAATCATGGGAGTCAGCTTGAGGAGCTAGGTAACTTGTGAGGTTGCAAAAATAGGCGCATGGTCGCTGTGCTGCGGCTAGGTATGCAAGATGGCTATTGGCTATACCACCTATAAGCGAGCAGGGTAATTCTCCGCATCCAAGCTAGAAGGACTCAGGACATGACCTCTACATAGAAAATGAATAGTAGCTCCCCTTTAGCAAGGTTATCTCCTGAGATGTGATCCTAGATGGGTGGCCATCCCTGTCAAAGGCATAGTGTCTTGCATGGCAACTGTGCACATAAACATGTCGCAGGAGGATTATGAACAGCTTCAAACAAATGTACCATTAGTCAGACTTAGTCTGTCCTTACAGATGATGTTTTCGACTTCCTCGTGTATCAATAGAGGCTAATGATTATTTCACGTTACCATGCTTGTTACAACATCTCGTGTAAGGTAGGTCTTAGCGCACACACTTAGGGGCGATACTCCGCGAGAGTGGGGAGATGGTCTGATGGATCTACATCACACCCATATATCTTGGGCCTGATGGTCAATCAGACTCATCAGGCTAAACAGCTCGCTTTGGTTTGTTGGTAAAGTAAAAAAGCAATCCTTGCGGGGTCAGAGTATAAGTTCTTGCAGTAGCCAACTTATATCCTCACTTCAGGTTTTTTGAATTTCAAGTCTGCGGAACCACCAAGATGCCTACCATTCGGAATCCTATCCTGCCCGGATTCAATCCGGATCCTTCGATCGTCAGAGTCGGCACTGATTACTACATAGCCACCTCGACATTCGAATGGTTTTCCGGCGTGCAGATTCATCATTCTACTGATCTTGCAAACTGGAAACTCATCACTCGTCCACTGGATCGCAAAAGCCTTCTGGATATGAGGGGAGATCCAGATAGTGGCGGCATCTGGGCACCTTGTCTTTCACACGACGGCCAGAAGTTCTGGCTTGTATATACCGATGTGAAAAGAAAGGACGGGACATTCTGGGACTTGAAGAACTACATCACTTCATCTGAGTCCATCTATGGCCCCTGGGCAGACCCCATTCATGCCAACTCTTCAGGTATCGATCCTTCATTATTCCACGACGATGACGGTAGAAAGTGGTTCGTCAATCAGAGGAGAGACTACCGTTTCCCAAACAGAGATCATTTCTGTGGCATCATGCTACAGGAGTTTGACCCAGAAGCTGGGAAGCTTGTTGGGCCGCAGAAGAAGATCTTTGATGGGACTGAAATTGGTATAACGGAGGGTCCACACATTTATAATCGGAACGGGTGGTATTATCTTCTTACAGCTGAAGGTGGAACTTCATACGATCACTCATGCACCCTTGCTCGATCTCGAAGTGTCTGGGGTCCTTACGAGCTGCACCCGGACAAGTACATTCTTTCTTCAAGAGAGTCTCCATCAGCAGAACTTCAACGCGCAGGGCATGGCGATCTTGTCGAGACACCAGACGGAAGAACATATCTGGTTCATCTTCTCAGTCGACCGATAACAGAGAAACGTCGAAGTGTTCTTGGACGAGAAACGGCTATTCAAGAAGCATTCTGGAAAGACGATGGGTGGTTATATGTCAAGAATGGACCAGTTCCTTCGACACTGGTTGATGTGCCGGGTACACGAAACGAGGATGATCACTGGCGAGAAGTTCGATACGCTTTCGACAGTGGTTTACCTATCGATTTTCAGTGGCTTCGCACGCCAGAGCCAGAGAAGATCTTCTCTACAAATGGAAAATTGGTCCTGCACGGGCGTGATGCTATCGGTTCCTGGTTCGAACAAGCCCTCGTGGCTCGTCGCCAGACCCATTTCTCATATGATGCCGAGACACTTATTGACTTCCAACCTGAGAACGAACGCGAGTTTGCAGGTCTCACCGCTTATTACAGCCGTTTTAAATTTTTCTATCTTCACATCACAGCTAATGAAGATGGCGAGAGACTCTTGTCCATCATGAGCTCGAAGAATCGTGGCCTACAGGATCACTGCAGATTCACCATCTTGATCCGATTAGTCTTCCACCAGCGGGAAAAGTCAAATTGGCACTCACCATAAGGGAGGCAGACTTGCAGTTCTATTACTCTATTGAAGATAAGCCACTCGAGAAGTACGGACCTATCTTGGACGCTTCTCAACTTTCAGACGAGTGCAGCTGTGGTCCACAAGGCTCTGGGGGTTCTTTCACTGGTGCGTTTGCTGGTATGGCTTGTTCGGACTTGAACGGGAACGGCAAGTCGGCAGAGTTTGGCTATTTTGTGTATCGTCCTGTAAAGGCATGAGAATAGGGTGTTTAGAAGTTGAGGTTCTAGAATAGCTAACAATGGTGGATACAGCAACCATCAACGTGATGGTTGTTCTAGGCCTGAAGTATGTTTCGAATGACGCAATGCCTGAAAGTGCCGAGAGTAACCATGATCTTGAGTTTCGTCTCCATCAATTAGTGAAATCTAAATTCCCCATAAACTCAAACATCAACGGATTCCTCCGCGGAGCTCCCGACCTCCGTTTCGGAGCAATTGACAAAAAGTCGGTTCGCCGCGGTCGAAGCCGTTGCCCAGAACAGCAACTATTCTCGATCGAGCTCATTGCGGCGCGTCTTACGCACTATTAGGAGAGTGTCAGCCTTATCGGGATTCCGCAGCACACCAAGTCGATGCGCGTGTTGGAGGATAAGCCTCACTCGCACTTTGCGATTGGCGAGCTCGCGAGTGGTGAAGGGGCGGATAAGCCGGAATCGGAATATTGGGCGAGCTAAGCCACGACGACTAACATCGAGGCTACGTAGATGATCATGCTGATCGGTCGAGACAACGACTCCAAAAATAACGGATATGTCTTATTTAAAGTCTCAGTCTTCAATTAGGAAGACAATAATTCGAATGGACCATTCCATTGTATTCGTCACTACCACTTTATCATTGGCATCACCGCTTCCCTTCTCATAAACCCTGCTCAAATCTGACTTTGCAACCATGTCGATCGTCATGAACCATATCAGGAGCTTCCTATCAGGAAACTCAACGACAAACTCACCGAACCAATACCACTTAACATCTGAAAAGAACGCAAACTCCTACCAATTGCAAACTGCATCGCACAACGATCCGACTCATCCGCCCCCATACTCTTCAGAACCTACCTGTGGCCAGCACACGCCAAAGCCAGTAATCCTAGAATTCCAGCGGCCGTCGCAGGAAGGCTACCGGATATCTCGGCCAGAGGGCAGGAATGGCCAGCGATTTCTATATCGTCATGATTGAAACATTCTTCTGTCACTAGAAGAAATGACACCCTACCAACCATTCTTTTTGTCTCTGGGGGTTCCATGCTCTCTTAAAATTGTTTTCAGGGACTCTTCGCGGATATCATGCATTTATAGAGAGATACCCCGCTGTGGGTACTGCTTCAAGCACCATCATCACTAAATCCGCGGAAAGACAGTGGGGTCCAGGACCAACATGAAAACGGAAGGAAAAATCTGAAACTCGAAGGAATAGGAATAGACGTCTAGACAATCTCAATCTCGTTCCAGGATTGATCGGCATATAGGGTCGATGCTACAGGGTGCGGGACCCTAACAAGGCTATAAATTAGAGTGTAACTGTAACGTCGAAACAGGGCTGAAGTTTCGTATCAATTGAACTCTCGTCATACCCGTCCACTTTTTAAAAGCTTTTTTGGAGAGAGAGAGAGAATCTCTTTGGCCCAGACACTATTATCATCACGTGAAATGATTAAAGACCCTGTACCTGTAACGGCTGCACTAAAAAAAAACGCCAACGGGCGTGCTAAGAACGCCATGGCACGCTGACAAGACCCCAAAGACCGCTGCACAGCGAATCTTAGAGCTTACATCAGATCTGAAATTGGACAAGTGGGGTATTGTACGCCATCCCCCTTACTACGTAGTGTACTATCGATTTCTCTCCCTGATCAAGTTTAACACGCAACCCCTATTTTTATCTATACTCACCTGGGGAGATCCTTACTTAACACAATGTTTTAAGTCTCCCCGGGTCGCTCGTTTCCTGCATCAGTCATTCATTCATTCGCTTCTTGTGTGTTGAGAGTAAAAAAGATGGCCATCGCTGCCATGTCGGAAAAAACATCGCCTTACCGCCGAACGGCGATGGTGGCTGCATGCGTATTGGTCTTTTTTATCCTTTTTGAGACGTATTATCTTTATTCAGATGCTGTAGGTTTCGTCTAGGTCTCGCCCTCATTTGCTGCCTCGTAAAAACTGACACTTGCGCAGTGGACACCTACACATGGGCTATCGTCTGGATCCAAATCGACCGGGGCTTCACCATCGGTCCATGCGCCCTCGAAGCCAAAGAAGAAGGCCATCAAGACGTCGCAGCTGCATTTCCTGCTGCCCGCTTCGAATCCGAATGATATGTTCTGCGCCATCGTAACCTCCGCCCTTGTAAACCGATATCCCGCCCCGTACATGGTTGGCTGGAAGGGCGAGGGCAAATACAACGCTTCCGCCGCGCATACAGCTAAGCTGTACTCGATCAAGAAGTACCTCGACGAACTCCCCCAGGGCGGCGACGACGACGACCTCGTATTCTTCGGCGATGGATACGATGTCATGGCCCAGCTGCCCGTCGAGGTTGTGATTGAGCGCTACTTTAAGGTTGCTGCTGATGCCGACCGCCGGTTGGCTGACCGTTTTGGCATAACCGTTGAAGAAGCCCACAAACGTGGACTGAAGCAAACTCTATTCTGGGGTGCCGACAAGATGTGTTGGCCAGCCCTACACGAGGCCCAGTGCACCAAGATCCCCGGATCCCATCTCCCTGGTAATGTCTATGGTCCCAAGACTGGCGGCGGTGATGTCACATATCGCGACGCCAAGTACTTTAATTCTGGAAGTGTCATTGGACCTGTTGGAGACTTGCGCAACTTTATCAATGCTGGTATCGCCAGTCTGGAAGAGACTTTCGACCCCAACTTCAAATACAAGACGTCGGATCAGATCTACCTCGCTAGACTTTATGCGCGCCAGGAGCTCTCGCGCGCTGAGCAGCTTGAGAATGACTACATGATGGCCAGCATGGGCGAGAATGCCACCGCTATCGAAACAAAGAACATCACCGAGTACCATGCCGCCATTGATTTCGAGTCGGATTTTGTGCAGACTGGATGTTTCTCCCATAGATGGATGAACAAGCTCAACTACAACAACTCAGACAACACAGCGACCATGTTCAAGGATGTCTACGATGTAGGCAAGAACTTCAAGCCCTATCGCATCCAGATGCCATCGAACGTGTACCACTCTCTCATCAAGGTCTTCAAATCTCTCCCCGCCGAGCTGGCCACAATGTCCGCCCGTGACTGGGTAGGCAGCCTAGACCTCGACACAAACGTCGCTACACGCAGCATTTTCGGCTTCTACCACGCCACGTGCAGCAAGCGAAACCTCATATCCGACTTCAAGAAGTACTGGTTCCACCCCTACGCCATGCCTCTGTTGCAGGCTGGCTTCAAAGCTACAAGGCAAGATGCGCCCATCACTGAGAAGCTCATTGACGGACGCAAGTGGGTTTACAAGACAGTATATCCCGATTCGGGAGCACCAGAGGATCAACTCGGTGGTGTCTTGACAGACTTCAAGAACGAGACATACATTTCCTTCTCGACCCTATGCGGCGACTATTTGGACATTCTTGAGCCTCGACACTATTAAAATATGAAATTTTAATGGCGTTGGTTAACGGAGTAAAGGTGTATTGGCATAAAGGATCAGGGCAAATTGGGATTGCCTACTGTATAACAACACTGCACGGCTTCAATGTTTTTTTATATCTTCGAGGAATCATGAAATCTGCCTAAGAATTCACCACTAGTGACTGATGAATCTCAGCAACGTATGTCATCTGCCTACAAGTGTACACAAATGAGGGGCTCTTCAGCATAAGATACCTGTCTAATTACTGGAGCGGATGTCTGAAATCCGACTTGGCCCTGTAGTCCAGCTCATCAGCTGACGTCTGTGACAGCTTGCGCCTCAGTCTGGAAGCTATGATGCAACAGCTCGATCATAATGATTGGCAGATATCATAACGCCTATATCATATATGCTATAGGAGACGCGGGGGTGGATACGAAAACCCTAATAAGATCTGATGCTGTTCGAGTATATGTAGCATTGTGACAGATCCATGTCCTACCTTATCTATTGATACAGGATCAAAAGTCTATCAGCGCGATCTCGTATGAAATGGTGATAGGAGAGTGGTTTAGTACCTGCACCTACAGGTAAGTGTCTGGGAGGAAGACCTCCGCTCAATCTTACGAGAGCGGCCCGGAACGGGAACGGGAAGTGGGAGCGGACAAGGGCCGCACGAGTCTGCTCATGTCAACGTCACCCGCTGTGAGATAAGCAAAACACTGGCGCTACAATTTCAAGGCTTTCTAATTAATTAATCAATTAATTAATTATATCTCATGTTGTAAAGGTTCAAGATTACGAATTACTGCGCGGGCTATCTAATGTCTCCGCCCGACCCTTATATCCATCTCCGCTCTAAATCAAGAAGCGGCTTGAATCAGGTGTTCATCACCCTTCAAGACGCCCTTCTCCTGCAGATCCTTCTTCAAGTCTTCCGGTGCCTCCTTATTTGTTTCAACGATGTACTTCCTCTCTTTCTTCTCGCATACCCATGTCCAGGCGCCGAATTTGTCGCAGAGAGCTTTGTAGAACTCTTGTTCATTCTTTACCAGCTCTTGAGGAATCTTGTGGGTCGTAAAGGGAAGAGTGCGGCTAAAGGTTGTTTCGTACTCGGGAGCCATGGCGATAGTGTTTGTTTTCACTTTGGTGTTTTAATGGTTTGGGTAATGTTGGTAAGGTAGAGGTTAGTGTATCTGTAGTCGACGCAATATTTATACTCGATTCAAGACACTGAATCTCGCATGATACGCTCGATATATGATCAAGATACAGTCATTCCTAGATACCAATCACTTCACTATATGCCTTTATAGTAACCTAATCAAATTCACTGCTGAACTGCTGAATCAAGCGGCTTTATTCCATCTTCTCACTATCAACAAGGCTAGTCTTGCTCCAGAGCACCCTTCTCCTGCAGCTTTTTCTTCAAGTCCATCGACTTATCATCGTTTGTTTCGATTGTGATCATATCCTTTGTTGCGTCATATCGATTGATGAATTTAAAGTCCCAAGCTCCGAAAATGTCAATGAGTGCTTCGTCAAGCTTGGTATTGTCTTTCACCAACTTCTTTGGAATATCGTGCTTGTAGATTGGAAGTGTGGGGTCAAAGGCCATGATGTGACGGGAGTACTTTATTTATAACAGTCTTTTCTTCTAGTGGCTTGGTTAGCTTTGTTTAATTTAATAGCTATAATGTTGACTTTTCTGTTGTTGTGTTACTGGGAAGTTGGCTATTGCGGTCCTTTTTATATCCAACTTCAACAGACAGTGATTAACCGTCGGACGCTGCCATATTCATCTGACCCACCAAGGGTTAGAATGATTAAGTCTATCGGCTAGATCTGTAAAGCCATCGATCAGGCAAACATCACGTCACCCAATCACTCCCCATATCAACCACAGTAAATCGCCCACGAAAAAGAACTGGAGAGTCGGGGGTCAGTTCCTCCGTCATTCGAAAACGATAATGAGATTGAGTTTGTTACGCCGGCTCCGGACCCACACTCGGAGCGGCAGAGCGGACAATTATGGGTCCAAGAGCGGCATCCGCTGCCAGCAACTTCAACAACGACATGGCAATTGATGGCGACAGCAAGAGACTCTGCTAAATACTGATAAAGCAGAGATGCAGTTATTGTCATGAGATGGTCTATATAAGGAGGGCTTCCCTCGACTCAGACAGCACTCATCAACTTCACTCAACAGCATTCTATTCTATTCACTTCACTTCAACTCTCCATCTCAACTTCAGCAATGTCTTCCAAGCTCATCGTTATTCTTGGGGCCACAGGCAATCAAGGCGGTTCCGTCGCCGATGTCTTCCTCTCCGAACCAGGCTGGAAGGTCCGCGCCCTCACCCGCAACACCTCCAGCGCCAAAGCCAAAGCTCTATCCTCCAAGGGCGCTGAAGTCATCCAAGCCGATCTCGACGACCCTTCTTCTTTAAAGACAGCTTTTGAGGGTGCTCACGCCATCTTTGCTGTCAGCGACTTCTGGGGTCTCTATTATAACGAGTCCAACAGATCCAAGACCAAGCCTGGTCAGGCCCTCAATGACTGGGCCGCTCAGCATGAAGAACAGCAGCTCAAGAATGTCATTGACATTGCTGCCAAAGTTCCCACACTCGAGCGCTTTGTTCTCTCGTCTCTTTCTCATTCGGAGAAGTGGTCTAAGGGTAAATATACTCGCGTTTACCACTTTGATGGCAAGGCTCGTGCGACGGAGTATGCTCAAAAGGAGCACCCTGATCTGTGGGCCAAGACAAGTGTCTACCAAGCTGGACTTTTTTTAAGCAACTTCGTTCTCTTGCCGCCGAACCAGCCTTTCAAGGTCAGTCCATGATTTATTCACAGTAAGCGAACCCAGCTAACGTGTGTCTAGAACGCCGATGGAGTCGCTCAGTTTGTTTCAACTCTTGACGTGGACACAAAGTTCCCTTACATCGCTCCTGAAGAGGATACCGGTCCCTTCATCAAGGCACTCATCATTGATGAAACTGCAGGCCACAACCTCATCGCCTACAGAGAGTGGCTATCCGCCAATGACATCGCGGCTACATTCACAAAGGCCACTGGTATCCCGTCAAAGGCCATCAAGGACGATAATGCTATCACTCCCGGTGTGTCTGACGAGTTGTTGGGCGAGATGATTGACTGTTTCTCCTACTTTAATGAGTTTGGCTACGAGGGTCGAGATGACCCTACTGTGGTTCACCCTCGCGATGTAAGTTCATTATTGCTTTCCCTTTCACACAATCACTAACTCCAGTTTAGCTCAAGTCTGCACCCAAGCTTAGCACTGCTGAGGAATACTTCAAGAAGCAGGACTGGTCCAAGGTCTTTGGATCTTAAGAGGAGTCCCTGAAAGGTATTGGCTCAATGCTATTACATTCGCTACAGAAGATGTAATATGGACATCGTTGTTGCAGAAATTTTCGTGTTGCCTATGTTATATCTCATAGAGATTAGCTAGAATCGAATCATGTATATGCCTTGACCTCCTCTGGTACATTGTAGCCATCTCACATCACTTCCTAGAGCATATCGCTACAATCACTCCCTACATCCGGCCGCTTCTTGCACAATCCGCCATCCTTCTTGGTAGCCAGCTCTTCCTAAGTGGCAAGCTTCTTCAACTTGTCAAACCGCGGGGTTCCGAAGCCAGTAGCGGGATCCCATCCTTTGACGGCATCCCATCCCGCGTTAGGGATTTCGGGAGAAGGGAACCCTTCCAGACTAATACCGGGGCAGCCTGACGTCTTTCCTTCCAAGATGCTAGAGTTTTGGGTCAGCGACTTTTCGACCATGCCAACTATTCGGATACTTACTCGTTAAATCCTGCCTGGCCAGTTTTGTATAGCCAGGGGTTAAGGAATCCCATCGCAGACTTACCCTTCTTGAACCTTTCGTTATTAAGCAAAGCAATTATCGCACCAACTGTAGGGGCCGCCGCACTAGAGTCATTATATCAGATACGTTGGCTAGGTACGTTTGCACGAACACACAACTTACCTGGTTCCACCTGCAGTGAATTGTTGGCCATTGACCATAACTTGATGGCCACTTGCGAGAGCAGAAACGTCGGGGAATGCTCTCCCGTCCTTGTTAATATAGTTCTTCCATTGCTTCCATTTCTTCTCATTCTTCTTCAGATAGTCTTTCACGACCTTGTCCTGGTACGCCGGGCGGGAGAAGAGATCTGAGAAGCCGCCACCACCAGATTGATCATACTCAGTATCCAACCAAGCCCTTTCGGGACTGTTGCTCTCTGTGCCGCCAACAGACGTCACATATGGGCAGACGCTGGGCCAAGTCGGGAGGAATTTCGTAGTGTTCTTTCCATCGTTTGACTGGCACGAGACACCAACGCCGAAATTGCCAGCTGCAACTAGGATTGAGACACCACGTGTGCCGATCTGACCGAATTTGTTGCAAACCTGTCGGGCATACGCCTTGGGAATATGTTGCTCGTAATTGCCCCACGAGATGGAGACAACTTGTGGGAGCTTCTTGTCTGGCAGGTTCAAGAGATACTCAGCCAATCCGAACCAATTCTCAATGGATCGAGTGAAGTCTCCAGGCACCTTCTGCAAGCTGTGATACAGTTAGTGGCGCATATTTAGATGATCGCAAAGATACCCACTCCAAATCCGGATTGAAGTCGTAATTGAAGCCTCCAACAGTAAGATGTTCTACTGGGACTTGGTGGGCCAAGGAGATGGCATACTGGGTGTTCAAATTTCCCTCGTTGCTTCGGATTCTGGCACTCTGCGGGTTCTCTCCACCTGCTGCAGATGCATTGCGGAAAGAGACGCCCTCGAGGTCAGGGGCAAAGCGTCGGAAGAACTCTTGGAGCTGCGCGTTTTGAGCAGTCATCTAACATACGTCAGTAAACAGCCTACCGGGGCGCCAAGTATACTTACGTTGAGGAAGCTGACGACTGTGTATAAGGATCCCTTATCCGCCTTTGGATAGTTCTTTGGCATCTTGTAGATCTCTCGAATGCAGGCAGGCGTCAGTTCCGTCTTGCACTTCTCCAAGTTTATGGGGCCAGGGCCGCCATTATTACCGTCCTTTGGTGGCTTCTTTCCGTAATTATCGTCTCGTTTCGTGAGTCTAAGCCCGGAGTCATCGATATTTCCTTCTTTATCGAAGATAGGGAAGAATGTGGTGGGCTGGATAGTTGCAATATGGTGGACGATCTCATGAGGAACTGAGTACTCTCTGGTTCTGACAATTCGTTCATTGTCGCGAGCAAAGACAGAGAAGCGGGTGCTCAACATGCCTTCGGCTTGACTGACAGTCGTGCGCACATGGAGCCATTCGCCCTCGTCACGTACATGGTGCTCAGGGATTCCGGCATCTGTAAGCCAACGCTTGACGGACTGGGTAGCTTCACCAGATGGATTGAGTAGTGCTTTGGCAGATTCTCGAGAAAGATATTTGCCGTAATTGGGATGGTCGGGATCTGAGACTCCATAGAGAGCAGTATCAAGTAGCTGACTATCTCCAGGCTGGAGGCCAATAGAGAATTCAATGATCTGATCAGGGTCTGGTAAGTCGGATTCCTGCCAGTCGGCAGGGGTCTCATCCAGAGATTCGAGGACAATTGGGCTTGCCAGAACAGAGGCAGCACTAAGGAGTAGGCCCCAGATCTTGAGAGACTCATTCACCAACATGGTGATAGAAATTGAACTGTAAAGAAATATCGATATGAAGATTGCAGGTTTGCTCGTTAAGTTGAGGTTGGGAGCTTGCTGAGATGTTCAGTCATGGGAGGGAACTGGCTGTTCTTGTATCGAATTTGGATATCATATTATGACATCAACTTCAAGATATCAATCATAAACCACAGCTTCAATTGTGAGCATGTTAGTGTTGGAGTTGTGGCTATTCTTCACGTTCCCATTCTGGAGGTGGGCGCTGAAGAACAATACTAAGCCACTTGATATTGTTCATGGCAGGTATCACCAACCAGCAGCACCACAATCCTTCCCAACCGTTCCGATAGAGCGGGTCCAAGGTATTACTCCTTCCCAAACAACCCTTTAATCTCTGAAAGGGGTGTTTCTCTTTCTTCATGCTGAATATCATTTGCCAATTCAGGAAGCACGGAGCTTAAGGTGTTGACAACCCTTAGCCATGGAACTGGTGAACCATTGCTTCTAGAAGCGCGGGCGAAGCCTGTACTACAGGCAAACATTTAGGCATTCACATACAGTAGGATTTACGCTCGCAAATTTGCATCCCCTATCAAAAGATAATGACTTCTAGCCTGGAAGTCCCGTCAGGTTGCATCGAAGATTGTGCGAATATGTGAACCAACCTTGACCTCGTGTCTTTTATTCCTTACATGAGGTGCTCACAAGCAAAAACGGTGGTCGTTGCGCCTCTCCTTGCGTTTATCTGGTCGAATATTGTCCAAGCTTTGACTTGTTAGTCGACCACTTGGTGTTTTCCAGCTTGAACGAGACCATCACTTGACCAATATTTCGCCTGTTGGTCCTTCGGTGCTTGATATTTGCTTGGCAAGGGGTTGGGCGTTGCTCGTCTATATCTTACGGGGGAGGGATTCATGCTTTCGTCAAAGCTAGACCATTAGCTGAGGGCAAACGCCAATGATGCCGTCCAAATATTGGAATGCGTTGGTTGATCACTTTTAGAGCCAACGGTGTCTCAGGCCAGAAACCCACCTTCGGGCCGCATCGGGAGTCTTCAGATCATCCGTTTCGAGAACGCATGCAGTATCTAGGGGAGGAAAGAAAACTCAGGACTTCAATCCTGAGTGATGAAAATATTAGGTAAATCTAGCCTAAGCTTAGGGGACTCTTTGCTAAGTTTATTTTGACACCCAAAATCAAGGTTCGGTGTTTTCTTGCCCTCTAACGAGTATGATAGCAGATAGTATTTAATATCAGAGACTATTGGGAAAGATGGGAATGCATGTATCAGACTGGCCGGTTGTCTGGTGAGAAGTTCTCGAAACGGCACAACACACAATGGGCATTCCATGAGCACCACCAACAGTCGGCGTTGAAGCTTGGCGAGCATTGGAACTCGGAGCACATTTAGAGCTTTGTCAAGGTTGCAGGTCGTGAACATGAAAGTCGTCTCTAGTGGTCAGGATGTGAATCTTGGTTGGCGTGGAGGAAGCATAGCTCGAAGCTTTGGGCAAGCAAGCTGCATCAGGGCAACATCTCAGCAAAGGAAGTTCTAACCGACGGAATGAGCTTCGCCTTGGCTGGAAAATTGGGTTCGACATGAGGCGACATTCGCGGATTCTTATTGGGAAGAACGAGGTTGTGAAATGCGATACTTCATTGTCAAACTTTTGGTTGGTATCTCTGTTCTTCATACTTCGATTCTGAGGTGGCTTGCAATGATTATACTTCGGTACGAAAGCGCTTGCTCGCATTTGTGTATGCCAATACAACATAGATGAGCGGCTGTCTCAACTTCACAGAAAGCTTCTTCTGGTGTTACCATGCAATTGGCTTCTGAGGCATCAATTCGCAAAGCATATGCAGCCTCAGGCCTTCTTCCAAAGCTTTTCTCTCTGAGCCCTCGCTCTCGGTAGAGCGCTCCTACCAACCGTGAATCAACAGGCGGCACACTCAGCCTGCAAAAATCCCGATTTTTCATTGGCCCAAATTCTGCCACTCTTCAGATCACTCGCTCTCTCACCGCCTTCAGATCCAGTATATAATCTCGCCCTGCCCCTCCAAGCTACGCTTTTCTTTTCTTCTTTTCTCCTTAGCTCTCTTTGCCTTTTGGCTTAGATCAAGTGTAGTATCTGTTCTTTTCAGTTTAATCTCTGAAAGATGTCTAAGGACATCAATCGTGATTATTCCTATTTTTGAAACTCGGGTGGTCTCCGCTGTGCTTGCACATGATTCCGCCCATAGTGTCCCTGGTATTACACTGCCTCCAGGTGACGCGAATGCACTTTTTGAGCTCATGTTTTTCATTGCTTGCTCGGGCTTGCCTGGGCAGTGAGGAAGAACTAATTACATCTTCGTGATTCTGCTGTGTGTGATGATGTGTGATGTCGACTACTGAACCAAAGTGATAGTACTCCGTAGCCAAAAAAGAGATATCCCTTCGCACCTCCATTCCCTCGCTGCAGGTTCCTTTCGTGATCATCGCCACCTCGTGCTGGGCAAATACCTATCGCCTGTCATCTGGATAAACAAACGACTAGCGTAGCTCCAACCTCCATCTTCTCCAGAGCCTCATCCGCAGAGCCTCATTCACCCTCCCTCAAACCGCCATCATGTCCTCCGATACTCCTCTTCTCGACCCCTCCATCTTCTCCCACCTCCAGGAGAAGCTCGATGAAGAGACCGCCGTTCGTGATAACCTCACCCAGATTATCCAGCGTCTCGAGCGCACCGTTGCCACCGCTCAAGGTCTTCTCTCTCGCGTCCACTCTACGCCCCGAGCTCGCTGTCAGTTTTTTCTTCGTTTCCCAGTTTGTGATGCGCACAGCTGATTAAAGAAAATGCAGACCCTGCGCTTGTATCACAGGTTGAGGATGCTATCAAGGAAGAGGTCACTATTGTGAAGGAGCTGAATGAGGTGGCTAGCAAGCACCCATACTACAAGTACGTCCTCGCAGCCATGTCAAAAAGCGACAAACTCTGATTCGGCGATAGATACAACAGCAAGTGGGCGAGAACCGTTCAAAATGCCATCGGCACCGCTGTCTACACTGCCTGGCTCGGCGGCCTAGGCTCTGACGCCCAGCCTGCTTCTCTCGGTCGCCTTCTCACTCTCGAGCAAGTTGGCGAGGTCTTCCAAGGTCCGCGAGCCATCTCCAAACCTATGTAGAAACCTTAACGCTAACATGCCCTCAGTCCCCACAAACCTCAAGGACCGCGATGCCTTCCACTTCACCATCGAGGAGTATCTCCTATCTCTGACTGATCTCACCAACGAGCTTGCCCGTCTTGCTCCCAACGCTGTCACCCTCGGAGACTTTGAGCTTCCTCTCGTTATTAGCGGGTTCATCAAGGATCTCTTCGCCGGGTTCCAGCTTCTCAACCTCAAGAACGACATTCTGCGCAAGCGAGCTGATGCTGTCAAGTATGACGTCAAGAGAGTCGAGGATGTTGTCTATGATCTGAGCCTGCGTGGACTGGTCAAAAGGGCTGGAGAGGGTGACACAGAGATGGCTGCTGCCGAGTAGGTTATTGATATAGTAGAATATCCGAAATCTAAAAGGTGAGAACATAAATCAATGATTAAAACTGGCCGCAGTTATTAGGCCCGTCCATATACAGTTGAGATTGTAATCACAGTTATGCAAACGACGTGAAATATGAAATGTTTTTATTTTCTTGTAACGGCGCATATCTCGGGTACATGCTGTAGAAAATTCGAATGTCTTGATCCCCGATTGACCTTGGCTGATGCTAATTTTTTGGTTACATTAAAAATACACCATGATATATCCCACTTCTAAACTCCAAGCCAGGTTCAATATAGTAAACAAGCTTTATATAGCTCATCGTTAGTCGTGTCGGAATGTACACTTGTCTCCTCTAGCACACTTGCCCTGCTGCCAGAAAGTACAAGGCTTGGTGCCAATAAGTGCTTTGTTAGCAGGCTTGTGTGGTGGCAGAGTAGGCTTCTTTTTCCTTCCGTCTTTTCCATCCCGGTCTCCTCTGCCACTGTGATGATCATCACGGTCGCGGTCATACGTCCGTTCACGGTCCCAACCTCGATCTTGGTCTCTATCTCGGCTGTATGCTCTGTCTCTATCCCATTCTCGTTCCGCTGCGGGTGGTGGAGGCGGAGGCGGGACTTGCTGTCCTTGTGCCATTTGGGTGAGCATCATGTACTGCTGATATGATGGATCGTTGGGGTTGAGATATGAAGCAGCATTCGGGGTCGCGGTCGAGGCTTGGCCTGAAGCCTGCGACGGCTGGTTGATAGCGGCCAGGATAGACTGGAGCTGGGTATCGGGAATTTGCGGCTGCTGCTGCGCAGGTGCAGTTGTCGTCTGTGGCTGGGGCTGAATTTGCTGCAACAAAGCCATGTAAGGCGCATAAGCCTGTTGTTGCTGAGCATAATAGGCCGCCCAGTCCTGAGGATTGGCTGGGGCTTGGCCAGACGAAGCACCGACAGCTGCTGCTTGTAATGCGTTGGCCTCCGCTTCTGCGCGCGCACGTTCTTCGTCTGCTCTTTTCTGTCGGGATACCAGTTCTTTGTTGTGCCCCATTTGCCACTCGCGGACCTTCTCTTGATCATGAAGAATCCATTCTGGAGGCGAGTTGCTGGGAAATGGCATGCCTGAGAGAGACTTGGCCACACCTTCAATGGCACCTCCGCAAAGGCGAGTAGGCATGTCGGAGTAATGGAAAGCACGCCAGACCTCGTTCGTGACTGGGTTCGAGTCTCGCCAGCTCTTGACTTTGTCGGATTTGAGCAGGGCAATGACCTGTTCCAACACGGCACGGCCAGCGATAAGAGGTAGAGTATCATGAGCTAGGGCCGGATGGTGCTGTGATTGAGAAGCATGTTGAGGGGATGTGCGGGCCGCCGAAGAGACGCCTCGGAGGTTGCCCAGAATCGAATCGAGACGAGTCGCTGGATTATTCTTCGCCTCGATGCGCTGTAGGGCCGTGTAGAGTGCTCCATCAGATCCCATTTGCTGCTCATCACGCCATCGATGCTGGATCTCTTGGAACTTTGAATCTTCGGGCAGATATTGTGTCTTCTGTTGATCAGTTCCGGCAGCCTCGAGTATCGGTGACTTGGGTGAGGGTGGTATGTCATCCGGGTCGGTATAGATAGCCATGAGCTCCCGTTGCTCCCTATCCGCAATGCGCTGCTGTTCGTCTGTTGTAAAGGTGACATTTCCGCCTCGGGTAACGAAGTTCTTGTTTCGGACGTCTGTTGGCAGCCTAGAGAAGTCAATCGCGACAGGTCCCATCCAAGGTTGATAAGGAACGTCTTCATCATCCTCTTCTTCCTCTACGTTGGCACGCTGTTTGAGTACCATTCCTTCAGATCGATCGTCGGCGGCATCTCGGGTCATGTTCGACTCTCGTCCCTCGTCCTCGGCTTCTTCCTTCTGGAAGATCCTAATCTGAACAAGCTCGGTTTCAGGTTTCCAGCTGACTCGAAGCTTACTGCGAGCCTCTTTTCGGAGGCGCTTGGTCTTCTCTTCAGGCGATTCGGAGGTTTCAGACCCATTTGTCTCCTTCGGTGCAACAGGAGCCTCGGCTTTTGGTGCATTGATCGAGTCCAGTAGCGAAGCAATACCGGACAAGGCGCTGGCTGAGCTTGAGGTCGGAGCGGTTGTAGTCCCATTTCGAGGTGCCGGTGGTTTCGTCTCAGTTCGTGGTGGCTTCGCTTCGGCTTTTATCTTGTCGTCACTTATGACCTTCACGTCTGCTTTGGTTTCAGGCTTTGGTGCAGGTTTGGCTACTGGTCTGGGTTTGCCAGGTAGAATAGAAGCTGCTGCTGCCTTTGCTGCACTGGTTTTGGATGCTGATTGAAGTTGAATCTTGGGCTGGGCAAGTTTCCTGCTAAGAGCATTGCCGCTAGATTCTACTGCAATCTTTTTAACCGTCCTTGTTTCAGCCTCCTCGTCTCGCCCACGCTTGGTTGAAGGCTCCGTCCCCGGTTTAGCCTTCGCTCTGCTTGACGCAGAAGTGCCTTGATAGCCTATGCTTTCGGGCTCACTGGCCTTGAGCTTCTTGACTTTGACTGTAATCTCTGATACAAGCTCTTTGACCTCCGAGTCTCCCTTATCGGCAAACCGTTTCCTCACTGTTTCAAAGTTTGTTGTCTCAGCGATCTTTTTCGTCATAGGAAAATGTGTAAACATCTCAAGGACAATCTTGGGGAGTTTTCCCGAGAAGTCACTCGCTTTGATACACATGATCAGCGCATTCACCAAACTTAAAACTAGCTTTTGGTGGCCGCCGAGGTTATCCAATACCGCATCATCTGCATGCTCGATAGTGGCATCCAAAGCTCGGTAGAGTATTTCTTTCTTTTGTTCAAAGTCCTGTCGGTCCTTTACAATCACATCTTCCGGCTTCTTGTCCTTGATAGCTTGGTCGAGTTCCTGCTTGGCACGGTTCATTTCGCTGCGAAGTTTGATGAAATACTCGCCTGCTTGTTGAACGCGGGATGCAATGAGGGCATTGGTACGTGCAACAGACTGCTCGATGTGCACCATCCCGATGGCATCCCAGGCAGCAGCTTCAGCAGGGTCGGCTGGGCGGGTAGCTGCACGGATCTGGACATGGTTAGACATACAACTTACGAAAGACTGTACCGGATAACTTACGGGCTTACCACGCTCTTCCTCAAGCTCTTTTTTTGCCTTTTTCTCAGCCTTGTTCTTCGAAGCCTCATCAGATTTAAGTTGCTCTTTGAAAGCATGCGGGTACTCCGTGTACTTGGGACGCCGTTTGCCTAGGCCCTTCATGGAACGATCAAAGTCATCCAAAAGTACCTTGGCCTCCATGCGCCTCTCGTCAAGTCCGCCCTTATCTGGAGAAGGGCGGTATTGGCTGGTAAAACGCCCCTGGACTTCACATGGAAGACTGTAACCAAATTCGGGGACCATTTGCCTTCCGCTACGGGGTGGCAGTGCCACAAGAGGGGCAAGCTTATCATAGCTCTTAGGTGCGGGAAGCTTAATCGTTCCCTCATGAGCCAAATGAGGAAGCCCTTTGATAGCAGGAAATTTGGCTTGGGCGGCCTTAGTGCGCTTATTGAACTGGTTGATTAACTGGGCTTCTTCGGGCGTGGGAGTCGGAGCTGAAAGGCCATCGAGATCATCAATCTTTTTCACAGCAGGAGACCCAACAGGCGAGTCGACATATACTGCAGTGGGCTCCGGAGTGGGGGTAGGAGTGTTGACTTCAGTCTTCGCTGCCCGCTTCCTCTTCTTAGGAGGCGGTTCGTTCGTCACGGGTTGAAGGGTCCCGGTATCTTGATTCGTGCCTGGTTGTGACAAAATGTATTGCGTGTTGGCTGTGGATGGTGATGTGGCGTTATTGATGAAGTGAGGTGGCTGCTGATGATGTATCGGCTGCTGGAAGTTCTGACCCGGCAGAGGCTGCGAGGTCTGAGGATAGACCACAGGTTGCTTAGGGGCAAACTGAGGCTGTGGTGGTGGTTGTTGCGGTTGGTTTTGTTGCATCTGCTGCTGAGGCTTAGGAGGTTGCTGTTGAGGCTGAGGTTGCTGTCGTGCTTGCGGATGGCCCTGTTGGAAGTTCAGTTGTTCAGTCGGTCGTGGTTGAGGCGTCTGGCCGTTCACTGGAGGTGAAAAAGCAGCTTGGTTGTACTGTTGCTGATTCTGGACCGGGGATGGCTGGGGTGGTCGACTGAAGTGATGACCTGGGGTATAAGCAGACGGGATGCCGTCAAACTGCTGCACTGGTGTGTGGCTCTGCTGCCTACTTGTTTGTGGCATTACATGCTGCTGAGAAAACTGCTGGATAGAAGGTTCGAAGGATGACTCATTTTGCGGTGCCATAGAATATGGGAAATTGGTAGAATGAGGATGACTTGATAGTTGTCCAATGCCAGCCATGGCGTTATCCAGGTTCATTTTGCTGTGTTGACCGTAGATATCAGGGTGAATTCCACTAAAATCTGTGTCCATTACATCTTGTGACTGTTGTGGATATTGTTGGTTCATGGAGAGAGAGTCATGGCTTGGGTGGTAGCTTGCTTGGTCCTGTTGAGAGCCATGCAGAGTGCTTGAGAGGAAGGGGTGACTTTGATCAGAGTCGAAAAAGTTTGATGGGGAAGCATCTTGAGGATTAAGTTGTGAGTAGGCAGCCTGCTCACTCACAGGCTGTGACCAAGGCTGATGAGGGTCAAATTGGCCGTTTTGGCCTGCAAAGGCATAGTTATTGTGCCATTGGTGCTGTGTCTCATCGGCGCCGTTTTGGCCATTGTTTGACCAAGACTGCATCTTGTGATAGATGCTGTGTTTAGAAGAGGCAGCTGCTACAACAGCAATACGACCACAGAGACCAAGGGTCAATTATACTGAACAGCTTTAAGAGCTATTGCATGATATTAGCAATCATTGCTACCTTAAGATGAGGTGCGAATGTGTAAACGCGAAGGACGTGATGAAGGAAATGAGTAAGGGCAGTCAGTTGAGCCCCGTGCAACAACGTGAGGGTGTGGCTGGGGTTTGATGTAGCCTTATCTGAAAAGCGAGAAATAATGTACTAACATACGGAAATTAAGCTGACGAGAGACTTTATGCAAGTGTCTTGCTGTTAGGGAGAGGCCTTCGGCTATCGTATATGCAGGTGGCCCACCATAGAAATACGCTAGTCGATAAACGGACGGGCAGACAAGGGTCGAAGTCTTGGGGAAAGGGACAAGGTGAGTGAATCTGAAAGTCTAGAGAACGCAAAAACAACCATCAGCAAAGTCTGCAACAAGAACTAGAAGGTCAGTAGTGAAGTAAGTAATGTGAAAAATAGTATAAAAGGATTCGCGTGAGTTTTCTGCAGGATTAAGGCGTAGAGAGCGTTGATAAAGAGCATCCATCCATCTTCCATTAAGAGGCCGTTAGGTGGTTTAGCAAAAGGGTGTATGGCTGGCTGATCAAAGGTTGGACAAAGAATTGAGTGCGACAGGCTCGTCGACAAAGAAACTCGAAGGGGGGAAATCGAGAATGATAAACTCGAACCAAAGTTTTATAAAAAATAAAAATAAAAAAAAAAAAATAAAAAAAAAAATTGGCTTTGTCGGAATAATTTGATCTCTGAAGCAGTTCAGATTGCTTTGTTGGAAAATAGGTAGTAGGTAGTGGCATTCTGGAATGACTTTGGTGGTGGAGCCACTGTTTCCTTCAGATGCGTGTGCACCCGCATTTTAGTGTAGCGTAGTCCCTGTGATGTTGCTGTCTTGGGGTGCCGCTGAGCAGAAGTTGGAGCTGAAGACAGCGTTATTTCCAGCCCCTGTACCCAAGCAAGCGCCTTGAAAGACAGGCGCCCGCAACGTCGCAAAGACGATGATCAACAGCCATGACGCCCTTTTTGACTCTGTATGAATGAATGAATGAATGCTCTTTATATCATCAAATACTCGTGCCGCAGCTTTTTTAGGTGAGCGTTCGCCTGCAAACTGGCCAGATTGTAGATGCCTTGTTTTCGTCACCTGGACCTCTCTGGGTTACCCAGCCGCCACAGCTCTTCGCCCCTAGAAGACGATGCTGAGGAGCTTTATCTCCAAGCAAGTCTCCACGACGGCAACCATCTCTTCATCTCGCAATTTAAATGCTGCAGAGAGTCCAAGTGGTGGTTGGTTCCATAGTTATAGAGAAATCACAGATACAGTGCTGCTGCTTTGGTTCATGATGGCGGTATGACCGAGCCATGCAGAATGACGCGACAGAGGTAAAGAGGTTGATTGGTGCAGGGTGAAAAGGGAATGGGGTCAAGTTTGGGCATACCCTTTGGTTCAAATAAGGCTCCTTCAGTACAGTAAATCTGTCCGTCTTCCTACCAAAAGATGCGGAGCAACTCTATTGCCATCTGTATATTGAGCAAGTCGCGTGGTGTTTACAACATTATCGAACGGAGGTGTGACCTGTCGGAGAGGCAAAGAGAGCCGCACAAGGGTGACCCGTTGGTTCGCCAGGACAGGGCGTTTGACGCGGGCGCAGATCCGGAGGATGAGCACAAAGATGGGAATTAAAATACCAAACGCAGATTATATATAAACGCGTTTGACCTGCTGAGCGCCAGTCAGCGTTTGTCGCGATGGTTGATGGTGGTTGATGAAGTGTCGTCGGATCGAAGAGAATGAAGAGAAGTCCCTGGCGATTTCGCATGGAGCTCAGAGAACGGACCTGGACGTGTTTGGCTATGTTGTGGCCTCATATTTCAGGCACAAACACGATCATGACGGTGGGCAACTGAACTGGCAAGTGCCCCTTTGGAACCAGCGACCCAGCACCGTGGCACTTTCCATATCCAATCGTGTCGGCGCTTGTATCGGTCCGTGCTTCCAGCTTGCGCGCCATCGGGGAAGCTTTCCAGCAACCGACCGTAGTGTTGGATCGTGGCCTCAAGCTGCCATCAACCTAATTGTTACGTTTTCTTGAGTTGAAGATTGGCTTAAGGTTCTGTACCTAGGATCCTCTAAGGCTACAATATCTTGTTTCGACTTACGTTGCCTCCTACAATCGAGCCCTCTGTGAACAAGCGACCTGGCCATTCTCCTGAATTACATCCCACTATCACCACCTTAAGCTCTCGACGTCCCGACGTCATCTGCCAGTATGGCAACCAAGGGAAACTCTCTGCGCGATCGCCAAATAGGTTTGCGATGCTCAACACTCAGTGCGCCCCTCGTTCTTTGACTAATTCTTTCTCAGCGTCGCTAAAGAAAATCCTCAACCTGAACGAGAGTGTCGAATCCTCCGAGGCTGACGAAGCCCATGCCAATGGTCTACTTGCTCCTGTTGCGCCTATCCTCGATGCAGATGGCAATCCTATCTGGAAGGTACTGGTCTTTGATGACCTCGGTCGGGATGTTATCAGCAGTGTTATGCGCGTCAGCGACTTGCGGTCAATGGGCGTAACCATGCACATGTAAGTCGACGAGCCTCACGAAGATATACAATGTTTAACATGAGCTGCGCAGGCACATTGGCGGCGCAAGGCACCCCATCCCTGATGTCCCAGTCATCTACCTCCTCGAACCGAATGCGCAAAACCTCCAAGCCATTACATCCGACTTACAGAAGGGGATGTACACTCCCGCTTACATCAACTTTCTATCCTCCCTCCCTCGTGTCCTGCTTGAGGAGTTCGCTACACAAACTGCTGCTGCTGGAACATCCGAACACATTGCTCAGCTTTTTGACCAATATTTAAATTTCATTGTCGCTGAACCAGATCTATTCAGTCTGGGCATGCAAAAAGAGCATACATATTGGGCATTGAACAGTGCAAACACCAGCGATGAGGAGCTTGATCGCGTAGTGGATAAGATTGTTAGCGGTCTATTCAGTGTGGTTGCTACTATGGGTATGCCAGACATTCTGTTTTCAACCCGGCATGCTGATAAATCTTACAGGAGTCATTCCTATTATCCGATGCCCCAAAAACGGTCCTGCAGATATGGTCGCCGCGCGACTCGACCGAAAACTTCGAGATCACATCCTCAACTCAAAGGACAACCTCTTCTCTGGACCGCGAACGAATGCTTCATCCAGTACTCACTCTTCTCGACCCGTACTCATTCTTCTCGATCGAAACGTTGACTTGGTGCCAATGCTTTCTCATTCTTGGACATACCAAAGTCTGGTTCACGATGTTCTCAACATGAAGCTCAACCGCATCACCATCGAAAGCCCTGCGGAAGAAGGAAACCCTGCCAAGGGTCCCACGAAGAAGGGTTACGATTTGACTACAAACGACTTCTTCTGGGCCAAAAACGCTGGCAGCCCTTTCCCTCAGGTAGCGGAGGATATCGATGCTGAATTGACCAAGTACAAAGAAGAAACAGCTGCGATTACGAAAAGGACTGGTGTTACAAATTTCGAGGACTTGCAGGCCGACACCAGCGCTAGCGCTCAGCATCTCAAGGAGGCAATAACATTACTTCCTGAAATGAGAGAACGTAAAGGCATCCTCGACATGCACATGAACATCCTGGCGGCTTTGTTGACAGGAATCAAGGACCGCCAGCTTGACAACTATTTCCAACTGGAGGAGAATGTTGTGAAGCAGACCAAACCTCAGATTATGGAAATTATCAGTGACAGTACCAAGGGTTCTGAACCCGCTGATAAGCTGCGATTGTTCATCATCTGGTACTTGAGTACAGAACAAGAAGTGAACCGGCAAGAATTCGAGGGTTTCGGAAAGGCCCTCTCAGAAGCTGGCGCGGATGTGTCATGTCTGCCCTACGTTCGACAGTAAGTTTTTTAAAAGCATTGATTTGTCTTGCGTATACTGACCAGGACAGGGTTCGCGCTACAACCAAGATGACACAACTCACTACCATCAACAACAACACTGCTCAGCCTGCTCAAACTTCAGACCTCTTCGGCCGCTTCTCGTCTATGTCATCTCGTCTCACCGACCGCCTCAAAGAATCAGGCGTGCCCACTGGTCTGTCATCAAACTTTGAGAGCCTCATCAGCGGTGTGAAAAACTTCCTCCCTGTCGATCGTGATTTCACAGTTACGAAGATCGTCGAATCGATCATGGATCCTTCGTCAGCCTCCTCTTCAGCTATTGCCAAGACAGAGGACTACAAGTACTACGACCCTAGATCCGCCAATGCTCGAGGCAGCATGCCTGCACCAAGTGCCATGCGGTCTGGGGCTGGAGCTACTCCAGGTGGCATGCCTGGTTCCCAAGTGTCCGGACAGACAGCTAGCTTTGGTCAAAGAAGACAAGGATTCAGTGAAGCTGTCGTTTTCACAGTCGGTGGCGGTAGCATTGATGAATATGGTAACTTGCAGGAGTGGGTGAGTCGAACAGGGGGCGACAGGGCTAAGAAGAGGGTTGTATATGGCAGCACAGAGATGATGAATGCTGCCGAGTTCATCAAGGAGGAACTAGACACACTGGGAAAGGAGGTATCACCATGATGCTTTGGCTTTAAAGAATAGATAATGAGATTTCCGGATCATAAGGGCACAATAAAAGCGTGCAACTTGGCTCCAAACTATTCCTTGCAAGGTCCTCTCAGACAACTCGTCGGGTAGTGAGATGGTATGCTGTTGATGTGTTCATTCATGAATCACTGAACACCTTGTGACTGAATCTACATGTGGTGACCAGAATAGTGGCGAGCAGCAAACTAAAGCAAGTAACCAAGCAAGGAGATATTGCTTTGATCTTTTTCTTTCATCAATCTCACACTTCTTGTGATATCCTCAAAGTTGCATTTTACTGTCGCGTGTTACCCTAAGCCTCTCTGAGTCGGTACGCGGAACATTTTAGAACCGGGCTTGGGAGAAGCTGATCTGGGGGCAACCTAACCGCCAAGGGTGCCTGAGCTACTGTAAGGTACGTACCGATCCAATGGGAGAACAACACCACCTGAATGGAAGAGACCCGTAGGTCCCGTCACAGCCTGGTTTGGTTTGGTTTGGCTTGGTTTGACCTGGCCTGGCCCTGAACAGAACTGAATGCGCCAAAACATCAAATCTTATTGGCACTCTCTACTTGTCCCATTGTTTCCTTCAGCATCGACAAACATCGCCAACTCGTATCATCAACAAAACACCACGCGATTGATCATTTCGTATCTCGATTATATTCGCAAACCCCCCAGCGCGTTTCATTCGTTGACGATATCTCTCGCCCGATCGCGCGTCCATCACAGCCTCCCTCGCAATGGACGAGTCCCCCGTTAAAACAGAGGGCGCCACTCGTCATCGCGCTGGATACAAATCATGGAAGAAGAAGTATAGAAAGATGCGCATCGTGTTCGATCACAAGATGTATGATGGCGAGGAGTTGCACAAGCAAGAAGACAAGGCTGCTGCATTGGTCAAGCGTTTGGCTGTTGAGAACGAGTAGGCTATCTCCAGTCCATCAACCATTTACCAGCAGACACGATACTAACCTACGACCAATAGCCGCTTATTGGATCTATTACTCGAAATCAACAATTCGCCTCAAATTCCTCCAGAGAAACAAGTCGATGTATCCCTCGAGCCTCCAACCCAAGCCGATGCGCTTGTCCATCCCCTGGATGAAGAACATGAGCTACATAAGGACACACCCAAGAAGAAGCTTGAAGACCTCGTCAAGAGTGTACCACACTCATCATACACCAGCGCCAAGGAGACATTACCACAAATCGTCAACGATCTTAAGGCTGTCGATGGCGAAACTTATCCTGCCGATTTCTTATCTGCCGATGACATCGACAACTACGTCTACGAAATCGATATGGCCCTCAACCCTGAGAACATGCTTCCTACACTCGCTCCCCGCGCTCATCCTGGCAACCACCATCAATCACATCCCCATCTTAAGAATCCTACAAGTGTGACAAATTGGCTGCGCAAACATGCCCCCAAGATTTTCCTCCAGGACGGAGAAGCACATGGAGACGCAGATGATGCTGAAGGCGGCCATACCGGCGGGCGTAAGACGCGTGGATCACGAGGTGAGCGCGGTGGAAGAGCCAGTACAAGGGGCAAGCGCGTCAGTGCTGCAGCTCGCTCAGCAGCAGCCGCAGACCGTGATGTGGACGCCAGCATGGACGAAGATCAGGAGCTTGCATCGACACCTGCTGTGAGGGGCAAGCGCAAGAGAAACGCAGAAGACGACACGGGATACAAGCCTCGTGGCTCATCAACAAGGCCAGCGAAGAAGAAGCGCAAGAGCGAAGCAGCAGAAGGAACACTAAGCGCACGCAAGTCCAAGAAGGATAAGGAGGCGCCTCTAGCTTCTGCTGAATAAGCCCGGCATAGGGCTGATCAGATACGTCTGTGTCCAGACACGCAATGAGAGGTGCTATTGTAAGAGCAAGAGTAGCCGCTCTCGACTGTATGGTCAAAGCTTGCAAAATTGTATTAATACATATCGAAATCGAAGAAAGGAGCCCTACGGACAGAATCCGTATGTATACGAAAATCCCCGGCATCAGGATAGCATGCCTCGACAACCGCGGTTTTCCTTCCGGCCAACCGAGGCCATCTCGATCGGGTCAACCCGGGCCTACGGGTGTGTTTATCCTCTGTACTTGTCAGTCTTTGATGTCAGCCTTTTTATACGATCCTTCTCATTTTTATATACACGTGCGGGCTTAAGCCGAGGCATTCCCCGCCACGGGGCTGCATACAGACGCTGAACCTAGGAACGTGCACATCTGTTTTCTTTGGAACGGGGGAAAAGGGGAATAGGGAGTTGGTTGCTATTGTTGCTTTTCTGATACAGGGAATTATTTTGGAGATTGGGTGTCGGTTACGCTAGCTACGGACAACTACCGAGGTTTGACAGCAAGCAGTATGACAAAAAGAGGCGTCTGAAGCGGCATCTACCAAGAGTAGCTGTGCATTGATGTATTGTACATGTGAGAAGAGGTCCAGGGATATGTTTCAAGGTCCAATAGATTTGCTTTAAGCTCAATTTGAGCACATCTTATGACTCTACCACCCTTTGATCCGCGACTAAAGGAGGACTAGGAGGAATGCACTATGGGAAACGAGTGGTCACAATGCGAATGAATGGCCGGGGAAGATCTAGGTGAAGAAAACTATAAAGCTGGGTATCCCATCTTGTCTATATGCTAAGAACAAGCTTGCTTTCTACATGGCATCTGCTTTCCAATGTTCGTTGGCATGATACATGCTGTCTCCTCTTCAAATCTTTGCTTTTACATATTCAGAAAACCCAACATCCTATCCAACCACAATGACGATGGAGGAATGCTTTTCATAAGTCGTTAGCCCACTGCATGTCTGTGCAGAAGGTTCCGGTTCATGATTGCTCTTGACGACGCCAACTTCCTTTCTTCTTAGGAAGTGAGTGGCCAAGAGATCGCAAGAGGTGACGCTCTTGTGGTTCTCAAGACTGTGAGATGCTATTCAGGTTGTGACAACATATTCGACGCCGATTCTTTAAGAGTTCATGAAATAGTGGCTACTCTTTGCGGAGGCATAAGAGGCCAGGAAGGTGGAAGCGGAATTAGAGGCTAAAGGGGGAGGCTGTGAAAAACGACAGATGACAATGCGTTTACAGCTTCTCCTTGAGGGTTCGCTTGAGGCGGCGCTCAACGGCATCCATGTACTCGTTGGTGGTGACATAGTCCTTGCGCTCAGACTTGCCAGTGGCAAGGGCAAGATCCTTGGTCATGATACCGTCAATATCGACAGTGTCAATGCAAGCCTGCTCAAGGCTCTCGGCAAAGGCAACAACCTCGGGGGTGTCATCGAGCTTGCCACGCTGGACGAGACCACGGGTCCAGGCGAAGATGGACGCAATGGGGTTGGTGGAGGTCTCGTTGCCCTTCTGGTGCTCACGGTAGTGGCGAGTGACAGTACCGTGGGCAGCCTCAGACTCGAAAGTCTTGCCATCAGGGGTGATGAGAACGGAGGTCATGAGACCCAGAGAGCCGAAGCCCTGAGCGACAATGTCGGACTGGACATCACCGTCGTAGTCTGTAGATGTTAGCTTTCATGCGTCGCAAGTAGACAGAGCCTGAACAAGTGTTCAAACCACGACGATGGACTTACTCTTGAGAGCCATGATGTAACCGCCAGAGCTCTTGATCATCTGGGCGACCATGTCGTCAATAAGACGGTGCTCGTACCAGATCTTCTTGGCCTCGAAGTCCTTCTTGTAGGTGGACTCGTAGATCTCCTGGAAGATATCCTTGAATCGACCATCATACTTCTTGAGGATGGTGTTCTTGGTGCTCATGTAGAGAGGGAGCTCCTTGTCAAGAGCCAACTTGAAGGAAGCGTGAGCGAAACCAGTGATGGACTCGTCGGTGTTGTACTGGGTCTGAGCGACACCACCGCCGTTCTTGAACTGGAAGACCTCGATCTCTTGAGGCTGGCCACCCTCGGGCGTGTAAACCATGGAGAGCTTACCAGGGCCGGGCAGGACAGCATCCTTGGCGCGGTACTGGTCACCAAAGGCGTGACGGCCAATGATGATGGGCTTCTTCCATCCAGGAACAAGACGGGGAATGCGGGGGATGACAATGGGCTCACGGAAGACGGTACCACCAAGGGCATTTCGGATGGTTCCGTTGGGGGAAAGCCACACTGGACATGCAAGTTAGCCGAATTCAATTTTGTTAAGCTGACTACTGCAGGTTTCATTCGCTTTTGCTGCTGTTTGTTTCCCCTCATGTTGCTTTTCCTGCATGCCTCATGTATGCGGGGTTGCGATTGGCGGGGTGAACATCGAGACGCAACGCGAACTAAGACAGGGTCGGACAGGGAATGAACTTACTCTGCTTCAGCTTGAACTCCTCGACACGAGCCTCATCGGGGGTGATGGTAGCACACTTGACACCGACGGAGTACTTCTTGATAGCCTCGGCGGCATCGATGGTGACCTGGTCGTTGGTCTCATCACGGTACTCAAGACCAAGATCATAGTACTTGAGGTCGATGTCGAGGTAAGGAAGGATGAGCTTATCCTTGATGACCTGCCAGATGATGCGGGTCATCTCATCACCGTCGAGCTCGACGACGGGGTTCTTGACCTTGATCTTCTGGTGGGAAGCCATTGTGCGGACGGCGAAGGGAGAGATGGTTTGGATAGCACCGAAGGAAGCTCGGACAGGGCGGATGGCGGATGAACTAACAGCGACACGGCGCAGCGAAGACGAGAGAAGAGATCGCTGAACGGAAGAGGCGAAGACAGCGGCGGGCATGATGGGCGAAAAAAAAAGAAGAGGAAGAAGTTGGGAGTTTATAAAAGAGGTATAAAAAGGGTCTGGGTACGGTAAGGCAGCCAGGTACGGGAACTGGACTCGGGAATCGTCGCCGGAAGTTTGGCTCGACTTGGGACTTTCCTTTCCTTGAGTCGCTAGTCTAGTCGTTACAAACTGCAAGTGCAGGTGCCCAGCGCGGGGTGTAACTGCAATACGGACGGGCAAGCGGTTGGTTTGGGGTCGGAAGTGGAGGTCGGAGGTCGGGTTCAGGAAGGTGCTTAGGGTGTGGTTTTGCACCTTCTAAACTTTCAACCGAGGATAGGTTTTCGGTTGATGTGCGGCGTCCGAGAGGAAAACCGACGATGCGACGGGGGAAGGAGAATACGGGGTAAGTGTTGGGTAGGCAGGTGTGATGGATGCGTGGTTTCCCCCCAATGAGACGGGGTGAATTTGATCAAGAGGCGCCGCTAGTCGAATTGGAAGCTGGGGAATTTCGTCAGGTGTTAGTTACAGATGCGCGCGTAAGCAGGAATGGGAAGAGGGGAAATGGTTTATGAGGCGATTCATGTTTTGAGTGTTTTCTTTTGCCTCTGGGCTCTGGCCTTGAGGGGTGTGAGTTTTAGGACATGTTTGTCCTGACGGGACCACGAGGGCTTGGGTAGTGCATCTTTAATTCAGCAGAAATATGTATGATCCAATCCTAGATCAGATCTATAGTATATAGCTGCTAGAATCTTCAGATGAGGCGAATCTAGAAAAGGCCTTGCGGCCTTCTAAAGTGCTCATGAGAAATATCGTTGGTCAATGACGATACAACTGTATCATGACACCTGTTGTGGCTGACAATTGACCACTGACAACGAGCGAAGCTAGCAACGACATGACATATAAAAGCTGCACTTACAAGACTCGATTCGATCGAAACGTCGTTTTCTTCTGGTGCTGAAGCTGTTGACGAGAACCAATGTTGATGATGTAGAGATGGGATTTCAGCCAAAATCGAGAGAGAGAAATAGGAAGGACAAAGGAACATTCAGATCCTATTCTTCCGACAACGGACTGTTCTCTTTTCCTTTTAGCCTTGTAGGGTCCAAGGCCGAAGACGGATGATGCGGTGCGGGATATCAAACGTGGCTGACATGATCTTTTTAGACAATCGCATGCTGTGATATGACAGGGGCCGAGTCTCTCTATCTAAAGTGTCTACATATGACGTTCTTGTCCAACATGAAGCTCAACTTGACCTCAATTGACCATCTCACGATGATTTTCGAGAGTCTCTAGACCCCTCGTAGCCTCAATTACGTCCCCCCAACGCTCAGGGTGTGCCTCGAGTATTCCTTTTCTCTTCCTGCCAGGTTCTTTTGGGGATGAGACTCGGTACCTGACCGAGCTGGGGCGCCGCATCAAAAGCTGCAAGCAGAGAGAAAAAAAATGCCCAGCCAGTCCCAGCCTCGACGGTTAACACTAGTGTCGATGGGTTCCGCACTTGGTCCCCCGCTCAGTGGGGGACGACGACTACCGCCGGACGCTATGGCTGCTTGGCTTTGAATTAGGCGCTACATCTCGTGCATGACAGCTGCTCTCGTTTTTTTGCCTCATCTCGGTGTTACTGTCGCCGAGTGCGGGAAGCTTCTCAGTTGATTTTGATACGGTTACAGGTGGTTGGCCTTAAAAACATGAGCCGGAAGTAAGCGGGTCCGATGCAAACCTCAGAACCTCGATCTGGTGTGGTAGTATGATGATGCTCTGAGCTTCAAATTGAATGATTTATATAACCCTTTTGGCACACTCTACCGGGAATAACACCTCCCGGCCTCCTGTATCTCGGCGCGGAGCGCATCTCCGTTCTCCAACTCGGATCTCCGGTCAGGGTATCCACTCTCCGCGCCGTCATCGGGGGACGATATTCGGTTGATGTCCGAGCAAAGGGAATGAGATACCGACACTCGATGCCGGGTTTTAGAGTCGGGATATGTTGTGATTGTGAATTTCCGAATGTAGTTCCAACTCAATGATTGCCTCTGGGTAAGCATATTTCCAACATGCTTCATGACAGCTGTGTGTCTGGTATATGTGCCGTTGTTGGAGTCGGATACGTACTTGTCCCGCCAGAATCATCAGAGCCCAGTTCACGGGCCCTCCGACAGTGGAAGAATGAACTGGCATTTAAATACCTCATTCAGTCGAAACCAATGGTTGCTATAGCAGCACCGAGATGTCCTTTCGTTCTGTCGCGCCTATCAAGCTCAGGGTAGGAGACTATCAACTCATATTTCATGAAGTCTCGGAAACAAAACCGGAAACAGGTATGCCACAGTGGCTGAAAATGATCATCGATATCCTTTCTGTTTATCGTCTCGGAAACACTTTCTATTCTAATATACATTCCTTGGTTGGGCATTGTCCACCCAGCAACACTGCAAACATCCTGCATCAGCTCAAACGTCAAAGATCTCACCAACGCCTTCGTTTCCTCCCCTCCTGTTCTCGACAATATCCAACCTCCATCCTTCCCAATGCTTAAGTGATCTCTTAATCTCCTTGATCCGCTCGATCCGTCTCTTTGACTCCTCCTCTTGCGCCTTGCGGAATGCATCCTCGTCAAAGTCCATATCGTCGTCCTCAAGGAAATCATCATCATTACCACCGGCCAAGGCGTTGAGGCCACTCGCAAAGAAATCACCAATGCCTCCTCCTCCCGGTCCTGATTTCCTACGCTGGGTTGGAGACATCGCATGACCAGGAGAGAGGTCGACATCATGGAAGCCTGGGCTAGTTGCCTCCAGTTCGCGACGTTTCTCAATCCATGCTCCACTTCGAAGCTCATGCACTTCACTCTCCAGCGCTCGGATCTTTCTCTCAAGCTTCTGGCGTTCCTCGTCCTCAAGTTCATCAACACCTTCATCGTCCAATCCGCCGCCACCCTCCATAGACTTCCTGCTTCGGAGCTTTGCATTTTCGCTCTCAAGCTTCTCAACCTGTGTCCTCAACTCTGTGACATCGTGTTCTGCCTTCTCCTTCTCCTTCTTGATCGCCTGTAAGCGGGAATCTTGCTCCTTATGTAATGTAGTCAGGGTCGTCGCCTTCTTATCCAATGCTTCAACCTTCTTCTCCAGCTCATCGCGAGCGCTCTTTACCTCTTCGAGCTCGTGCTCGAGAGTCTTGATCTTGGTCTCAGCACTTGTTCGTTCGCTACCTTCGCGGACTGCTTTCTCTGCTGTCCTCTCGAGGTTGTGCTTGAGGTCTTGTAGTTCGCGCTGAGCCTTACCCGCTGCAGCCTCAGCACGGGCTAGTTTGTCCTCCAGAGCAGTAACTTGTTCCTTTTCGGACGATGATCCACTGGCGTGTCGCTCTGCCTGTGCTCTGAGTTTCGATATCTCAATTTCCATAGACTCAATGGTTGCTGTCTTGGCCTCGAGCTCAGCCTTGAGATCTGCTGGAGGTGAGGCCACAGACATGGAAGGACGGTGGCCATGACCAGGTCCTCGCGATACCTGTTGTTGGAGCTGTGTGTTTTGACGTTGAAGCGAGGCGACTTGGCTCTTCTATGAAAGAGTTAGCGGATTGAGCGCGGTTGTGGTTGCATGCGTTAAAACCTACCAAACTATCCAAAAGTCCATCTTCTTGTCCACCTGCTTTTTCTGAATCTTCACCATCGGCCTCTCGAATGTCGGCCAATTCGTTTTCGGCCTTCTGCCATCGCTTCTCCGAGTCCGCTGCCTCTTTAGATAAACGTTTGTTCTCCTTTTCTAATTCGTCGATCCTGGCCATGTGCTTTCTGTAGATATCTGGAGCAGTTTCGCCATCGGGACTGAAAGGGCTGGCAGGCGCAGCACCTCCTGAGGTAACGGAGCCAGCACGAAATGATGTAGATCTCAATTTCGACTGTTGGGCGAGAGAGGGCGTAGCGGAAGCCGAGGTCTCTTCGTCACTGCTGCTGTCCTCATCGCTATCGTCGTCTTCGTCGCTGCTCTCCTGGGTTTCCACTTTAAGTGGCTGCGCGGGTTGCTTAGCAGGTGGCTTCTCTTGAGCCTTCTTCTTGGGTTCCTCGACGACTTTCTCTTCGCTATCTGGGACGGCCTCAGTCTTTTCAGCGACGGGTTCGGGCGCGGCGGTTTCGGCTGGTTCTAGTTTTGTTTGATTTGCTGCCGGAGTGGCCTTCTTATTGTTCTTCTTCTTCAACTGCTCGACCTGTGTCGCAATGTTAGCGAAAGCAGCCAGGATAAGAAGGGAGGGGTAATCGAACACGCTTCTTGGCCGCAGCAATCTTCTCCTTGCGGGCCTTCTCTTCTGCGTCGGCCATGATGAGGTGCTATTTGGCTGAAGTGTATATAATTCGATTCTGTATGGGGTGCGTTGTCGTTCTTGTTGAAATGTGTCGTCTTGGCGCTAGATGCTAATGGAGATGTAGCTCCACGTTCAGGGACTCGATGCAAAGGGAGCTCCCCGCCGCATCACGTTGAAGCTTAGCTGGCCTGTGCAGGCACCGTGTGCACATGTCTTGGGCCACCGATTAACACTGTATAGATGATCGTGTAAGTTCGCGAAACACATTTCCTAGCATGAGATTGATAGTACCATGATGTATTATGTAGTATCAATAATTCTGACAGGGTTCTTGATATAGAGATGTTTAGAGTCTTATTGTACCCAACCTGTATCATTCGCCCACGGATACCGGGGGACGGCTTCGTGATGACAATGCATTCATTGTATTTGTTCAATGAGTCCAACAATGCTACACTCGCCTATCTCGAGCTGTGATCGATTCGAAAGATCAATCTTCTGAGACTTGTTTTAAATTAATTGAGGCTATGGATTCTCTATCAGCCAAAATATACTCAATATTTGGACGCTTACTGTGCAATCCAAAGTTGACGAGTAAGCTTCCAATGCCAGAGATGGCAGGTATGATGTTGTAATAACTGCGTCAACTTTTCACGTGCCGAAATAAAATAAGGTAATTAATCAAGGACGCATCTTCAGTACCCAAGCACCAAAACTTGAACACACACTGAAGGGCTGATCCCATAACCCACGATGAACTGGACTGAAGGCGCTCTCGCCCGCCATTCTCGTCGAAAAGGCTGGGATAAAGACGCTGCCCGGCAAAAACAATACTTTGCTAAAGCCAGAGAGAGAAAGAATGCACCAGCTACAAGCAAGGGCCTTGATATTTCATCCTTCATACCTGATTATATTCCACAGCCAACGTCATCTCAGGGTCGTCAGTCGAACTCCTCGACCCCTCGCCGGAAGCAAAGAACACCAAGAGGAAAGCTTATACACAGACAGTCTGAGACAGAAAACTCACACAAGAAAAGAAGCGAAAGAGAGAGAGAGCCAAATATCGGAAATCAGGGGCCAGAAGCCGAAGGCTCTCTGACAAGTCTGCAAGACAAAGACAAGCAAGAGTTGGACATAGCAACCAAAAGACGCAGGTTATTAGAGAAGGCTGACTGGACCGGCGTCACTACTCAAAAGCCTGTAACGGTTGACTTCTCTCAAAAAAGGGATCGATCCACAAAGTTGCTTGCGAAACCAACATCCAGGAGTGGCCACCGATCGACATACAGCTCTGACCCGAAGGATCAACTCAGCAAGAAAACCTTAGGTCGACTTTCAGAGAACGACATTGAGATTAATATTGGAAGTCAGAGTCTGAGATGGAGTAGGGATAGCAACTCAGTTCGAAGCTATGCAACACGACAAGATTTTAGATCCCCTCTCGAGATCCCACAATCCGATAATGCAACGAGCCAAGCGTCTCTATCTTCCTACCAACAACCTCGCAGTCTTCGTCATCATCAGGAGAGGCCCCCAAGAGCCCACGACTTTCATGTATCTCAACCCCATAACGAACGAAGTAATCCACTCACGAGCCTTTCATCTGTAGCACAATCCCCGGATCAGGAGGAATGGTTAGCAAGAGAAAATGATGAACCAAGATACGTTGTACAAACTCATGCGCCTATCATCCATCAACCACAGCCAACCCGGCGACGACACCGGGTAATTGAAGCTAAGTCACCTGAGCTGGATGAAGGTGCAAGTACCGTAGCTGTTCTTGGTACTCCAAGACCTTCTGATAGGCTCACAGCCGAAGACATGCGATGGAACATGTGGTTGGCATCAACTACCAAAGGGAGACAACAGCAGTCCGTTCAGTCAAGTCGAGATAAAGGGCTTCAGAGATCCATCAGCCCAAGTCTAAGCAACTATTTGAACACCTTCAATGACAAGTCGCATTCAGAAGATCTGATAAGTAGCGAAAACCAAGGACAGAACTCATCACATGCGAACGAGGAGCAACAACCAAGGTCTTCGGAAACGTACCCATCTAGCATACCTCCATCGGAGAGCCAACACGAGCCATTGGATGACGAACAAGAGCTACCCGAGCTTCAAGCAAGAGAGCAATTTGCCGACATCCCGCCAGCAACAAGTCCTTGCGCTCGACCTAAAAGCTCAAGCTACGAAAGAAGTGAGAATAATCTCAGAACAAGAAGCGACTTGGTTCTTCCAATGGGCTCCTTCATGCCTGTAACTCCCAATGTTCAAGACCTACTGGATCTCTTGGCTGCTAGCGAGGAACAGCAGGAGCCAAATATTGAGGACCCAACACAACAAGAAACAACTCCAAATGCTGACGAGGAAGACGAAATTTGGAAGAAGTTCATTCTTGATAACGATAGCGCCGAGACCAGCCGAAAGGCTCGAGAGGAGGCACATGAACAGACAAAATGCGCACTGGGTTTGAAGAAGCCAAATGTTCCCCGAATGTTTGCAGAATCATCTTTGCCTTCAGGCTCGAGCGCACCGCCAAGCGATATCGCAGAACCCCCTTCAGCATCCCGAAGAGAAACACCCACAATGGAAGGACGTAACTTTATTTTGGCAGATGACCAAATTCAAGATATACCGGGCGCAGAACTGGAAGCCCCGTCATCGGAGACCGCCGCAAGGGCAGAAGATATCGCGGACGCGACCGACTCTATCATTGCCCAACCCTCGTCGCCTCAACCGCTGCATGCCGAGTTCAAGTTCCATCAACCGCAGCTCTTTGTTGGTCGATTAGCTAGTGACGTCCCCTCCACCAAATCGCCAGTTTACTGGGATGCGCCACGGAGCAAGGGAAGATGGCAACGATCTAGAAGGCGCAGGGATAAGGGGCGGCCTGATTTCCGCACCATGCCAAACTACAATGACGATCCAATCGAGGAGGATTGACTTTGGGGATTCGGGGATAAGATGATTAACGGAAAGTTAGCTGGAACCCTCAAATCAGCCACTTTCTCCAAAATCAGATCTATGTTTTTCGAAAGATGTATGTAAACAGACCAAATCGACAAGACTCGTTCACTTCCCCCATGATACTTCTTCCTGCGCTTTAAGCTGATTTGGAACCTTGTTCATCGGACCGGGTAAAGCAGTTGCAACCTTGAAGACTCAGGGCATTCTAGCGCATCAATACAAAGTGAGTCAGAGGACATCCAGGGACTCCAGACGAGAAAAGCCGCAAACTACGTATGTGGTCACGAGCTGGAAATGTAGTGCGCCATATGGCGCAATGTTACCTGGGGAAGACATCCGGCTGCTGTGGAAGCCATCCACTACATTTGAGCTATGGCGGGGAACACGGTACAACATCCACGTACCTTGGACAGGGGCCCTTTAGGATGGATCAGCCTTCAGATTGCAACTCGTCTCTTGTCTCGTCACACATGCCAGGGGAATTATCACATTAGATGTGTGTCACATTGAAGGGTAAAGAGATAACAACAATTCTAACATTTCCAAGGTAGGACACCGTAGGTATCATGGGATCATATGTACATGTGAGATACAACAAGGGTGTATACAGAAAAAGAGATCCTCTAAATGCGCCAGAAACCAAAACTGTACAGAACGACCAAAACTCCCACCGTCTATGTAAAGAACACCAGCCTCTAATAAATAGGATCGACCTCATATATCATCATAAGCGTCACTGCGTGATCATCCGTCCAATAACCAAGACGTCTTATCTCGGTGCCTTCAGTTGGTCCTGAACCCCAGTAAGACCCCAGAAACTTTAGCCAAGAAAGGAAACTCGAAAGAAGGAATGGAAGCATGACAGAAGCATCGTGCATGACACACACAGCCACGCTGAAATAATCCCCGCAAACAGCCCCGCTTCTAGAACAATTCTCTCAAGTCAGCCTCAGCGTGATGCAACCCCCCAGTGGGGATAAGATCTGCGGCGCATAGGCGTTTTTGCTGATCTTGAGGACGTCTTAGAAAGTGTGAGTGTGGATGGCAGGAATGAGGAAGGGAAAAAGCCAAGGCTGAGAAAGCCTGGCATCGAAGACTGTTGCAGAAAATGATTTCCTCCCTGCATGTCTTTGCAAAAAAAAGAAAAAGATGCCTTGCGTAGGTTGATTTGCTGTCCTTGATGTAACAATATGTATACAAGAGCTGCTGGCTGCTCAGCTGGACTGATGGCGAGATGGTGCCGAGTGTCGGTGAGCTGGCCAAAGTAATAATGCAGAGCTGGCGATCAGTACTATGCCAATGGCTTGTCTGTGTAAGCTTGGTCATAGAAGAAGCCCAGAGTGAAACAGAAGTGTAGTTTCAAGCCATCCAACGCGATACTTGGTGCGTCGTGGTTGGCTGATTGTATGGGCAAGGCCGTATCTCTGCTCACACACCTCAAGATCGACTGCGGCGCTTCTCTTTGCGCTTAGACTCGCACGATGTCTTACACCCAGGGCATTCGTAGCCGTGCTTTGAGATGTTGACTCTGACAAGGCATCGGGGGCAGCGCCACCAGGTAGAAGGAGTGTAGCGACCTTCCAGCCACTCTTCGTTGACAGTGGCGCCTCGCTTCATGATATCTTCACAGTGGTACTCGCGGAGATGGTCTCGGAAGTGATCGCGACGGTGGAAGGGCTCACGAAAGCGAGTGCATCGAGGATAGTCACATAGATAGACATCCTTGCTCGATTCGGGAGCATGCGTGTTCTTGTAGTGACGAATGAGGTCGGCAGTACGCTTGAAAGGGCGAGCAGTACAACCAGGGTGAAGGCAAGAGACTGGCCAGTCATTTCCACTTGAGAAACACAAGAGTTAGCGATGTACTATCTTACAATAGGAACTGGACTTACGATTCGCCCCGTGTCACAGAAGATTCTCCAGTCCTTGTCTGACCAGAGGGGTAATGCTGTTGATAGCTCTGGCTTTGCTGATAAACAGCATCGTCCATAGTTGGTGAGCCATGCAGAGTGTAGTAGTTATCTGTAGGTGACTCGGGGCCCCTGGTCGAAGCCTGGGAGTTACTGCCAGAACTACCATATCTGACCAAAGGCTGTGACTGATAATAGTCGAAGGAGTATCCGGTTGGTGACGAGGCCTGGTCCTGTGGCGACGAAGCATCATACCAGCCGTTGTTCCAGTAGTTGGATCCCATTGTGTATAATGAAAACTTGTCTCGTTGGTAGGGGAAACTTGAGCAAAGAAGCTGATATAGTGTAAGTCGATCAGGGAGGAGGTAGCAAGCACGGGTGTTTAAGAGGACGAGCCGAGGGCTTGTAAATAAGGTTACGGAGGGAAGTAGAGGATGTAAAGATAGAACAAGTATAGGCCGCAACCAAAGTAATATCTTGATGGCGGTCCTGGAAGGGAAGAGAAGAAGTTTGGTGCATGAGACTTGATCTAATGATAATGGTTTAACAATCGAAGCAATGGAAGGGACCAGAAAGGTGGTTATATGCTTGAGAAAGTAAAGGAGTAAAGGGGGGGAGATAACTAGTGCAGTCCGGGATGATATTGGCCAAGGTGAGGCTCAAATCGCACATTGATTAGTGAGGCGAAGGTAGGAGTCATCTGTGTAATACACAAAGCTAAAGGGCAATATGGACTTGAAACTGTAAGAGACGCCGATTTCCAGAAACAGCCGCGGTCGGAATTGGAAGAGAGTGCCAGCTTGTACTGCTAGAGCTCCAGAGTAGTGTCAAGGATCAATGACATGGCCAGGGTAGCTGTCGGGGAACACAGCGGACTCCACCCGGGCCAACCTTCGAACAGAGAGAAACATATTTAGGTGACTTGATAGAAGGACAGCCATGATAACCAATTCTAAGACCGACGACTGGAGAAGGGCAGGGGTGGCAGTACACAGGGCAGGCATGGGTCTAAGGCGAAGCAGCATCTGGCGCAAGCTGGCTCGTGATGCGTGAATCGACACTTGTTGTTTGGGTGGGAGACTAGGGTAAAGTCAAGCTGGATGGAGATAACAACAACAAGCATGGAGAAGCGAGTCAAGACTGGAGACACCCTATCAAGTGTGGTGTGCTCCTGGCCGGTGTCCCAAGGGGGAAAGGGGACATCGATGGCGATGCAACAGTAGCAAATGTAGGTAGCTAAGATAGCTCACTCTGAGGTCAGCTAGAGGTCCCCCAGGAACAGCAACAGTTGGCTTGCATAAAAAGCTATGAGGTGGTGGTGCCCTGTAGGATACCGGCTCAACCGGGATCTGTGAATGTCGCAGTAGCATGGAGGTACAAGCCCGGGACAAATCCAATGGAAGGTGTGTAATGTGTGCATTCGTCGGTCCAGGATATGTATCCATAAGCCGTGGAACGAAGCTTTCAAACTGCAAGCTTCAGATTGGAAACTAACCAGAAAGCCAGCCTTGACTACTTCTGTGAAACTAGGAAACTGGCCGAGTGCCTGTTTCGGTAAGAGAGAGAACGATGAGTCTAAGTGGTTGCGCCCAGCAATTGACAGCTAAAAATGCTCAAGAGAGCAAGAAAACTGCAGACATTTAGCCAGGGCGCAAAAATAAAACAGTCTAAAGGCTTGCTCAGAAATACTAAGCTTGCCCAAGTCTTTTCAGCGCTTAGAAAAGGGGACCTAAGTTTTCTTGCCTCCCTTTGGTGATCGCACTTGGTTCTGGGTGGGCAAGTTCCAACAGGGCGTGGCGATGCTCTGGGGCTGAAGATCATGGAACAAATGATTCTGGCACGGGCTGGCGGCAGTGGATGCGGAAATGATTTGACATGATGCGCATCCCTAACAACGAGCTGTGCTTGACGACAGATAACCGAGAAACCGCACAAAGGCAGGACTAGGATAGGGGCTGTGCCAGGCCAGCTCAGCAGATTTCGGTCACTACCAGAGGGAAAGTTGGCTTGGCCAGTGCGCGTTTGCGTGCATGTGCCGCTGGAAGCTCACTTGAAGGGTCGTCGACCACAGTGGGACAGGACAAATTTGGTGCTCGGTAACGGGAGGATTGAGTGAGGTATTCGATCGACACGGCAAGGAATTCGTCCATACCGTTTCATCGGTAATCGGTCAATGATATTGGGTTGAAAGTTGGATGGAACAAAGGTCTTCAGGACTCTTGACGAGGCAGATTCCGATGCAATATGCAATGGGCTTCCATCACCCAAGGTCAGGGAGGTATAGGTACCACCTTACACCAGAAAGGCACTGTAGAGTGGAGGTAGAATTCCTTCCCAGTGGAGGGCAGCGGGCAGTACCTGCCTCCAGCTGTCACATCCACTGCTCGCACTCCTTACCCCTCCTGCTCCTGCCTTGTCGATGGCCCCTGCTACGGTAGTGGAAACCCCCAGCCCAGGGTTGCTTGCTCCTTCTAAACGTCGGCCTTGTATTGGTCAAAGTGCCATCTGCCATCCTGACTTTGCCTTTCTTATCCATACCTAAAATCATCAAACATGCACTTTTATGTGGTGGCCTAAATCTAATGCTTCGCATTAGCACCAAGACAACCGCTGGGTATGGGTAATAGCTTGTCGATCTCGGCGGCGCAAGCATCAAACAACTTCTCGATGCTCACGAGCACAAGCACAAGCACAAGCACGAGCACGAGCCTCACGCTATGGAGAAGTCAACAGATGCACCAATAACGCAACGACCCCTTTGCCATGTGTCGATCAATTAACTCAATCAATAATGATATTTTGCTGCCTAGACTCGGACCAGCTAAGGGATTCTGATTTTTGATCATGGCACCTGTGAGCCAGTCCCAGTGCTCAATTGGCAACATGGGGCAAACTGCCAGCAACATTAACCTTCGAGGTCTCCAGCAGAACAGAGCACAGACAAAAATAAACCCAGCATCGTCATTCTAGCATCTGCCACACATCTTTCTGATCCCACTTGTCTGCTTGCGATACAAGATTGGTGTTGGTCTGGGTTGTGTAATTCGCTGCGTCTATCAGAGCCTGGCGTATCATGGTCAATCTGACTTGTCTCAACAATTGACAAGGCGGTTCGACAGAACACCCAAAGTGATCAGCAAAAACAGCAAGCGCCTGAACGAAAATCACCCTGGACGCGCCCTAAAAGGCTTTGTCTCTCCTGAAGTCCTACCGGATCCCTACCCGGAATCTGCAAGATAATGCTGGGGAAATCCCCGAGATACAAGTGTTAAACTTACCAATGTATCGTACCTGGCAAGTCAACACCCCCAATAGTGCAGTTGAGCCCCCAGGGAAAAGCTCAAGGAGTCTTAATAGTGAGGCTGACTGGAGTAGCAAGTGCCAAATGCAAGAGGAGCAGTTGAAAATGGTTCGCCCGCTATGAGATCATGATCGTTTTTGACGAGGTCATCAGGCTCACTAGGACCCTTTCCCCATTCGTGACAAGCTCGCCGGGAGGCCAATCCATGCCACCCGAGCCACGGAATTGACGCTCGCTTGCCAGGGATCTCGTATCCGAAGCTTTACGAAGTAAGTTGACAAGCATGGAAGCATTCTAGAAACCTTCCTGTTGTATCCTGCATTGGTTTCGTTTCAAATCCCAGTCGACTTGTACGGTGACGCCGACGGAGTTGGGGGCCACAATCTTGTTACCCAAATGGCCACCCTTAACTTTGAGTCTTTGACGATATAGCAGCAAGCGCAGAGCTGTGCCGCAAGCTTGTCATTCGAAAGAGGGTATGCCTCACCGACAAGAGCGCTGGATGGCGGACGCTGCTGAAAGTCGCCTCGGCAGAGTCTGATAGGCACAATGACGATGGCACAGAAAAGGCGCCCGCGTCACAGGCGACAAGGCAATCATTCCGCCAGCCCTGAACAACTGACGACGCAATTTGGGCAACCTTATCGTTGAGGAAGTATGTCATCAATGATCAAGTCATACACATGTCAGCTCAGGTTTGACAATCCAAAGGAATTGCTAAGAGAAGAAACGAAACTGCAACTGTGTCGCCTGGGGCGGCAAGGGTCCTCATCTTGTGCTTTGTCCACTCGACTATTTTCCCATATCCGAAAGCCACGTTGTCTGCGATGACTTGAAATGTGCTACAGGTGTAGCATCGCCTCGATGGCGGTTATGCGACCAGCCCACGCCGGTTGCGTATAAATCGTTGAGATAACAAGAAGAGGAAACTTGATGAACCCAAAAAGTGTCTCACCGTCTTCCTATGGAGACCGGGTCTATCTACATTCAAGTAGTCGCGAAATCCAATATTCTTAACTCATTCCTCGGCTTTTGGGCAGCAATGCAGCAGCCCTCAGATATTGGGTTGTTCACCCAACTTGACCTCCAATTCGCCAGTCTGAACGCTTCACCAGTCTGAACGCTTCACCAGTCTGAACGCTTCACCAGTCTGAACGCTTCACCTTGGCTACGGCTCAGGACGTGCCACGTCGATGCAGGCACCTTGCGGTCAGTCACGGAGGAATGAAACACCTCACATCATTGTACGTCACTAAGAGAGCCTTGCCCTAACGCCTACCGAGTCCGAGGCTGCGCTGGCTGAAAGAGAGGCTGTCGAGCTGCAGAGGGTCTAGACCATCCAAGGAACCAGTTCTTATCGGGAAGACATTGATGACGGGTTTAACGAGGCAAACGAGCCACACACATTTGATCATGTACTTCGGCAGAATAGTCGTTCAGGGCGACAGCCCTGTACTCGAAAGGTTCGTATTCATATCTCAAACAATGAGGTTGATAACGCCCCGCATAGCATTATGCATATTTACCTGTGCCAGAAAGCACATCAAAAGCTGATGATGATAGCAAGATGAGGTTGCCGCCTAAGTCCTTTCTTACTCTCTCTGTGCTCTTAATACGCCCTCTCCAGGAGTTCACAAAACCAAGGTGCGTCCAACCAATACCGATAGCTCCGTCCCATATGTCTCATACACGGCCAATGGACTTAAATCTCCATTGAAGAAGCACCCTCGATTAGACCTCATCTTCAAGGAACTTGTAGACAAACTTGAAGTCAGCCTTGCGTCGATTCATCCTGCGCATTGATGTCAGCACGCCTCCATTTGGCATTTCGGCAGTCCACTTACCATGTGCTCTCATAGTCGAAAAATCGATATGTGCCTTGCTCAAAGTCTTCGGTGATGTTCTTAGGCTCCTCATGTCTTTGAAACCAAGTCTGATACTGCTTATGGAATCGCCAACTTTGATCTTTCAGAGCCTTGGCTGCCATATACTGTTGGGCAGTACCCTGCTTATAGTAGAATACATAAAACAGAGTGTCAGGGTCCATACGGGAGTACAACCGCGGGTCATCGAAGATAGCGAGTGGCTCGCGGGGAAATCCTGACCCTGTTGGGGGCACCGGTTGGTCGGGTCGGTATGATCGTGGAACATCGGCATCCACAATATCGGGGCAACTGGCCTGGCTGGCAGTCATCATGCGCAGAGCTGATGGCGCAGATGGGGGATACGGCCGCTTTCTCGACGTCTCATATGTGTCAACAAGATCTTGTAACGATGCTGGTAAGTGGTAGATGCATTCTTCCTCTTCCTCGGTCTGCTTGACACCATTGGCTGTACCATTTGTCCTTGGACCTACATCAAAGTCAGTTATTCGAGTCATACAAAACTGTCTCACAAACGTACCCTTTGAAGATGGAGCGGCCTCGGGGACTGCTGCTTGTTTGCCAGCAGCCTTTGATCGCTTGGTCTGTTTCGTGGTGACAGGTACAGGGGCTGGCGCAGGTACAGGCTCTGGCTCGGCAGGAGCAGGAGCTGGCGTGGGCTGCTTTGACTCTGGTTGTTGAGAAGCGGGCTGGGCAGAGGATGTAGCAGGAGAGTTGGTCGCGCTGCTTCGGGCTTGCGGCAATGGGGATATGCTTGATGATGCGGCACCAGGGGGCGGAGGTAGCGGAGAGATACCAACGTTGTTCTTATCGCTCGCGGCGGCGGCAGCGGCAGCTGAAGCGTACTTGAGTCCTTCTCCGGCGGGCCTTGTAGGTACTGATGCTGGCTTCATAGCCGGCGTACCGGAATTGCTATTGCTGATAGTCGGTAACGGAGCATGGAGTGTCGCGAGGGCAGGTAAAGGTGACTTTGTCTGAGAAGATGTCCTCCGTACTGGGTCAGCCTCCTTCTGCGCCTTTCTCGTCAGTGTCTTTGGCAAGTCATTGTCGGTCGTCAGGTCCTCTTGCACAGATTGCGCATCCAGAGAAGAGTTCTTCTCGTTGTCCGCGCCCATGCCGTAGGTACCTTCCTCGTCCTCAAGGTCGAGCTCCTCATACATCTCCTCATCTTCCATAAAGTCTTCGTTCATGCCATCCGACACATAATATCGAATGCTCTCTTCTAGGTCGGTCACTTGCTCGGGCTCAACTCCGCCGTTCTCCAAGGATCTCCTGATAAGTTCCAGCTTCCCCTGGTGCCACTTATGTCGTTCGATAATGCGTTCAACTTCGGCGATGCGTTCGGCCTTTGCGGTGTTGTTTTTGCCCTTCTTCATGGTCGCTTGTATCGACTCGCCCTCTGCCTCGAGTGTCTCGATTTGCTGCTCCAGCTCGTCGACCATGCCACTTAAGAATTCGCTGGCCTCAACCTTTGCCTGCTCCTTGGGATCGAGCTTGGCGGCAGCTGATAGACCTTCCTTGGAGTATGCTTTCGTCTTCATGGCCTTCTCCACGGCCTTGAACTTTTCCATTTGCTAAAAACCGGATACAACCGTCAATAAAATACTGGATGGCATTCCGTTGTCAGTGGCGGGGACCAACCGTCTCGATCAGCTTGCGATGCTCCAGCAAGGGAGCCTTGTCCTTGATGTCGTTGCTGGCGGCCCATGTTTTGATTTGATCCCTCAGTCGCTGGAGCTTCTTGATCTCGCGTTTCAGGTTATCTTCTAGCTTGTCCTTCTGGGCAGGATTACTCGATTGTTCGATCTTTTCGTAAATAGCTTCGAATTCAGCCACACCCTCGGAGACCTTTTTGAAGCACTTGTCGACCTCTTGGGCCAGTTTCCTCGCCGCCATTATGAGTAGAAAAATGCAGCCACTCGGGCGCAACGTCTAGTCTCTCGAATAGATCTTGTCGCCCGACTGTTGTTGTCGATTCGGTTTGTTGTGCGTCTCCGCCAGCACCGTTCGAAAGATGTGGCAGCGCAGGGAAGGGTTATTATGATATAACGGCGCGTCGCGGGGGGCGATCCGATAGTCGTCGTTAATTATAATAGGGTGATAATACAGTGCCCGTCGTCCTGAGCATCAATGCCGGGAGCCGATGGTAGATGAGATGTGGTTGTTGGAGAGTAAGGCTGGCCAGCACTGATTTGGTGGTTAAGGTTAGTTCAAGGTGGGAGGTGCAGCCATCCAATGAGGCTAAAGAACCGCGATGTCGTGATTGGCTGAGGGGCCGCGATTCACTGGGGCGAGGCGCGGTTAGCTACTGAAACGTGTTGCAGTGGAAATTGAGGGTTGGTTGAACAAGCATTTACAGGCTTGAAAAGGCTGTAATAGTAGAAGATGGTTAGTCAATCTATAAGCATGACATTTCTGTGTAATATTGAATTGGCAAGCCAAACGGTGGTGCAAATCCAGGCCAATATTGCCAGATGCACTCAATGACGTGGTTTTTTCGCCAAGCGTCTACCTTAGTACTACTACCTACTGAGATACCTTGCTGGCAATTAAGGGCCCTCCACTGCCTCAGTGCTTTGCGTAAGCTAGAGCTTCCAGTCTGAAACTCAATCGCCAACTGATGTCCCCTATCAGATTATGAATATTGAAAACTATAGCGAAAATTCTAAACTTGGTGGCTTATGTAAACCTATTCGCTTGAGAGAATATAAGTTTTATCATCAAAATTCATCTTGATTGTTCTTTCTCTGCTGTGATACACGGTAAATCGGGACCGATGCCGATCCGACTACGGAGTAACATCTAGATACAAAGAGCTTGACTCAAACCAGTCAAAACAGTCTGATATCTTACTCAACTTGCATCTCCCTGTTACAAAAAACTCACGCATCACGAGTATGAAGGGTACGTGCAGTACAGTGTAGTCACCGATACATATACACACACCCAAAAGATAAATGAAACATAAGCTCACCAACAACTCAAATAGTCATATTGCAGCGTGTCCTGTCGGCGTCCGTCACCGTCGACAAGGAGATGATCTCTTCCATCGGCAAGGGCGTCCTGGCCTTTGCAGCCGTGGCCCCCGGGGACACGGAGAAAGAGGCTGACCTGATGGCTGCCAAGGTCCTGAGGATGAAGCTGTGGGATGACGAAGAGGGCGGCAAGGTAAGGGAGATCAAAAGAGGCTGACTGGGCCTGATAATTTCGTTTTGTGGTTTCAAATCTGACAGGCTTTCGTCAAAGTGGAAGAAGAGTGTCGGCGATATTGGCGGCGAGGTTCTCTGCGGTGAGTCTTCTTCTCCTCTCTGGTCGTGTGAGGGTAGCAGCAGTGGCTGAGACCTTGATACAGTGTCGCAGTTTACGCTGCTGGCTAGCACAAAGAAGGGAGCCAAGCCTGACTTTCACGGTGCTGCCAACCCGGAGGAGGCACGTCGGCTATACCACTACTTTGTGCAGAAGGTTAGGGCGGGTTACATGGAGGAGAGAGTCAAGGATGGGCAGTTCCAGGCCATGATGGAAGTTGCTCTCGTCAACGACGGGCCGGTAAGTTTTGTGAAAGACAGCCTTCTTTTCCTTGCATTTGGGGGTGTCTGTGCTAACCGTGGGGAATACATCATAGGTTACGCTGGAGCTGAAGAATGGCGCCAAGACGGAGTGAGTGGCTGTTATAGAAATGCGAATTATAGGGAGATAGGCTATTGAAGATACCTTAGACGGGACTGGACGGGTAGACAAAAGAGAAAGCGAAGGGATTACATCAGTTGCATTGATGGATCTGCTATAGGTTCGGTAATAGAGACATGTTTGGGAATCAGCCCTGGCGTCTATAACCAACATGATATGACTCTTGAAGAGTTCAGCTTGCCTGGGCTGGCACATCTTTGATATGTGTGTTACAGCATACAACCTGATAGGGTCAATTGTCGACGGGACTGTGTCCGAAAGTGCAATTATCTTACAGCAAACAACAGCCAACACAGCCATTTTTCATGTATTGTCAGTTTCTAATTGGATACGTTAGCGGAAGGGCTGCATCATGTGCTGTGGAACCGAGAGCGGCTGAAGTTCCGTGTTTGTGGTTTTGAAAAGAAGCAATTCAGAGCAGAGCGAGAGGTGGTCAAAGCGACAAAAGTGTCTCTCCTCTGTAACGGGCGGGATGGATCCAATATAGACAGGCCAAGGTTTGGAATGGGGGAGTTTGGAACGGGCGATTAAATCGGATTGGTCGTTGATTCCTTGCATCGGGACATCCCCAGTAGACGCTACAATGGATGTTGTGCGTTGGTTGGTGGAGGCGGGCGATGGTTGAGTGGGATATAGGCGAGAAAAGGTGAGGTTTGATCAGTAACAAGCAAGACCTGTAAGTAAGCGGTTCCATAGTTTGTGTAACCATTGTTCATCAATCACGATTCACTCTTCTTTTGATATTGGGCCTTGTTGACTCGGATTACAATGCAATCAATGCCCTGAAAGCGTTATTGCAAGGAGGCTTAAGCCTCTTTGACCCCTGTTCTCACTCATGAAATATTCCCCCCTCCCCCGCCTTGATGAGACCATTAAGAGAGAGTTTTCTCTTTTCTCACTTCTCACTGATTGGAATTGGATTGCAAAAGAGAGAGACAGCTTGGTCGAGGTCATGCAGTTATCGTTACACAGATTGTTATGTGTCCTCTTTAATTGAAACACTTTTACAATGGCTGCATAACAGGTCATGTAATGTATCTGACCTCGAACTGCAGGGCGAGGTTGAGCCTCACGACAGAGAGAGTCTGTTTGGGCTTCAAAGTTCTCGGCTGAACCTGTCTCGTTTCAGTTGATGATATTTGTTGTTTTTATTAGCATCAGCTGATCTAATTAGTTGTCCCGTCTTATCTCCTCTGCTCATCACCGGTGTAGGAAAAAGAAAAGACACCCGCATGCGCAATTGTCTTCTTGGTTATGATATTCACATCCCGTCCGTCCATGCTTGGCTTAGTCCGAGGGATATCGGAGCTGGACCTTGCTTGTCCTTGTTTGCGAGTGATTGTGATTCATGAGACATGATCTGATGGAGTCAATTGCATGAACGATAGCCTATCTACAGCTCTGTAGATATATATGTATAGTGATGTTCCCGGTAATAAACAAGAGAATTGAACCCTCAGCTGTCAAGTCAGTTAATCACGGGCTATATACCCACTTATAAGCGGCACGATCTTCGGGCTCACTTGCATCGCGACTTTTCCTCAATTGGCAGGGTAGCTCCCCTCTTCTGTTACCTTCTGTTTGCTTCTGCTCTCAACACCCAAATACTAAGACTAAACAAACCCCCACGCTGTGATCCCCTCGTCTTACTCTTCAATCCTCTCAATCTCAATCTCAATCTCAAGCATATCTTCTCTCTTACGGCGCCTTGATTTAATTCATTTCCTTTTCCTTTTCTCCCTTCACCCAACTCCTCCTCACAAAACTATTCGCAATGGCTACCGAAGGCGACTCCCCCGCGCGACCCCGCGTCTTCTTCGATATCTCGCTCGGCGGCAAGCCCGTCGGCCGTATCACCATGGAACTCTATGCCGACCTTGTCCCCAAGACCGCTGAGAACTTCCGTGCTCTCTGCACTGGTGAAAAGGGCATCGGCAAGTCAGGAAAGCCCTTGCACTACAAGGGTTCCATCTTCCATCGCGTCATCAAGCAGTTCATGATCCAAGGTGGTGACTTTACTGCTGGAGATGGCACCGGCGGAGAGTCCATCTACGGCAACAAGTTTGACGATGAAGCTTTCCCCATGAAGCATGAGAAGCCTTTCCTCCTGTCCATGGCCAATGCTGGCCCCAGTAAGTTCCATGATGCCCCTCCTTTTGGGCCATGGCCATGACGCTGACGAATTACCCCGCCAGACACCAACGGCTCCCAGTTCTTCATAACCACCGTTCCTACCCCTCACCTCGACGGCAAGCACGTCGTCTTCGGCGAGGTACTTAACGGCAAGTCCGTCGTTCGACAGATCGAGAACCTTACTACTCAGTCCGGCGACCGTCCCGCAAAGGAAGCTCTCATTGCCGACTGCGGCGAGCTCAAGGGTGACGCCGCCGTCGCTGCCGACGTGAAGCAGCCCGACGCCCTCGGCGACCCATACGAGGACTTCCCCGAAGATTGCACAGACACTCTCGATGCCGTCGCCATCGTCAAGATCGCCACGGCCTGCAAGGAGTACGGCAACACTGCCTTCAAGTCAGGCAACTATTCTCTCGGCCTCGACAAGTACCAGAAGGGTTTGCGCTACCTTAACGAGGATCCTGATCTTGAGAACCAACCGCAGTCGATCAAGGATGACCTCAAGGCTCTGCGCTTCTCCCTCAACAACAACTCGGCGCTCCTGAACATCAAGCTAGAGGCTTGGGATGACGCTTCTCGCTCCGCTTCGGCTGCCCTGGACGTCGAAGGCGTTAAGGACGCCGACCGTGCAAAGGCTTTCTATCGCCGTGGCCTTGCCAATATCCGCCTCAAGGACGAGGAGGCTGCTCTGCGTGACCTGAGCGAGGCTAATACCCTTGCGCCCAACGATAGCGCCATCACCCGGGAGCTCAATGCCGTCCGAACCAAGGCTGCTGCTCGCGCTGCCAAGGAGAAGGCTGCCTACAAGAAGTTCTTCGCCTAAGCGGCTGCAGAGAAGGCATATCGCAAAATAGAGAGCGTCGTTTTACTCATTTTGAGCGGAATAGAACGCCAGATGTATTTGAAAATTATAGCCATGTTTCATATGGAATGAGGGCGGAGAACATGATCAAACTTTCTGTAACATAACCCATGCGAGGAAAAAGCGGGTTACTTAGGAGTCGGCGCTGAATGAAAGATACCATCGAATTGCAAATATTGCAATACTCTATAACGAGATGACACATCATGCACATAGGCTTTGTGATTGACTGTGTCCACTTCCCACCTCCCATATTTATGCTTCATAAGTCGGGCAAGGCGTCCACGCATAGATTATATATGGTTTCAGTGAAGAGGGGATGATCGTAATTGTTATTTGAGTTCATGAGGGGAACATATGTCTTTGTCTCCTCCAAAGTTTATGTATTTATCATCGTGCCGAGCACGAAAGGTGCCTTGGACCGAAGCCTTCTAACTTTACATCAAAATAAACCTAAATGAGTAACCAAACAAATCCAGATCCATAAAATACAACAAATAAAGGCGATCCCAACCGTCCGCTATGCGAGTATGAAGGAATGGCCCGCCATATCCAGGATCCGTAGTAGTAGTGACAAAAGAAAGGACAAGTAGAAATGAGAGGAATATAAGAAAATATGAAAGTAGTGTTTCAAAAAAAAAAAAAAAAAGTTGTATTTGGTCATTCAGTCATGAATAACTAGCTCTCCCATCTAGTCATCAAAAGGTATATAATATGTGTATGTGTATATGTATATGTATATGTATATGTATATGTATATGTATATGTATAGATGGATATAAATGGCTTTTTTTCTTTTTTTACTTAAGATGCTTGGTGGAATCTTTTCCCTCAGGACTCTCACCACGGCCTACTATGCGCGTGATGCCGCTGAGGATCGTACGTCCTACACGTCCGTTCTTAGACTTGATAGTGTTGCTCGCACTGGCACTGGCACTTCCACCTGTGCTTGCATGCCGTTGCTTTCGTTGCTCCCAGCCTTCTTTGTGGTGATGATGGTGACGGCGACGCTCTTTACTTCGTCTGCGGTTACGTATTGTGTTGTCGTCGTTGACTTCGCTGCCTGAGCTACCGGGTGTGGGTTCGTAGACATCGTTCCATGCTGTTGAGGAGCCGCCATATGAGATGGAGAGTGATTCAATCAAGGATGCTTGTTCGATAGATTCTGCAACGTCTTCTGTGGTAGCGCAGGTTGCTGTTTCAATAGAGCGCTCAGTTTCGACCTTAGCGAGACAGGCATCGGCGCGTTGTTGTAGAGCGAAGCATACGTCGTTGAAAGCGAGAAGCTCTTGATCCACCTCCTCTTTCTTGTCGTCAACCGGTCTAGCGTCCACCCATAGCTTGACAAGACTGGCCAAGTTTCTCGTGTCGTCAATCAAGTATGGAAGGCTGGGGAATCCCTCCTTGGAAGTAGGACTTAGACGGCCGAGAATAGTGACTGGTGTGCTGTAGCCGGCAGGAACAAAATTGGCGTTGCGGTCCGCTGGGATACTGCATACTTGGTCGATATAATCACGAACAGATTGTCTCTGCACATTGAGGAATCGGTTCATCGGCTCCATCCACTCCTCTCGCTTTCCGAAGTTGGACAAGTTCGCTAGCTTTTGTAGTGCCTTTGCGATGAGTGTGAATGTTCGTTGGGCATGAGGTCGAGGATGATCGCGTAGAAGATTGAAAAGTTTGGGCGATAGAATAGCCGGACAGATGAAGCGGAGGAACAGGAAGCCAGAGACTGATGTGTATGTGACAGTGCGCAAGAAGTCTCCATAGCGATCTTCAGCAACGGCTCGAATGTACTTGAGTATATGTCGTAGCTCCGGAGGTAGTCGGTTGGCTGAGTTAGCAATGCACTTCCACACTTCATTGGTGTAGTGGATAAGTACAGTCCAATGTTGGTCGAGATCCGATTCATGGGGGATCTTGCTGGGGTCGACTTCGCAGTCTGGGTTGATCTCATTTATCTCGAACAGCTTCTCCTGTAGGATCTCCTCCAGATACTCCTTGCCCAAGCGGCGCATATGAAATTCGAGCGACTGTGTGAGGAGAGAGTTGCCCCGAAACAACAGGTTCGCTTCTCCGGCAAGCGACTTGCTCATATCTCGGACGATAAGTTCACGGTCAGTTGCAGCGTCGATAGAATCGTTGGACTTCAGCCGGCTACTGAATCGATATTTCTTCATGGTGGTCTGATTGCCAATGCCATCGATCTCATCCTCAACCAATGCCATGAGCCATTCGCTGGCGGAACCTGACACTTGGAAGATATTAAGGAATAGCTCTGCCAATCGACGTAGCTGTCCAGGGAGAACAGCCGAAACCTGGTTCGTCAACCCGGCTGGGAATCGGTGTAATAAGTCCGTGAGAGGTTGGTATTCCTTCGACAAAAGCACGACATGCTCATCGTGATTCACTTTGACTAGCATCTGTCCAACCGATTGGTGCTTCTCGTCAAATATCTGAAGCCATTGCTCGCTATCCTTTCCACGGTCTAGTTGGTCGAGCGAAATGTCAACGGCACCTACCACAAACTCCTGCAGATTGCGTGTTCGAGGCAGTCCAACGGATGCTTGGAGGAGATTGCTCGAGCTGTCCAAGTTTCCTTCCACTTTCTTTAAGACGATGGATAATAATGGCGTGGTTGGTGGTAGATCGGTGAACTCGCACTCCTCTCTCCAAAAGGGGTTCTTGGTGGCTGTCTTTGTTGTTGTTCGTGCCCTCACTTCGCCATCTAAGATAACTTCTGCAAGGTAGTTTCCAATCAAGGGATCGGGTTCCGTTCGTCCGGGTCGTTCTGGAATTGTCGGCTCAGTCCCTCCACCACCGCTGGGTCTTGCCTTGATCTTTGCTTCAGTAACCCTGACGCTGATTGTCTTTTCCAGCCTGAAAACTTCGCCCTCATACTCTGATTCGATATCCTCAAGTTCCACAATTTGCGATGTGTTAGGGTCGTCAAGCCGATATATGTCGGGTACGGCAAATGCTCGTAGTAGACAAAGCCAAACTTCGAAATGAACCCTGCTGTCGAGGGCTAGGTAAACAGGTCGGAAAATAGAGAGGTGAGTAGATGTAGAAGAGTAAATTGGAAATATGGCGATGCAATATTCTTCGTCGAGGACTGTGCGGTCAAGTTGTTGAACAGCACACCGGGAAAGCTGTGAAAGGTCGATGATGGAAAGAACGGTAACATCATTTTCTGTCATGAGCTTGAACTCGCCACTGTCCTGTAGAATGCAGGAAACTCTCCTCCAGGATGTCGTGGGTGATCGAAGGTCTCTCGTTGAGGGTCTCTTGACAATCGCCCTTGGTGAAACGGCCAGACCCTTGTCCCAAAGCATCACCTTGCCAACCTTGATGATATTCGTAGGCTTGTTCTTTTCTTGTGACCAACCATGTCTCTTCAATTCCGGCCTCATGGGCGTCACCTGGTTGGCTGGCTTCCCATTAGCAAGCTTAATACCCGTTGGACGTAATTGCTGCCAGCATAGTAAAGCTGCAAGCCACAAGTCGAACTCTTCTGTCACCAAAGGACATATTAGGATTTCCACTGGAGGTGACAGGCACACCAACTCCAGGCATTCCTTGGTTAGTTCGGGATAATCGACAGGGAGGACCCTGCAGCCGCGCAGATCAGAAACAAGAGGGATATGAAAGGGTCCATTCTGCCCTGAGTCAAACATGAGACAGCCCTTCTCCTCTTCAATATAAGCTACGCCACTATGCCAAGGACCGCCTGTTTCGCCTTGATATTCGATCTCGCCGCGCATTCGACCGCATAGAGTTCTCATAAGAAGCAGAACCTTGTTTGCGTCATCGGTGGCTATTGGCAATGGGAGTGAGTCGACGGTAGGTGGGGGGGAAATGAGAGGTGAGGTAGGCCTGGATGACTGTCGCTTCATAAGTCTTCTTGACTTTTTGTCTTTTGTTGGTACTAGTGATTCTCGCCCCGTTATCACAGCGTGATGTAGCGAGTCTAATGAACTGAGCTGTGGCCTTAGCTCGTCTGAAGGATGTAATGACCCCGATGAGCTCACACTGCCAACCCGGTGTCGTTCTGATGTCGGCGGTGGTACACTTCTTTGTGCCAGCATAGAGGTGTCCATCGTGCGCGTCCTTGGCCGGAGGCTACCGCTCGTATGCCGTAAATGCTGTCTGGGAGGGCTAGATTCGCTGCTCTCGTACGACTCGCTGAAAACCTCGTTGAAAACCATGCCTTGTCTTCTTGTAGGGCCCGGAGGTATAGTCCGGGGCGAACTCTGCTGTGAAGAAGCACCTCTCTGGGACTGCTGAGACTCAGCAGTGACACTGACGGTTGGGGGCTCGACGGGATCGGGTGTGACAGCGCGAACGGTGGAGGTGGCATTTATCAGCGTATGGCGAAAGGCTGACCGCAGGTTGGATGCGCTGGAGCGCTCCATCTTTGGGTCCCGGGGTAGGTTGAGGTCGGAGGTGGAGGCCTGGTTCCAGGATGTGGCATCACTGGAGGTGCCAGATCGTGAGTGGTGGTCTTGTTCGTCCATGTTTGGCGGTCGCAAGCCTAAGCCATTGTGTGTCCACGTCCACATACAAGCGCCCGTTCCGCATTGAGGAGAGAGAAAGCAATAACAGTTGTGTTTTTTGTGTGAATAGGTAGGTCGGTGCTTTTGGTGGTTGATTGATTGACGGGTGGAGGTGTCGAGGGCTTTCTTTGTTGCTACCTAGTCAAGGGAGGGGATTTTAATCGATGTGATGAGTTCGAGTGTGTTGACCTCGGTAATTAATGGCTTGAATACGGCCGTCGGTTGCAGCAAGATAGTGCGACTATCTTGGTTATCGTCAGCTGCAGTATCTGATTGTTGAGATGAGGGTTCTCTCGCAAATCAGTCAATGACTGGTTGCGGGGAGAGGGCTTGTTAGTCTAGAGTCTGGGCGAGAATCGCAATGGAAGCTGGGAGGGGAACACACCTAGCACACTGTAGTCTACCTTACACAGCAGCTGTACCAGTACAAGTCCACTACAGATGAATTGGATATGCACTAATCCACCCGATAAAAAATGAGGAAGAGGCCAAGAGTAGGAATGATCCAATAAAGGAATAAGTAGAAAATAGTTAAGATGTAAATAGATGAGGATAAGTACGGGTGCGCTCAGACAATGAATGAATGGATTCGTTCTATTCTCTCTCGTCGGTTGTTTTAGAACAAGAATCGAATTGCGGTGAGTTCGATTACCTATGCTGCTTATAGAAGCAAGACAAGATATGACAAGGTCAAGGTCGAGTCGTCTCAGACAATGGGGGGAATTGGAGAGAGATTAACAAGGCTAAATTCGAGTTAAACGTCGCCACACACGCAACGCACTTCAGCGACACACTCACTTTAAGTTAGTGAACGCCTCTTGTCCGTCTCTGTCTTCTGTAATAAATCCAAGCACCTCCACAGAGGAACCAATGACCTTGCCTGTCCTTAAGCTCAGGCTTAAGCGCAACTGGCTGGCCCCTGTATCTCCAACCACCCCTGAACACTGTCTGTCCCAGAACTTGGCTTGACTTGACTTTGACTTGTAGGGGTCTTGAAAGGAAAGGGCCTTTGACAGGATGAAAACAACCCGGGTCTGCCTTGCTTGGGCGATATTAGACAGGAATACGTATTCTACAACTGCCGGAAGTTTAAACCATAATATCGTGAGATAACATCAGGGTTGTGCTCTTTTTTCTCTCCGGTTTGCATATGGCCAGGCACATTTTGTAATCAGCTCGACTGACCTGCTTCTTCTGTCTTGGATCCGGCTTCGAGAAGCGGGGGATAACTAGGGACGGTTTTCGCTGCCGATCGCAGCGCAGAATGGAACGCCATGCAGCCTTTTCGGCTTTAGTTTTCGGACGAGGAATCATGTCCAATCGTTTACTTGAACAAAGATGCCGAGACAAGACGGGCCGTGACGATATTTAACAAGTACCTAACTAAGATAATTCCGTCAAGACACTATCAAGTATCTCGGCTGCTGACAAGTCTGCCTGTGACTTGTCTCAACTACACTATGCATACCCAGCCTTCTTCAACTTCATCTAAGTCCCTTTCTTCCAGAATCTCAGACTCAGACCCGACGCAGTGGGGGGAAGCAGAAGCAGCAGGGTCTCCCTGACAAATGTGCCCTACAAGTCGGATCCCACTCTACGACCTGGCCTTGTCCCGGGCACGCAACGCAGCACGCAACAGTGGAGGACAAGGACAAAGTGTGGAGTTGGTTAATGGAAGAGAGCGGATCTTATTTGATAGAGTTACAATGCTAAATTAGGAAGTAGCCTAGTTCCTTTACCGTGATTGTATGATTACAATATCAGCACATATGATGTTTGTAGGTACGTATGAAGGCAATAGTCGACTGAGATATCACTAGTATTGAGGCCGCCTTCAAGTGATCCAGTTCTCATTTCAGAAACGAAACCTTGCTATCCTCAAAGCTTCTCTGTATCATGCACTGAGACTCTGTCCGACATGAGAATGGAACCATGGACCCGTCAGACTGGTTATGAGTTGTCCACCTGATTGATAAGCTAACACCAACACCAGAGCCAACACCAACACATCTCACAGCGTCACATCAAATCCCCTGCTCCCAAGTTTCATCCCAAGTCGTCCAGCGTTTCCAGTGTTTCCATCAAATCTCAGGCAATCACCCTGTCCCGCCGAGCCAGGATCTTCGGATGCTTTCCTCCCTCCCCAAAAGAGGACATTTTTCGGATGAGCTTTTCCAGTAAAGGTTCTTGTTGCGATTGTGCAAGTACGTAACCGACCCTTATCCTGGCTGCAGACCCGCTAGCTAGGGACAGGCCTTTAGATGATTAATGATGGTCGATCCAATCTCAACGTTCGTTAGGTTTTCGTGGAGAGAGCTGAGCTGACTGTCAATGACTCGAGTTGATGATGATTCTCGGTGTCAAGATGCAGAAAAGAGTGCCTCAGAGGCACGGGGGACAGGGAATCTGAGTTCCTAGCATGACAAGGCGCAAGCCATAATACGGTCATAACATGGGAATAGTCAGAATGTCACCCGGCAAGTATCAGTCTTCGCCCGCAACGACGGGCTGATATCCCACGCATCTAGCTTCTAGCATCAGTAAAACTCAAACTTGAGCGCCGCTAGTCTAAGAGCTCTCTCGGAACGAGCTTCCTAGCACCAGACCTGATCACATTTCCCATTAAAGACAATCTCTAAGTGGTTCAGGGTACGAGATCTGTAATCAAAAGCATGCCGGGGTTGATGACAGCCAAGAAGCAAGATAAAGCTGACAAAACCATCAGCCCAACAGGTCAAATCCAATGAGATGATGGGAATTCGTGTTCCTGGCATTATCGTAGAGAAACTAAGATTTGAGGCCTGCCCTGCCCACATAGATATCTTCTCTTGTGACCAACAGTTCTTGGCAAGGCTAATAAGGAACCCCCAAAGGTCTCCTCAAAACCAAATAGGGCCGTCAAAGCGTTCTCCGTGGTCTATCTCCGATATTCACGATACTAGTAGTTACTTGTGTCCTTACTCCTCTTTTCTCCTGAAAATCTTATCCGGATAATATCTATGCTTACGGGAATAACTTGATGTTGAGTTGCCGTTCAAACCCCTGAGCTTATGGTCCAACGCCCGCTGCTGATATCGAGCATATGCAAGAAAGATGTGCATAAAATATGAGGCTGTTGGTTCCAACAACACTGGGTTGGCTGTCCCGTCCCGCTGCCGTGGGACGATCCCACGTGTGGCATCTATGTAAGAAAAACTCTCATCTCCATATTCTTTGCTTTTGTTAATGCCTGGGTTCTGAGATGAATCTTACGTGTCATCGGGGAAGCCCTGTCTTTTGGGTCTGTGCTATCCGTATTGCTTCTCCATGAGTCACCAATGTTACCATGTATCTCATCCATTGATGCAAACCTTGCTTACACGAAAGTCGCATCTTACCTCCAAGGCGATTGTTTCTTTTTCAACGTCAGTCAGGGGTCAAGGCCATCGTGTCGACGTGTTCCAGCGTGAGAGAACCATTTTCGAATGCTGGGGACCAATCATTCGAGACTATCATGGTTCTCAACTTTAAAACTTGCCTGACATGTCCCCATTTGTGACCTCCTTTGACCCCGGGTAATCAAGCACAGTCCATCTCTTGACCTAACCCAAGAGTCTTTCGAAACATCAGCTCACAAAGTGCAACAATTCAGGCAACACAAGCTTCCGAATCACACCGCTTCTATTGACGAGTGTCTATTTGATGAGCCTAATTGTGTTTCCATGCATAGGCTTCTTAGGGCTTCGTCATGATATGATATCCTTGTCTCATGTGGTACCACGCAATCAGTCCAAGTGAATTACATCAAAAAAGGAAACCTTCTTAATCCTCCAAGATAGACGGCTGTCAATCAGAGCATAGAATCGACACGTTGCTTCTTGAGGCCAGCAACAAGGTTACATATCAAATTCTAGAAACTTGTACCATTGCTCATGAGACGAAAGCCCCACTAACTAGACCATGCTGAAGACTATGATTTCACCAAGAGAGCCACAGACTTCTTCATCATGGTCCACAACAGCTGCAGTCACCGTTTCAGAACTTCCTCATGCCAAGAAAGTTCATATTCGCGCTCATATTGTGCAGAAAAACTTCCATTGATCGACAACAAACGCGGTACTGGTTACACATAACATGCCATCTCCCTTCTCTCAGCGTCTGATGCTCAAACTTTTCATGGATATGACACAACATCATGATTCACCGTGTCCCTTACCCGCAAGAAATCACCCAGGCGAAAATGAAACGAACAAGATATGTTGAAAACGTAACTACCAATTCGGGTAGTTTCTTTGTATTTTCTCGCGTCAGAAAAGATGGAAAAAAGACCAAGAAAGCATGATATGTGCATGGTGCTTGTATCGCGCAAAGTCTCGACGCCTGGTAAAAAGTCTCTCTTCCAACTCCCATTGCCAGATCCCAGTATCCTCATTCTCAATCCCTCCCAAAAAATGTCGATCCCCGAACGGTATCGAAGTCGCATAGAATAAAAGTTAACTAAAGTCACCAAATTGTATAAAAGATTGCATTTGCTTTATGGATATCATCGTTTCTCCTTCTCGAATAGCGCACTCCTGCCGTGCTGAAAATGCAATTAACGAAGGTGAGTTGCCTCAATTGGGCTTGCAGGACCACTGCGAACATGGCTCAGATCACTGCTACCGGTTCGTCTTAGAGCCTGGCTCATTGTCTCGATATTCAGATCACCCCCTGACGGGTTGAGCTTCAGGTTGTTTGTGCTTGTTGGGCTACCAAGAGGTCTTCGAGTTGGACTCAACTCGATACCCTTCATGCTGCCAGGGTTGCTTGTGGGAGGGCTTGTCTCGGGTCCTTGGCTCGACACGGGTGATCGAATGGGCGAAGGCGAACGGTTGACCGCTGCTGGGAGAGATGTAAGTCCTGCGAGGTGGATGCTGTCGCGGGAGCTCGCAACACCCGAAAGAGGGTTGTGTTCAGCCTGTACAACGTCGGCAAACGAAATGAATGAGAGCCGGCGGACATCGGAAGAGTCCAGGGAACCGTAGTTGGAAGCGTTGTCGGCCGATACAGCCTCTCGGTCAGCAAAGGAAGCGAGCTCGGCTGCCCACTCGCTGGCTCCAAGGTCGTACGAGGGAAGAACATTGCTGGCTCCTGTAACTGTCACAGCGGCGGGTTGATGCGAGCTATGGGTAACAATCTCGACTGTATCAGGGTCAAGCTTTTCGTTCGTGATGGCCTCGGACGCATCGTCAAGGACGGGAGGAATGTAGTTTTCGGTCTGAATATGTGTAGGAATGGCTGGAGAGTTGGGCTTGAGCACAGTGCTATCCTGAACATCACGCTCAAAGATCTGTGATGTGGCTGGCGAAGAAAGTCGTGGAGAACCGGTGAAGCCGCGACCTGGAGATGAGGGAAGAACAAAGCTCTGCTCGCTAGCAGGAGGCCATGATGGCTGTTTCGAGGACAACTTGGAAGCATCTCGAGATAGAGATGGGGTGGCAGGGTTGGAGTTCGCGTTGGAGGGAGTTTGTGACTCAGAACGAGACTCCGGTTGGGATTCAGACTTGGAGTTGTTTGTGTCGGGTTTGGAGTCAGACTTGGTAAGCACAGAGGACTTCTTCTTGCCGAGGCCGAACAAGCTACGCATCTTGCTCTTCCCGTCCTTCTTTGTATCTTCTCTGTGATCGGCCTCGTTGTTGAAATCGCTGGCTCGAGGGGTTGAGTCACCTAACCGTTGGTCATCGACAGACTCAGTGTTGGCGAAACGGTCATCGCGGGTGATGGGGGCTGCTTCAGCGAGACTCATGTTGACAGATGAGCCCAGATGTTAAGCTTCTGAGTTTAAGCGTCGTCAACGGTTGTCGGTAATAAACTATATACGGTAGAACGTTTGCAGTTGCAAAAGATTGTATGGGACTGCCCAATAAGGTCGAGTCAGTAACGAGAGTCGTGGAATGCAAGTCTAGATCGGCAAGTGGGAGAGCAACGACAGATGACAGTCAGGCAAGCGGGCAGAAGAGATATTTAAGTAGCGGGCGTGAAGTATCGGATGAGCAAGTCGGGAAAAGCAGAAAAAAACAAAGTCAGATGTGATGTGACCTTGTGTAACTGAGACTTTTCGACTTTTGAGTTTGGCGTCGGTGCTGCCCTTTGGATGGGAGAAACATTGAATATTGGATTAGATAGCACCTCATGGAACTTACCTAGGTATATCTGCCCTGTAAAACAGTCCGTAGCTCCCGGTACAATACTGGGGACTCCGTAAACAAAGACCCGCAACGGCCAGCGCTAGCTCTTAGGGACTTTCTAATCGCGACAATGCCGTTGTCCGCTTGACGCCGTCTCGGTCTGAGGGTCTGCGTGATGCACTTGAGTTTTGGTGGCTGATGCTCTAGAGATTGGCCGAGACAATGATTCCAAGATTTGGTCGATGAGTTGAAGAGATAGAGACAGAGACAGAGAGAGTCGGAGATAGATTGTTGGTGAGTTAGGTACAATGCTCGGCAGGGCACAGCGGGCTGAGACTTTGGGCGCGCTATGGCTACGGCTGTAGCGTATTCGTAGGTGCCAAGGGAGGGAGAGAGAGGTCTGGAGGCGCAAGCGTAAGGTACTGTACTATAGGTGCAGATGCGTGCAGGTACGAAGACGATAAACTAAAATAAGTTTATTGCTTTTGTCGGATGTCACTCGCCTCGTTGCCCGTTGTTGGTAAATTGCAAGGATGTTTCGAGATGGATCTTCTATTTATTGTCTGCCGAAATGAACAATGAAAGGGAGACAAAAGTCAGAACTCGAGAAGAGGGGGATGATGCATTAATGGATGAGACGAGCTTCGAAAGGCTAAAGAAAAAAGTAAATGGAATTGATAATGACCGGGGGGGCTGACGGGCGGCGTAGGTGGCTTTACAATTCGTTTTGGAGGTCAAGTCAAGCTTCAACTTTTCTCAAAGATCAGCGCACTTTGATCAAGGCACGGGACCAACTGAAGGCGGGATGATTGCACTATCCAGGGCATTTATGGGGCAATTTATGTGAGTCGCACAGATGAAAGCCTCCACCGTCTGCAGGGACGAGAGATTTAATTCCATGGATCCAATGTAAACGATGGATGCTGGCCATGGGAAAGGGTTTTGAACCACGGGACCTTTGCTAACTTGGCCAACGGACGATGGACGATGGACGATGAGCAAGAGAGGCATTATTAGCAAAACCTGTGCTTAAAACGGTAGTAGACATCGAGATGCCATGCCGTAAAGGCGATACAAGGCCACAGACTGTGACCACGTTTTAGTATCTCGTCCTCCCAGATGCTCTTCTCTTTCTGTTGGGTCGCCAAGTTGTGATCCTACGTTTGATGTTACGTTTGTCTGGTATCGTGCAGCACCAATGCATGCATTCGACATGGGACTCTCGTCAATGTAAGTCAGGCCTGTATCAAAGGGACTTTCTCCCAATAGTACCAAGGTCAGCCCTGGGCTGCCTATCTCAGATGCTGAGGGACTGATCCGATGGGCTCAAAATATCCCTTCACCTTTGAAATGACATGATATTGCTTTCGCTCTCTCCCTCGTACGTACAGTCACAGCCTTGATAACATGTGATGCTATATCAGTCTTTATCACTCCATTTCCCCTTCAGCCTGTATGACTATTTTCTCTCTGCCTTGGAACAAGTCGGTTGGGTGTCCATGGTCACCAAGTTGGTCACCTCTTATCACATCCCATTACTGTCAATCACCAACCCGGCTACAGCCCCGCTACCAACATGGACCTCGTGACGACTCCTTCAGGGCACTGTCTTCATCTTGCCCTGGCGGAACAGGCTAATAAGGGATAAAGATCCGCGCGTATCTGCATCAGAGTAATGACCAACGAGGGGGAGGGAAAAGTCTGCCCTGCTTTACCCACCGTTGATTGCTTTTTTGGTCCCAAACATCAACAACACCAAAAACCCAATCTGAGATGCATCATTGGGCTTCCAATTCAGCCCCGTTTTGGCTACTCCAAGCTCTGACAGGCCCCATGTGCCGACCCCGTTGACCCCTTTTTCCCTGCTATAATTTGCCACTGATAAGGGTGACTGATTGATCTTCCACAATTTCTCCAGTTTCTCTGGAGTTTTCTGTAGATCTCCATGGCCTTGGAGAAATGAAACAAGGGACTCGTCAGCATGAAGTTTCATCTCATTGCACTGGCTGCATGTAAGCGGGAGTTAACAGCCACGAGGGGTCAATGTCGAGGGGCATTCCTCCGGGTGAAGAGCCGACGTCATCAGCTTACAAGTTTGGAGCTAACTGGAAGAGATCCTGAGAAGATGATCATGGGTCAGTCCATGCCATATGACTTTTGAGCTGCAGTGCTCACGTGACTCGAGTCGTTAGGTAAGCTGCCTTAGGTAAGCGTAGCTGTGCATGGCAGAAACTTCAGATCTCCGACTTCAGGTGGTTTCCAGGGTCCAGCGGTAACAACACGATACGCCAATTACCGTGGCCAGTCGCTCTCAGCCCGGTCCTCGAGGTCCATACAAAGTCAAATCACATCTCCAGTCACTTGTGCAACTATTTCCTCGTCACGGGAGCCTCGACGACAGTCCATCAAGTCACAATGGAGTTTCGAGGCCTCGTCCGACCAGCCGCCAGGCTATTCAGCCCTCGTGCTGCCCTTCCTACCGTTCCTTGCCGTGGCCACAAGACAACAAGCCGAACAAAACGATCTCTCAAGATTGCTCCCCACGAGTCCTTTCTCCCAGACCGAAAGGCAGCCTTCCCCGCCTCCGACTCTATCATCTACAACCCTCCTTCTTCGGAGGCCTCTCCTCTTCACACACCTTTCATCTTCCTCCCACATAGCGACCCTCGCCGTGCCGCTCTCACACGAATGCGACACACCCGGGGCTCTCCTCTAGAACCTATCGCACCCGGCAAACTTGCCCCAAAGATGGACTATCCTCGCCGCAATCCCGTATACAATCTCAAGGCCGAAGATATCAGGGAGATGAAGCGACTAAGGGCAGACGATCCCATCACATGGAGTGTGAATAAGCTGGCTGAAAAGTTTGGCTGCTCGCCTGTTTTCGTCAAGATGGCTGCTCCTGCACCCAAGTCATATCTTGAGGGTCTTAAGCGCAAGCAGGAGAGGAGGGAATCACGATGGGGTGCTATCCGAACTGCCGCAAGAGAGGACCGCAAGAGGAGGACAGACATGCTGTACCGTGGCGAGTTGTAAGGGGTTTATTCTTGGATGTGTCAGTGTGGCATAGTCTATCAGACTTGTACAAACATGGAAAATCGTCTGAGTTGATGTAGGATTATGGTTATGGAGAATGAAGTGAAATGCGAATAGTGTTGATTCGGCCCAACGAGAGGGCAAAAATCTGTATAATTGCCAAATACCAAAAACCCCTCGAATACAACAGCCTCTTGTATTTTTAGCCTTTGTCTCCCTATCTCATGTATCATGAATAGCGTATGCCGTTGAGTTTATGACATTCAATGCCAACAATTCTCCAATTGTGTCCCATATGTACCCCTTGTTCCCAGATAGCAAACAATTAAAGCTAATCCAAGAGCTCGATACACATCTATATACGACTATTGTAAAATCAACCAAGAAAAACTAAACGAAGCAACTTTTGTTTTAATCCAGCTTCATCTCAGTCGATCTAGTAGTCGACGTCGATGTGCGGCGGCTTCCTCCAGCACTCGAAGAGGATGAAGAGGGCGGCTCATTCAAGAGATCCTTTTCACCAGGAATCACACGGTTACACCAACCGCACCACGAACGACGTTCTCCTCTAACCTCTCGGCCGAGGATACGACTACCGCTGGTGCGCTCATCATCCCACTCAGGGACACAATGTCCAACACGCACCATGCGAACACGTTTGCGCTTCACAACACCGCCAATGCCCTCGATCTCATGACGAAGGTAGCCAGGACCGAGGGACGGTGACGGTGTGCGCTCATGTGTAAGACGGAGCTGGTCGATGAGTGCATCAACCGGAGCTTGTTGCGGGGCCGGAGTCGGAGCCACATTGCCATCCCGGGCGTCCTCGGCGTCGCAATCTACCTGATGCTCGACTTCTTTGGCGGCACAGCAATCTGCTTCGCGGCCACATACGACGCCACGAACGCCCTCGCCAATGCCTGTTCCAAGACCGCCGAGGACCTCACCGTATTGGTTTCGCCAGCGCCATATACTAAGCCCATCGGTCAGTAAGAGAATAAGGTTACTTAAAATGTTGATACATACCGCTGATAGTCATGATCTGCGGCACGAATGCTTCGCCCACATGGTTGGCAGAGCCAAACGCCCTCGTCGGCGCACTTACAAACGTCTCGCGACACCAACTCAGATGACAGTGGTACATCTGAATCTACGGGCGCCTTGATAAGAGTGGCTATAGGTGCGTGAACACAAGGTTTGCAGAGTCTCCTGTGCCTCTCCTTGAGGGCGACGGAAGCCGGTGGCTTGATGGCGCAGTTCTGCAGAGTTCATGGTCAGTAACACGCAATTGGGCCAAAACTCGGCAGCTCGCAGATCGCTGTACATACCCGGCATATCACATCGCCGCATCGACGGCACTCGCCAACCATATCGCGAGCGCAGTCGCCTGATTTTCCATTGTAACTGCGCCCATCTTCCATGTAGAACCAATTACCAGCGCGAGCGCGGTAGCGAAAGGTTTCGGAGCCATCAACGGGGACTTGTTCGTTTTGGCAGTGGAGAGTAGAGTTGATCAGAGTAGTACGGTACTGAATGAGGCCATGATGGATGAGACGACAGGTACGCGAAAGAGCGTCGAGGGTATTTAGGTCGATAGACGCTGCAATGGCTTCAACAACACTATTTGGAGGGTTAGTGGGAGTTGTCATGACATGTCGAATTCGGTATTAAACGAAGCAGCAGATATCATGATGAAGGTCAACAGCTTCAACCACGAATCACTCAAAGCATTTGGATAGAAAATTGATTGAACAAGGGAATCGCACTCACGGATAACACTGAAAGGCGTTGGTAATAGGCGCCTGAAAGGTAGAAGAGTCCATGGTGCCTAGCGGCTCTGGGTTATACAAAGAATGAGGCCAAGGTCCATTCCGGCTGTTGGCAGACAACAACTGGAGTTTCCTGAGAAGAAGAAGATGCTGATCTTTTTGAGAAAGCTCACTCTGTTGGGGGTCGTCATGATGAAGAAGACCAGGAGGCGGAATGGGCGGCACGACCTCATGATGAGGTGCAGAAGCGGCACGAGGATCGTTGACGGTAAAGCCGCCAGGGCCCGCTCCAACATCCTCGTCCTCCTCCAAATCCACAAAACGCGCCATGGCTTGTTTTGGGGGTGTTTCTTTTGTTTCTTCTACTAGTGACTTGCGTCTTGGCACATGGAAAAAACAGTAGGTACAGTGTGAGCCCACGATCCCCAGGATCTGATAAGCAGAGGGGATAGGATGGGATGGGTAGGGGGAGCTCGAGTCGGTAAGAGGGGGGTCCGAGAATGATAGAACCGGATGTCGAAGACCGGAAGAGGGCCCGGGATGCGGAACTTTGTCTGATCGGGGCTAGACACGGCAGAGAAAGGAAGAGAGAGAGATCGAGAGTAGGTATGAAAAGAGAAGGTGATGTTTAGTTACAGAATAGGACTAATGATGTCTGCAGGGGAATGAACTGGAACTAGAATTGAACTGGAACTGGAACTGGGGCTATGATGAGTGAGAAAGAAGTGGGTTATGTTATGTTATCAATGTCACCAACAGAGGCCGGGAGTTGATGAAGCGGGGAGACGGAGCGAGACGAAAGAATCACGGAGCTAGAAAGGAAGAATGAGTTATGATATGAGCTTAGAAGCAGCCATTGAAGCTGCAGAACAGAGTCGTCCTCGGTGGATCTGCGTAGAAATATTGTGAGTGAGATTGAGGAAACGGGATGGAATGTGAGTGAGTGAGTGAGCAAACGAATGAGTGAATAGTGGCAGTGAGATCGATTGCATCAATGAGATTCGTCAATGATGCGTCAGTCACTTGATACCAGCCACAGCTCGACCCAGACTCGAATCAAGTTAGATAATGACCCCAACAACTAGAAACTAGTTTATCTACGGTAAAGTCCAGGACCAATTCCTGAAGCTTGTCAGAATTGCCAAGAATAGCATAACCCTCGAGTTCTGAGCCCGATTCAAACCTATCATGGAAGCGAGTCTTGTCGTGTCTCGTCTGCCCCTCTTTGTTCCCGAGAGCTCAAGTGGATCTAGTGCTGTCAACTTTTTTAACATCCATGTACAGTATAGGCAATGCGTATGGTATAATCCGGCGGTGACGGCTATGTCGTGCTCAAGCTGCAATGTAATACTATTACACCGAATAAACAAAACAGTACAAAAATGCCACTCTCTTTACGGGCTTGTGCAATGTCACGAGGATACCCCACGTGGTTTTTTTACCCGTCATGAGACGAGCAGAATTCACTTGTTTGCATCATGCCAATCATGCAGGGGGTTCACCGTTCAGTTCCCAACAACGCATCTCGTTACGTACAACAACGCTGAATTCTAGAAAAAATACCCAGGTCTAGCTTGCATTGCATTGCAACGTGCGAGCAGAAAATTGCGACACGGCTGTTTAGATCGTTCCGGTGTCGGGGCCCATGACAATCTCATCTTATCAATCTAATCTCTCCTGCAGCCTACCCCATACCATCATGACTTAGAGACCTATTAGGAATAGTTGAGCGGAGTTGTTTGACAAAGAGATATTCGGAAATAAAGGGGAGCTATTCTCTGCTCGATCTGAGTTATTTATTTTGCTTTGTGCGTGTAAGTGGAAGGTTACGGCGTCATATACCTCGAGTAATGGAAGTGTGCCAATCTCCCTATCTCCCATTACCTAGTAGCACACCACTCTCATAGCATTGTTTTCACTCTTTCAGTATTAAAACTTCTAAACATGGAAAACGCTGTCCTTAAGATTGGCCTCGACATATGCTCCCAAAAGCAAGAATTGGAATTTCCTTCAGTGAGTGCTTACCAAGATGTCAGTCTCGATAGACCTAAACCAACAGACTGTCGGAAATAGAGTTCAGTATGATTTATAGCCAAATAAATCAACAATCATAATATGGCACCTCCCAAATCCGCAAACTTCTGCCAAGACAAAATCTCCGAGGAATGCAAGATGCAGTACGCCCCACCGAGCAGACCGTTCGCGCCAGTATGCACGATGATATCGCATATGGCTCAATATTCGAGATCTGGCGTCCGACAACGACCATTTCTTTGGAGACTGCCTATCCAAGCATAAAACGGCAGGTCCCAAACACTCTAGACTTCACAAAGATACCATAATCGACGATGACTTTATCAATGCCTTAATTCGAGGAAGATCAACCTGGGCTCCTACAACCGATACGAATCATGTACCGGCATTTGATCAAGAGGCAATATTTCAAGTCGCTTGGGACAAATCGATACAAATAAATGAGATTAGAAAGCCCCCTGAATGAGCATTGGCGATAGAGAGTAAGAACATATCCAAATCTTGATTCATGCGTTGGCATACATCCTCTCAACACGATGGACTGAGTTGATCGTGAGGCACAACTATCTCTGTCTTGGCATACAACGTCAACCGAGGCTTCGGAACGCCCTTGAGTACTGGTAATTATTCATTAGATGTTGATATCAGCGAAGTTGAAGAGGATGCTGCTTAATGGTGGAGTGCTGTTCTGTCAAACGATGGCAGCTGGGAGCCGACTATTCAGGGCCCGAAGGGCATGACCTTGAATTCTCCGTTGCTCATACGACCAGTACTGAACAAATCATTTACCATCGCAATGAAAATCACAACACGAACCTGTGTTGCAGTCCAAACTCCTACATGGTCCACCGCCGCCCGTGGGTACTTGTCTGACTACTGTTCTCTACAAGATATCGGAGATCAGAAGCTGGTAGCTTTGATGGCTGCTCTGCTAATACCAGTTGCAAAATATGATGGTAGGTCTATTGAATTATCAAGACCAGTTTTGTCGTATGGTGGAGGCGGGGAGAAATCTAGTTTCAGCAAGCCATATCTCATGGATGAGTCTCAGTTGGACAAACTCCTTGCCCTCAGCTGCAACCCAAGAGGGGCGAAGGTTCTCCTATGTAGCGTCTTTTACGAACATGATATTGAGTGCAACATATGTGGCATCTGGCTACAAGGTTGCTTTACATTCTTGAACCCATCAAAAGATGATAATGCCCTTTTGCGAACCCCCATCAGACGCAATCCGGGCATTGGTGCCCTTTTGGTCAGTGCCTTTATGACAGGTGCCCACCACAAATATTTGCATAGGGCTCAAGCAGCTTGGTAGAGTATGGACCTCAATGTAGCATGGACAGACATTCTATGTCTTTCTTTCAAGAATCAATACCGGTCTTTTTAAGCCTGGAAGGTTAAGTTTCTCTTGCAGACGAATGACGGTTACTATACCTAACCCATGGCAGTTCCTGTACCAACCATCCCATTGTTGCCTTTCAACCATTTGAACTTACAAGTCTGACTGATACTAACTTTGGATGTCCGAGAGCATGTCCTTTGCGGAAGGGATCATTGGCTTGTGTGTCTCGGATTTGCATGGAAATACAGGGACTGAGCAAAGAGGAAGCAACGCTCGCAAATTGTGACATCGTTCTGCTTGAAGTGTAGCTCAACGACCGAGCGTTGCGGGATTGCTGATATTGACTCGGAGGATGGAGACTCGGAGGTGGTAACACGGAACATATTCATATGGATACGGGGAGAGGATGGCCTCAGGGAGCAAGAATACATCAGACCTTGATATACTTCGTACATAGTAGGATATCAAACTAAATTCAGCAAAGGTATCCTCAATTTATCCTAAGCTACTTAAGTCCTTTTTATTTCCAGGATCAAGACCCTGAGTTTTCTTTCCTCCCTAGGGTAGATTCCCTGTTGCTGAAAGGGAAACTCGAGAGCATGCTTGGATAGATAATTTTGAGGATGGCGACGACGATGACGTTTCCAACAAGCTATGCTGGCTCTACGACAGGGATCACAGGTGTTGATAGACGGTTGTTGAGAGCATCAACCCAAAGATCAAACTCAATATGAGCAGACGTAGGATTCAAAGAAAACAAACTCCATTAACACATGGTCCATATAGTGTCGCAATTTCCGAGATGTCCGCATCCAAGGTAAATGGTATCACAATCTCAAGTTCCCGTAATTCGAACAATATCAACCCGCGTCAAGAACAGAAATCATGTTGATATTGATTACGAAGGATCATGAACCCCCCTTCCCGTTTCATGAAACAGAAACAAGCCGATCCAGGGAAATAGCAAACAGGATGAGAAGCTGCAGCTACGTAAATTAAAAATGCGGCGATCCGGCCGTGCAACATCATAGCGGCATCTAACGAGTGGCTCTCGCAAGGTAAACGGGCATCCAAGCGTGGTGAGTAGCGCTGATGCATTGATTCAATCCTGGGCTCGAATCAATTTATATGAAAAAGTCAGCTCATAACCGAAGTGCATCCATCCGCGTAAATGTGTGTGCCGTTATGAGCCTCATCAAAGGATTGACAGTCCAAGAAAGCTAGTTATAATCCCTGTTGACGGAAACACACTGGCCATGCTACTAAAATAACACTCTTTTGATACAAACACTCGGAACATGCCTATCACAACACCATGTTCCCCGGGGGAGGGGGGCTGTGTTTGTTTGGAGGGGAAAGGGAAAAGGGTGAGGAGCAATTGCAGCATCTTCAGGAAGAGATTATGCTTGTTTTGAGTGTAGACGAAAGAGCGCTATTCGTGTGAAAACAGAGACAAAGTGCATGAACTCGAGACCTCGATTCGGGTCGTGGAGTCGTTTCTGAAACAAGGGCGAGGCAAGGTTGGGGAGGCATGAAACTTGGTTCTGATTCATCTACAGTAAGAGACGAAGCGCTTGGACCAGGGTCTTTCTCGGCATCTCCAATCTCTTGATCTGTCATCCAAGGCTTTGGTCTCTAAAGAGGAAGTATTTGCGGACGGTCTGTCCGATCTGTTACTTGGCTTTGTTTTGTGTGAGAAGAGAAGTTGAAAGAGGCTGAGTATCGTATCGTGTAAGTGGTTCAGGTTGAGATCGTCAAAACAACGATGCAACTGAACCGAGATCCGAAAGTAATAGTATCGATGACCATCATGATCTATGGACTAGTACAATGTTTACTGGTATTTCTGATATTCCCGTCATATGGAAAAGCAGACGATAAACCCTTGTCTCCCCCATGTCTCTCGGAATCTGGTGCGACGTTATAACCCCGCCCCTTGCAACCTCCACTTTATGCATATTCCCATGCCTCGCATCCCTGCATATGATCCTTTCTAGCCTTGACAATTATTCCGTTAACCTCACCTCACCTCACCTCACCTGGATCTCATCACATTGTCACATCACAATCAACGAATCTGTTTGAACGGCAAATTAAATTACTAGGAGGATCGGCACTGGACCGAATAAACAACTTCAAACTTAGCTCTTCTCTTATCACCATGGCCTGTCTCATCCATATTGTTTACCAGCAAGTACTGGCCCGTCCTATTTTTGGATTTGGCGGGGATAGTTTCACCGTTCTACAGTCGGCCGTATGCCAACAAACGGTGAACGCTTGCTGATTCCAAGAGTACCGAGGCAACCGAATGGAACCATCATCAAGTCCCCGTCATGGGAGAACTGTTTGGCTTGGCTACCATTGGCTCCCGGATAATTCATCATGAACAGATGGACGGTGACAGGGGCTGGTCAATCCCTCCACTATCTGCTGAGGACGTGAGCCTTGCATCTGGGGCCCATGCTATTCTGCGTCTATCATCCAGTCCACAAGGCAACTCGTCCTAGGCCCTCGAGCCTAATATGGCAATGTCTGTCCATGCTCAGCTTATCCACTTGCTTCTAAACCACGTCTCGTCTATACTGATCCTAGAATCTCGCTGAATCAAGGCACATGAGGGGGCGCCTACATATCCATCACGTCTCATGTTGAGACCACTTTAATTAAGTCCCGATCGATGTCAAGGATGTCCCGTTTGCTCAGCCACCCGTCAGAGTTTGACGCTGAGTGCGGACTTTGATACTAGGTATACTGCCAGGCGAGATGCCTTCTTAAAGACGAACCTGCCGCTGCTTCCTTGGAGTCCAATTCTTCTTCATACTCAACTCTCATTCATTCTCTTTCCGTTTTGTTCCCAGGTTTGGGCTTCTTTTCTCAGTCGTTCCCTTTGACAGGTGCTTTGGTCGCCTTTTTCCAAGTTAACAACAACTTTGCTCTTTGATAGAGTATTTACACTCATTGCCAAATCAACAAAACACGAAACCAATCTACGCCTTTCCGATTTACTTCCTTCACCATGTTTATGCGCAACGTTCTTATCGCGGCTGTCAGCCTGCAGGCTCTCGTTGAGGGTGTCGTTGCCCAGGAGAAGGTCACACTCACCAGGACCGTTACTCGCCAGAAGCCCAAGACTTCTGCTGGCAACCCTTATGAGGTGCCTGATGTTCCTGAGGTGACCGTTGTTCCTACCTCTTACATCACTGACGGAACTACCATCTTCGTCGACGAGACTGTCACAATTCCTTGCTCTCGATGCACAGCTTCCACTGCTGGTGATGCCGACGCCGAGGTCACTTCTGAGGTTATCACTACTGTCATCACCAGCGATGCTGGCAGTGTTTCTGACCAAACTGCTGAAGTGACTGTTATTCCTACTTCTTACATCACTGACGGCACCACTATCTTCGTTGATGAGACCGTTACCATCCCTTGCTCTAAGTGCACTGCTTCTTCTACCGCTGACGCTGGTGCTGAGGGTACTTCCGAGGCTGTCTCTGAGACCAACTCTGAGTCTGAGGCTCTCTCCACTGCTGATGCCACTACTTCTGGTGATGCCGCAGCTGCTGGCACTTCTGAGGCTGTCTCTGAGGCTTCCAGCGAGACCGTTTCCGAGGCTGCCACTACTGAGGCCGAGACTCTTTCCACGGCCGAGGCCACTGACTCTGGTTCCATCACTGAGCAGACTGCTGATGTGACCACTGTTGTCCCTACCTCTTTCATCACCCGTGGCACTACTCGCTTCGTCAACCAGACCATCACCATCCCTTGCACCAAGTGTGCTGGAGGTAAGACCAAGACTGCTGCCACTGGAGTTGTTGGCGAGACCACCCTTGACACATCTGCTGCTCTTGAGACTACCGGAGCTACCCAGGACGCCGCTGAGACCTCTGCCGAGACCTCCGCCCCCGTTGAGGAGGAGACAACTGATGTCGACAACGCTACTCAGACTGCCAACACTGCCACCAATGAGGCTGACGCCAGCACTGAGACCGAGACCCCTATCCCTACCACCATTATCCTCACCACTGGCAAGGGACAGAGCACTGTTTCCACTCAGCCTGGACCTTTCGCCAATACTACTGTTGCCGCTGGCGCCGAGACCACTGGTTCTGATGAACTCCCCGGTGCTATTTCTTCTGAGGCCGCTACCAGCAGCGCTGTTGTCAGCAAGGTGAACAAGCCCGTCATTGTTGTCATCCGTGAGGTTACCATCTTCCACCGCACTGTTGTTATTGGTGCCGCCTGCCCTCCTGTCAAGCGTGGTAACAAGGGCGACTTCGTTGTCGGTACCGGTTCTGATGAGAAGACCTTCCCTGAGCTCGGCGAGGCTCTCACTGATGCTTGTGACAAGCAGTTCAAGGACTGCTCTGAGAATGCTGGAAAGAACTTCGAGGTCTCTGATTGCCAGAAGCAGCGTGAGATTTGCCGTGCCGATGCCTCCTCCACTGCTAAGGCTCCTACTCCCGTCACCAAGGAGTCCACTGAGACCGCTTCCGTCATTCTTCCCTCTGACGCTGAGGTCACTGGAAAGACTAAGCCCGGTGTTGGCGGCCATGTTGTCATCTCTACCCGAACCCTTACTGTCTCCGAATCTTGTGCTATCTCCGATGGTACCCCTGTCATCGAGGGCCCTACATCCACTGGCGCTATCAAGACCACCGAGACTGCCGCCGCTGAGACTACCTCCGATGCTGAGGCCGCTGGCTCTACCGCTCTCGGTGCCGAGACCTCTGAGGCTACTACCGAGACTGCCCCCGGTGCTGTCGAGAGCTCTGAGGCTGTCACCGTTGTCACCATGACCAAGTCTGACGGCGAGATTAGCACCATTGCCATCACTCTCACCAACGGTGTCTCCACTGGCACTGGTGTCGCCCCTCCTGAGACCCAGGTCGAGTCCTCTGCTGAGGCTGCTGAGACTTCTGGTGACTCTGAGGCCGTTGGTTCTACTGCCCTTGGTGCTGAGACCTCCGAGGCTGACGAGACTGTAACTGCTACTTCCACTGGTGTAGTTATCATCACCATGACCAAGTCTGACGGCGAGATCAGCACTACTGCTATCACTGTCTCCAACGGTGTTCCTACCGGCACCGGTGTCGTCACCGTTCCTGGCGAGGGTGAGAAGACTACCGTTGTCGTTCCTCCTGCTGAGACTTCCATTGTTCCTCCCGCTGAGACATCCGAGGGCGCCATTGGCCAGGAGACTACCGTCCCTGCCGCCGGTGAGACTGTCATCACCAAGACTGTTACCAACCAAGTCACCTCCTACGTCACCGTCGGTGTCAACACCATGACCGTTGGCGTCGAGACTGTCACCCTTACCAACCAGGTCACCGAGACCGTCACCGTCCCCTGTGGTGCCGGCAAGGAGACCGCCAAGGTCATCACTTCCGTTGTCACAGCCTGCCCTGCCTCTACCACTTTGGCCACTACCCGCGCCCCTGAGCCCGAGACAGTCTACGTGACCGCGACCGTCGAGGCCGCCCGTCTTCACAGCGACGTGCCCGCTCCTGAGCGATTCCGCCGCATGCTCGGCTTCTGGTAAACAAGCGCAGCTTGGTCACGGTTCCCTTATTTCGATTCAACTTCAGACAACTTTGGGATAAAAACAACACACAAAGGTTTTAGAGTGTAGGATATTTTGGGGGAGGAGTTCTTTTCAAAGGGTGGCAACTGTCATCCTCCCGGGGTCACACTTCCGTCTGTGACTGGATATTCTGTGATTAGGGGAGGATGATGGTACGCAGAGGAATGAGAAATATTGAGATTTGGAGTTGAACTTTTTGTCCCTTTTGTTATCTTCATGTGCTTATGATTTTGCCTGCTGGCGTGTAACATGATGTATGTACCGCCCGGATTAGAGAATACAAAACGTCATTTCATGAGATGTTGTGTCTTCATCAGTGAAAATATGAACGCATTGTGTGACCTGTATGTACTTCATAAGTGTATAGAAGGAAGTTTGATGATGGTCTCGCCAGTATTCCCACCTATGTCCCCTTTCTGATACAAGTTGTGAAAAGTCACCGAGTCCAATGGATGAATAAAGCGGGAGAGCATATATCTTGTTTATTTTATATGCTAATCAAGACCATATAATAAAGATCGGATAATATGCCATCGCCGTAACCAAGCTCAAAGAGCTATACACAACCTTTCCCACCTAAAAAGAAACACAAAATGCCCACAGAACTCGCCAAACGATAGCGTAATAAGCATTGTCGCCGCGAGCTCTGGTTCAACACACTATCCGCAAAGCGATGGCGTAGAAGCACTTTCGCTGCCGAGGGAAATGGGGAAACTCGTAGGACAGCGTGTACAAACGCTGATGGGGTATCATAATAAAGAGCAAAACAGTGCGTAAATATCAAAGTAAAAGGAGCAAAATAGTCCGATGGGGAGATACTCGGAGGGTCTGGGCTTGCGAGGGGAGCAGGGTGATAGCGCTGAAGCATTGTCACCAAGCTGTTCGCGAGACCAGGGAGTCCTCCAAAGCATAAGTCGTTGTCGAGGCCGTCATATTAGTGGTATATATCCCAGATTGAAGTTTTGGCGACGCCTCGATCCGTAACGATCAATCCCTAAGGGATGAGGATGAGAAGTGAATGTCGTCAAGGCTTATCATAAGTGAATAGCCATGTTGATACAGGCAGCTAAATCAGCAGGTTGGGCTGCTGCCAGCTGCTCAATTAAGAGACGTCAGCCAAGGAGATTGTTGAAGATGCAGCCCAGGCGGACGAGTCCAGGGAGTCCGGTAGACTTAAGCACGGTTCGACTTCTTCCAAGGAAGAGATCCAAAACCGCGCTCCTGGTCCTCTCGCCGGGCTGCACCATCCTCAAACTCACTGGACGAGTCTGACTGAAGCTTGCTGCTGGGTGGGTTGCCAAAATATGTGAGAAGAGCCTTCATCGCGAATGAGCTGAGTATGCTCATGCACAGAATTCCGATCATGGTGTAGTTGCTCTTGCGGTATTGGTGAGGGCCAGGGGCAGCGTCCTCAGGCCAGCCAGTGTACAGGGCATAGGTTGTCATGACACTACCCAGATTACCGAGACCAGAGACCAGCGCAGTCGCGGCAGCAACTCCGACTTCGCCATGGCGCTTCTGAAAGATCTCAGAGCTCCAAGCCATGCAAATAGGAACAGTGGGACCAAGACCGAAACCGACCATAAGAAGACCTCCATATCGAGCCCAGCCGTTGTTGGTCGCCAGAGTAGTGGTGAGAAGACCGGCGATCTGGATACAGACAGCTGCAGAGAAGAAGTAAGGTCGAGATCTGTGAAAGCGATCCGAGATAGGGGTGACGATGAGAATGGCGATGAGATCCATGATCCAGATTGGCGCAAACAGAAGACTCACTTCGACGCCACTGGCCTCAGGTCGGATGGAGGCGATGATAACGGATCCGTACATCTGAGTGCCGATGCCGACGCCAACAACACCGAAGTACATCAAAGTCAGGGGCCAGAGACGCCAATCGATCAGAACAAGGCCTAGGTCCCTAAAGTTCCAGGGTCGAGCATGATAAACACGTCGAAGGTCGTGGTAGTGAATAACTGCGTCTTGGCCCTTGAGAACCTCGGGGGTAGCGGGGAGCCACTTGAAGATACCAGTCTTGGGTCGGGTCTGGCCAGGTGCAAGAGGACGGTCGGGGAGCCACCACAGGAGGATAACGCTCAGAACGACACCGACAAGACCATAGACCATAAACATCCAGCGGAAACCCACAATGCCTCTCTCCCCATCCATGAGTTGGAATCCTGCAGACACGAGACCAACAACGGCAGCAGACACTTGAGACGCAGTGAAATAGTAGCCGATTCGCTGGCCGGTTCTCGAAGGAGGATAGAACAGAGTGAGGTAGAAAGCCATACCAGGCCACATCCCAGCAATGACGAGTCCAAGCAAGAATCGAAGTAGCTTTACACTCCAAGGATCATTGACAGCAGCAAAGCAAGTTCCAATGACACTGGTAGCAAATACAATGCGTGCCATCCAAAGACGAGGGCTCAGCTTGCTCATGATGAGGTTGGAGGGACAGTCGAAGATGACATATGCGACGTAGAAGAGAGCGAGAGCAGTTGAGACATCCTTTGGAGTCATTCCAAGGACAGTCATGAGATCGTGGCCCTTGTCCTTGTTCATGGTTTGAGCAATACCAATGTTGGACCTGATGGCTGAGCAGAGGAAGTATAGGACCCAGAAAGCTGCAACATGATGAGTGAATGGTTTCACAGGTGGGACAAAGCAAACTTACCAGGAATGATACGACGATCAATCTTCCTGCAAGTTAATCTGTAAGTATAGATCGATTTGAGAGAAGTTGGCCACAAACCTGTAGATACGCTCTACCGTCTCCACATCATAATCACCCTCTCGGGCATTTCCCTCTTCCTGATTCTCAAGCCCAGTAGAAGCAAGATGAGGCTTGGACGCGGGGTCATCATGCTGGCCACCACTGGCGAGCGAGCTGTGAGCTGACTCTGCCATTGGAAGTACAAGACTTGAAAGCAATGGAGGAGCGTGCTATAAGTCTGATTCAGATAGTGCAGGTGACGACAGCAGATTTGAATAGGAAGAGAGGCAATGCCAGTCGAGAGGGTTTTGAAAAGAAAGATGAAGAAGAAGCTAATGTTGAGGGTAAGAGGGAATAGAAAGAGGGTGGAGGGGATTTATTTAATGGAAGAAAAAAAGTTGAGGGTCCGAATCGATAATTGGATGAGATCCGTGGTTTGTGAGCCGATCTAGGCCGCTAAAACCGATGCAGATTTACTCTTGGGGGATAGCTTTTGCAGGTTGGGGTAGCTATAGCCCACTAAATGCGGCTACTTAGAGCTAATTTTCAACCCTTAACCCAACCCTTCTGGTCTTGTGTGTCCGTAGAATCTGCCAGCGTGATCGGCTGGTTTTTAGTCACTCCGGGCCTGAATATAAAGAGACATGGACAATGTCGTATCAATTGAGCGATTGGTGACTTATAGTCATAGGAGTAAATGTGATTAGTTCAGAGATGAGAACTACATCTCAATAGTTGTAGTCGTAGAGCTCCAAAGCTCCGGATGCGACACGGCTCGGTAAGAGCCGCCTCGGTACTCCCGCCGTATAAGAGCTTATATTCGGCAATCTACCGAGTCCAACACCGACGATCGGAACAGCAATAGTCATTCAAACTTGTATAAAACGACAGCGTGATCTCTGTTAGCCTATTCTCGGCTCAAAGGCAGTGTCTGGTATTCTAGATATGCTCGGTGCAGTCCGGAGCACTCGGCTTTACAGCCGTTGATCTGATGTCTAGGGGAACACAGCCAGGGTCCAACGACTCTTGTAACAGTTCAGTCCGATCATAGGCCCAATCTTGAAGACTCTCCAAATCATAACATCGTCTTATGTGGATACTATGATAGACACCACAGCTAGGATTAGGGTACATTAAATCCCCGACTGGCAGCTTCGCCGCGTGTACATCAACCCTTGTACGCCTTCTCCAACTCAGCAATATCAAACTTCTTCATCTTCATCATGGCCATAGTCGCTCTTCCAGCTGCAGCTCTATCCTCAGATCCCATCATCTCCTTGAGCGCTGAGGGCACCACTTGCCAAGCAACTCCAAACTTGTCGGCCAACCATCCACACTGCTGGCGGGTCTCATCACCTCCTTCGCTGAGCTTCTCCCAGAAGTGATCAACTTCAGCCTGGTCCTTGCAGTCGATCATGAGGGAAATGGCTTCGCTGAATTTCCATTTGGCTGGACCGCCATTGAGAGCGACAAAAGAACGGCCTCGGAGCTCGAATTCGACTACCATGACCCTTCCGGGTTCCTGGCCGTGTGTGTCTTGACCGGCGGGAGTGTAGCGTTGAATGGTGTTGATCTTGGAATCAGGGGCAAAGATTGAGACGTAGTGGTTTGCTGCCTCTTCGCCCTGGTCCTCGAACCAGAGACAAGTAGTGAGTTTTCCAAAAGACATGGTGTTTTAGTGATGATGGACTGTTTGACAGAGTATTGAATTGTGTGTGAGTATGTTAGGACAAGAGGGAGATATTGCATCTTCTTTATAGACCTATGTCATTAATTGAACCAACACCGTGAACTCTAGTGGCTTATGCCAGGAGTATTGTTCACATATTGAGGCGTAAGACTTGGGTCAATAATCACCAGGGGTTGGCAAATGGAGGAAATGCACAGATAAAGGCTTTCACATCGCAACACAGCAAACGGTCGGAGCACCGTGAACAAAGACATTTGCCGAAAGCCACTTCATCTAGAGGCGTTGGCTATCGCATTGTCGAACCAATTGTCTCTGTTGGGTCTGAGGACTGAGAGCGGGGAATGCTTCAGGTTCAGTGACACCAAGCATAAGACGGAAGACAAATGTCCGACATGGGATTTTGCTGTGAACCATAATAACATTCCATCTGCTTGGGCCTCAAACTCCTCGAACTGTTCTATGGCAGATAAGATGTCGAAGCATTGCTCACGGTTCAAGGTTAAAAGAAACCTTCAAATACGGTCCCTGGGTCCCTTTTATTTCTTCAATTGATAAGCTTTGCATGGTTCTTAAGATCACCTCTGATCGTCGTAATAAACCAATAACGATAGGCATAATTCGTGTGGCTCATGGCTCATGGCCATGGTTCATCCTCGCAAGCTCAGCATTAGCTGCTTTAGGCCTGGCCCTTGTCAGGTCAGGTCTGGTCAGGTCGCATCCCGTTGAATGGTTCAACCTGAGGTTCAACCTCATATTTCTGGTGTAAATGCACAAATGCCTTAGAACTCAGATCGTACCTTCCCGTCCCGTCCCCTAATCTATCTAAACCACAAGGCGCCCGAATCTCCAAATTCTCACCCATTTCCAATTTCCCCTCTCTCAACACACAAAACCGACACCACCGGGGACCATCTACTACTCAAATGCTATTCGACCCGCAGAATCCCTACTCCGGACCTCTCATCCTTAGCGAGCTCATCAATCTTCGGTAGTCTCGCCAATGCCTCACTTGGGATTATCGTCGTCACCACCAGCGTCATCTGCTTGTGCCACCCACATGCTGGTGCTCTGATACATACGCAACAACTCCACGCCAAAGTCTGCGATACGCTGGTAGTCGCAAGCTTGTCGCAAGCTAGCATTGATTTGGACCATCAATCTAGCAAGCCGCAACATGTCCCGCTCAAGACTCAGTGGTCTAGACGTTGATGCATCAATCCCCTTTGATATTGTTCTCGTTGGACAAAGCTGCCCACTTTATGTTCGACTGTTGCCACCTGGAAAATAAGGTTGTGAGGCCTCACAACCAAAGGACCAACACCAACCTGGAACGATGAGTCAGGCACCTATGAGAGACCAACTTGGACGAGGCCGACCAGTCATCATATGCTTCATCCATTTTTGGAAGCTGCCTTGATTTATCTGATCTCACGCCCAATAAGTGCACACTATTCGGAAACAGAGATCCTTCACTGGGCCGTTAGGGATTTGAACGGTAGCAGCCTGACGCCTATTGAGTCCTAAGAGCCAGGGTCGGGCAAGTCACTTCTAAGTGCACGTCACGGCCTTGAACTTGGAATATCCTGGCAGATGATACGGTTCCTCCAATAAGCAAAGTTGGCTTAAAAACCAGAGACTTGTGAACAAGATCACGAGATCCTATCGGAATGCATCTGTAAAGGATCCATAGACGCGGCCCGCACAGCCTCATGCCTAACTATACTATCTTCAAGCGAAGATCAGAAAAGGCAACGAATACGATTAATGGGCGGACACACAAGGAAGTCTACTTGCGTGCTGTTAGTCGTCGTCGTAGCCTTGCACTTCCCCACGCCTCCATTATGCGACGCCACCCAAAGAGGCACGGCGCGTGAGTCACGATTTTTAACGCTTCCGCATAAGTCCAAGGACTTTGCTTATTATGGGACCTGCCGTATCGAGTCATCGTTACCTGTTGTCTGCCTGGAGTAACAGTCAAATACTAATAAAGTCGTGTTCGCAACAAACTTTCGCCCAACAATTCGGATCTGTCGGCGCCACAATACTTGCTTTGCTGAGCCACGCACACGCGATGTCACGTGCTGACTCTGACTAATCCTAGATTTCCAGTACTCCACCTTGTTCTACCCGTTGCCTTCCGCTTTTTCATACCAGAATTTTCAGGCCTCCAACCTTCAAGCTTCATTCATCATAACCAACCCGAACCGAGCGAGCAGTCATCGGCATAGCGATTTGCAATTACGCCTCCTCTACCACTCAACACCAACTCTCGCCTACGATCCTCTATAAAGCGCACTCTCGCCCCCCCGACCACAAGCACCGCTTTTAATTCACGCGCCTCTCGATTACAAACTCCTGCGACCGCGATTGTTGCGTCGCCTCCCGATTGTCGCAAAGCAGTATCAGTCACTCACAGGCACCATGAGTGTCGCATTCGAACCTCGTAACTTTATTCATGATGGGAGCTATCCTCCCATCGGCGACGACCACGACCATGGTGCGGATCAAAGATTTACAGACAGTGATGTCGCCGAGCAACTCAGTCATTACACAACCGAGGCATCCATGCTCCCGGATACCACAGGCGTTCTTGGAGATGATAGAGGGATGATGCCGGAGGATGCTGCTGCTGTTCAGGAAGCAACCCGACTCGATCTAGGACCCCACACGTTCCCGTCCCCGATCGAGGACGCTATGCAAGCACCATCACTCGACCCTCTACCCGATGACAAAGATCTTTCCCCGAGTATCGAATCTCCTCCTCCTTCGTCTTCTCGAGTGAAGTCCATTCCAAAGCCCGAGAGAGATGCCGTCAAGGGCGCTGACGGCAAGTTTCATTGTACCTTGGACGATTGCAAGGAAGAAGTCCGAGTGTTTTCACGCAAATGCGAGTGGAAGTAAGTTCCCACCCAAATTTCGCACTTAGTAACACTTTGTTAACTGTTCTACAGCAAGCACATGGACAAGCATGAACGGCCGTACCGATGCCCTGCCGAGGGATGCGAAAATCTCCCTGGTTTCACATACTCGGGCGGTTTGCTTCGGCATGAACGAGAGGTTCATGGCAAACATGGAGGACCCAAGAATACGGTCAACTGTCCTCATCCTAACTGTAAGCGACACACCGGCAAGGGATTTTCAAGACAAGAGAACCTGAACGAGCACCTACGTCGGGTTCATACCAATCCTGATGGATCTACTCCTACCGAAATCGTTCAATCACCCGGCGACAACGACAGCGAAAAGACGGGCATGAAGCGCAAACGCCACTCGAGCGAGCAGGCCACTGAGGAATTGACCGAACTCAGGGAAGAAGTCAAACGCCTGAAGGAGGAGAATGAGAAGCTGAGGGCTGAGATGAACCAAAACTCCCAACATTCTCTGTCTATGATGGCCCAGATCGCCGAGTTGCAGGACGCTCTGCGTGAAGGTCTCGGACATACCCTGGGAGCTCCCACTGCACAGATGATCTAGAATCCAATCTTGCCTTTGGCAGTCCCCAATTTCAGTGGACCATAAGCAGGAAATCAAGGTCTGATGAGCATCACCACAAGCGGTCTGGACCAGGCAAAGTCCTGGTTCCCTCAGGCTTCATTCCTTGACAGCTCCATCTTCTTTCACTCAACATATACACACTCCACTCGGCGTTCGGCTTTATGCTTGGAGCTCATAGCTTCGCATCAAGTATGAGTCCTGGCATGACTCTTTACACTTTTACTCTCAAATTTTTGGCACGGCGTTTATTCCAAGGTACTGGAACTGAAAGAAATGATATCCCCCTCCTGTTTGATACACAAATACAATGCACACGCACACTTTACATGATCAATGAAAGAATGGCAGATGGAGTAGGGGCTATGAAACGGGACCGTATACCAAGCAGTATACATGAGAAATGAACCAAAGTTGTCTGACGGTTGAGCTTTTTTGTCTGTAATACCCCCTGTAATATACTAGATGGATGCTATAAGCATCCCTTATCTTCTCATTGAGTGCTATTAGAGTTCTCATGTTTCAAACCAAGCTCCTCGTCTTCTAAACTTTCCCCATGGACTTTTTTTCTGTGCTTGTGATGGTATGACTCTTCATTTCCGGAAACTTCGGTAGAGTGGCAAAGACCACAAATTGCTTCGTAAGCTCATACCGATGAGATGCGGCTCAGCATGTCTTCCATTTTGAACCCCGAGTTCATGCACTATGTACCTCTACCCCATGAATGCATCCATAACCCAAAATATACACAGCTCCTGTCTTGTCCTGTCTTCTCCTTCCTTTGGGTACAAGTTTGAAACAGAAACCCAATCATGCACCCCGCTCTGCCTTCTTCGTATATACATCCGAACCAGGTTTCATGCTGAGAAACCAAATGAGTACGAGGTAAAATTGGAACTTCTTTCAAGGCGACTTCATCGTGCGCCAACAAAACCCGCATCTGCAACCCCTGCTCGTTCTCTAGACGGCCTGCACGTAACTCGCAGGCACACTTCCCGTGACGCCCGCCTTCTCGACCTCGACCCAGCCATCGCCCGGGTCATCCTGCACAAGGACGAAGCGTTCACCTTCGGCCATGGAGTGCTCTGACTCAGCCTGTGCCGTGTATTCGTATAGTGCTTCTACGTATCGGAGCTTCTTTGCGCCGCGTTTGGGCGCTACTGCGGGACCCTTCTTCTTGGTTGATGGTGCTAGGGAGGATGTTGTTGAGGTGGAATAGGTAGATGATGGTCGGGCTGCGGGAGTGGGAGCAGCGGGTATAGTAACGGTGGTGAATTCGACATATGATGATGGTACGAGGCCTTCCTTGTAGCCTGCGCGGACCTTGACCCAGCCAGAGCCGTCTATAACACAATTAGATATCGTCACTAAGGTATCAGGTGTTCAGACTTACCATCAGGTTCCAGCAGTACCACATCTCGACCATCTTGTACTGTAAGTTCACCCTCACCACTAGCTTCGAATGCATACAGCATCTTGCCCTTCTTTTCATCCTTTGCACCACCATTTGTCTCGCCGCCGGACCCTGTGATGTAAGCTGCTGGCGGAGGCGCCATGATTCTGTTCTTGCGCATAGTGCCAGATGACTTGGCCGAAGACATGCTTGGCCGTCCTGCGTCTGGTGGTGTTTCCTCCGATGGGCTTAGCTGCCCAGATATGGACCCCGATAGAGATGGGCGTGCCGAGTGAGAGCTTAGAGACGTCATGGTATTGGAACGGGTGAGTTCGGGCCCATCTGAAGCATTAGAATGTACCGATGTCATCGTGGCACTGGGCTTGAGTAGCTTGTTCGCGGCATCCTGGCGTTCGGCCTTGAGCTTCTTGCGCTCATCCTTGGTCTGTTCGCCAGGGCAGTCAGGGGGCACCTTCATCTCACACTTGCTATGGCATGTGTAGCCGCAGTCTCGACAATCGAAGCCCTTTGCGCTCAATCCCCAGATTCTCTCTCCACACAAATCACAATTTGTGGGTATCTTGAATGTTTGACTCTTGAAGTTGTGGTTCTTTGCACCCAACGTCACATCACCCACGACAGATGTGATTGTCGATGTTTCGACTTCGGCCGTCAGTCTTTGACGGTCAATAGAATGCAGATCTTCCTGCATTGAGAAGAGTATGCGAACAACTTCTACCTCGTCCTTCTTCTCTTTTCCTTCCCTTACTCGTTGCTTAAGTTGTTTAAGACTTTCAACCTCTCGTCGCTTCTTATCAACCTCTCTCCGTAGTTCTCCTAGTTGCGACTTGGATTTGCCCAAGACATTGCGCAAGAAGACCTTTGCGGTCTCGTCAACTACCATGGTGCCATCATCGTGCCAAACAGGACTGGCCTCGAAATGCTTGTCGGGTGGTTCGTTAAAAGCTCCCATATTGTGTTGGATGTACATCATGGAGTCGAGATGGGGCAAGTTCCTCTGAATCTCGGTGCCTTGGTGCTGGACCATGCCATTGCTTTGTTGCAGCATGTCAGACTCGAGGTTTGTCGCAACAGTCCAGAGACTGTTCAACTTGGTCGTTCGAAACTCGCTAAGATCCTGTAGACTATCCATAACCTCGGGGACATATTCGTGGTAATATTTCTCCTTCTGCTTATTGGTAACATTGATCGCAATGATATAAGTGTTCTTGGCGTTGTTCATCTCGAATAGCTGTTGTGTGTAGGCATTCTGAGCCTTGGCCTTGTCATAATGCGACTCGGTCTTCTTCCGCTTAGACTCGACCTCTTGGCAGACAGTGTCGTATTTACCCTTTGTCTTGGCGAGTGAGGCATATGAAGCATCGCGCTCCTGCTCGAGCTTGGTGGCGTAGTCGGAGTGTCGTTTGCGCAATTCTTCAAAACGGCCGCCAAAGAACTTGAGTGGCTCCGCGACCTGAGAAATGAGATTGTTGGCGTATCGGTCATGTTCGTTGGCGCGGGATTCGAGCGTCGTAAGCTGGGTTGTCCATGTGGTCAAAGAAGCACTGTAGTGGTCGCATAGTGATCAGCGTGTGCTTTCAAGCCAACTCATGAGAGACTGCGTTCGTACGTACCTTTCGAGCGAGCCGGGCGTCATGGCAGGAGTGTCTCCTACACTGAGCTGCGCTGTCTTTTTGTTCTTCTTGTCAAAGTACTTCTTGGCAAGTGCTGTAAGCTTTGCGCTATATTCCTTCTCGATGGCTGCGCGCTCGCGGTAGAATTGCTGTATGTCTTCAAGCCAGGCGATGCCATGACCGAGCCATGCATTCGCGGGTTTGAAGCCATCCTAGGACGCTTTCTGTTAGCCATGCGAATGGTGAGAGAGCATATGAAAGGAGCTTCCAAGGCAGGCGCAAGACAAAAAGGAGGCCACAATGATGCATCATCAACAGCAGGCTATCTTCAGTCAAGTAGGCAACCAACCTTGAGCTCTGAGCCAAAGGTGGGCATCGCGTCCACCTCAGCCATGATGGGCAACGTGTGTATTCAAATCGATCTCAGGAGCGAGGGGTAATCGGTCGGCGCGGATGAGACGGAGACATGTACGAGATCGCAGGTTTGAGGCCGAGAACGTATCGAGAAAAAACAGCCTCAGTTATGGAAATAATTTTGGAATTGAAAGTTATTTGTTAAAGTGAGGTTATAATGGACAATGACAGCCAACGATAGCGGGGGAAGATGAGGCGCAGCTTATGAGGATACAGTATAAGGCAACTAAATGGAAGGTAACTTTCAATTGAATTGGGGAGTAGACTAACGAAGAAGGAAGAAGGCGCCGCGTGGGCAGCCGATAGAGCATGCCCGTTCAACCCTGCAGGTATGGAGAGGGTGGTCAGTTTAGGCTCTAGCGTCCCTAATTTACAGCGTCGAGAGCCTAAAACCCCGCCAATGAAGAAATATTGGGGGCGCCCCCATCATACGCCCCAGCTAGGAATTGATGGACGGGAGAGACTTTTGGAGCAAGCTCTGGACGAGATCTCTTTCAATTTAGGCTTGGGAAGACTTTGCCGATTTCCGGTCTGAGCCGCATAAAAACCTTTGTCAGAGTCGCATTCATGTAGGTACAGACAGATTTGACGTCTTGACTCTTGACATTGTTCTAGAAATGTGTCATGATGGGTATGTCAGGGGTTGAATCGGGCATCATCATATCCAATTGATATCAAAGCAACAGACTACAAACAAGATATATCCATGCTAGATATACTAGTGCTCTTGTCTGACAGTTTCGACACCGCAAGATTAATGCCCAGCAGCCAAGAAGTTGTAACCAGACTCAGGGGCTATGATGACACAGGCGACGGGTCCTCTATGGCAATCTGCTTCAGAATATTTCGCCGATACATCTCCAAGGGCAACACTGACCTCGAGGACCCAAAACCAAGAAAAGAGAGACGCGTAAAACTGGCTGATAATCCACTTGGCAGTGGACATAGTTCGGCGGGTGGTCGGCTCGGATGGAAGCCGAATGACCCCCGGAGACATGGCCCAGCAGTAACAGTAGCAGTAACAGTCGTAGCACGTCATGTAAACTATTCCTAAAAATTCCCCTATGCGAAACTAAGTTGCTACTATCTAAAACCGTTCTCTCAACTCAACTTCTCCATCATCAGTCGCTGTCCTTTCCAGTTATTGTCTGTTCTTCTTCTTATCAGCGATACCCCTGCCAAGACCAAAGCCTCAAATCTCTCTCTCTCTCACTTAATCAACCATGGCACTCACACTCCAAACAGCCATTGACAAGAGCAATCCGCTCGCAGAGGCCATCATCGTGCCATCCAAGCCCAAGGCCCTCACCATCAGCTACTCCAACCTTGAGGCCGACGTGTCCGCCTTCCAGCGCAAGCTCGCCGATCTCGGCATCACAAAAGCCGCGCCTGTTTCTATCGCGCTCGTCAACTCGTACGAGTTCATTGTCTCCTTCCTCGCTGCTTCGTGGCAGCGCGGTATCGCGGCCCCTCTCAATCCGGCTTATAAGCAGGATGAGTTTGAGTTCTACATCGAAGATGTCAAGAGCGCTATTGTGCTTGTTCCCAAGGGAGCTTGGGCTGCTGGTGCGGCCAGTGTGAAGGCTGCTAAGAAGTTCAACGCTGCTGTTGCTGAGTGTTATTGGGATGCTGCCAAGGGCGAAGTTGCGCTCGATGTCAAGGACTATGGTCTTCTCAAGGGGAAGAAGGAGAAGGTTCTCACAGCTGAGCCTGATGATGTTGCTCTCATCCTTCACACCAGGTAAGTTCTCATGATGGCTATGATAAGCTCATAACTAACAAATTGACAGCGGCACTACCTCGCGACCCAAGGTGGTGAGTCTATTCTACTTGTGACTCTCATTGACAGCTTATACTCATATGAATAGGTCCCTCTCACTCACCGCAACCTGACCCGAACCATGAGTATGCTATAGTACACCCCATTTCACTTCATTTACTAACCCTCCCATAGACAACATCAAGAACACATACCAACTCACATCCAAGGACCGAACCATGCTGGTCATGCCTCTGTTCCACGTCCACGGCCTTCTCTGCGGTCTCCTCGCTCCTCTCTTCACCGGTGGCTCCATGATCGTTCCCACCAAGTTCTCCGCCTCCGAGTTCTGGGTCGACTTCAACACCCACAAGGCCAACTGGTACACTGCCGTGCCTACGATCCACCAGATTCTGCTCAAGAACCCTCCTCCCAGCCCCAAGCCCGAGATTCGCTTCATCCGATCATGCTCAAGCCCTCTGTCACCCACCGTCTTCCAGCAACTTGAAGAGACTTACAACGCCCCCGTTCTCGAGGCTTATGCCATGACTGAGGCTGCTCATCAGATGACATCCAACCCTCTCCCTCCCGCCAAGAGAAAGGCGGGAACTGTTGGTATTGGTCAGGGCGTTGAGGTGAAGATTCTCAATGAGCAGGGCGAGGAGGTTCCTCAGGGCTCTGAGGGCGAGATCTGCATCATTGGTGAGAACGTCACCAAGGGATATCTCAACAACCCTTCCGCCAATGCTTCATCCTACCACAAGAACGGCTTCTTCCGAACAGGCGATCAGGGCAAGAAGGATGAGGACGGATACATCATCATCACCGGCCGTATTAAGGAGCTTATCAACAAGGGCGGTGAGAAGATCAGCCCTATTGAGCTGGACAATGTCTTGACCCGTCACCCTAAGATTGGTGAGGCTGTCAGCTTTGCCATCCCTGACGAGGTGTACGGTCAGGATATTGGTGTTGCTGTTGTCCTCAAGAACGGCGAGAAGTTGACTGCCGAAGAGCTCAAGGCTTGGGTCGCTGAGCGATCTGCCAAGTTCAAGGTGCCCAAGAAGGTGAGTTTTCTTGCAATATGCTTAACAAGTAGGGAGTGGAAGTGCTGACGGTGACTTAGATCTACTTCACCGAGATCATGCCCAAGACCGCGACTGGCAAGATCCAGCGAAGAATCGTTGCCGAGACCATGATGAGCGCTCCCAAGGCGAAGCTGTAAATGTCGTGTTTGTTTCGCAGTCGCATTAGATTTCACATTTAGAAGATTACAGGAAGAGGGTTCTAGAAGAGTTGGATAGAAATTGTTTCCAAAATTGATGAAGCATCGCTATTTAAATGCGGCTAAAATCGATTTATCCCATGCCGTCTAGCATGTTCATTCCCTGGCCATGATCGTGACCAATGGCCTCCCCCATATCCCCCTCGTTTATATGCCGTCCCGTAAGATACCGACCAACTCCTCCACATTAATCGCATAATATCCAGTATCTTTTCCCCTTAATCGTAGTGTCCGTCATGGTCCGCGACCTCGATGATATCATCGTCGTCGTTGATGTACAACCGACTATCATTCCTCTTCAGCCCGGGCTTCTCAGCACCCGGCGCCTGGACTTTTCTGTTGTTCACGGTGTGTCGCTCAACCCAAGCCGCTGTGCCATCGGCTGCCTCCCATCGCAGCGGTGACTTGGTGAGTGAGTCCTTGGCATCTCCGTCTGCTGGCTTGGCGCTCGCAGGGTCGACGCCAGCTTCTTGTGCTGTGTGGAGTAGAGCAGCGTTGGCGTCTTGAAGATCGAGGAATACAGAGGTAACTGTGGTGTTGGACTCTGTATCGCGCTGGAGGAGGATGTAGACTGAGGGAGCCATGATGGGTTGGTTCCGCAGTTTGTATGAGGATGGGAGGTAAGTGTGGTTTTCAGGTAGAATGTATGGCATAGGTTGTTGTGTAGTTGTGTGTAGTTGTGTGTAGTTGTTTAGATAAGTAGTGGTAAGTTTGTTCAATTGTGTGAGTATGGTTGGGAAAAGAAAGAGGGTGAAGCTGAGATATTATATCACATTTAGATCCCACCTCATGCACGAGCCTCCACTGACACAATCCAATTGCCAGGTGACCTAACTGCCTTTAGCTCTACGGAGTATAGATGTCTAAACTGGACCCCTCCCCCGCCAACAATTGTGCGACTTCTGGCTTGTCATGAGTGGTGTGACTTCTCATAAGGCGAGAGTTGGGCCAAGATTAGCAAGCAAGACATATTACCTATTCAGTTCCTGTCGAGCCGAATGCACTCGCTTCATCTCGAGACCTGAGATCCCCATGGGGGGCGAATTGCGCAGTACGGAGAACCAACGCCGAAGCCTTCGGAGCTGAAGCGGAGCCAGCCCGGGTTTAACATCTCCGGCCCGTCCGGTAGTCGCCGATCAAAACAAGCTATGATGTAAATTTTGAACCCATGATATGAAAATTTCTGTGTCATAATGTTGAGGATTGAAGAAAAGATACCATTTTTGCTTTCACTGTGGTCTTCATCCCCAGATACTGTGACCTCAGAAATCTATCATGGCACGATGTTATATCCACCATGTTCATCTTACTAGCAAGGATATCACATAGCATGATGACATACGATACAGACAAACCTCAACAAACCGAAAAGATATCCCATCATATATCTCAAGCCATACAACTAAAAGTATTGAAATAACTCCAGTGACGCCGAGTTTTCGGAAAGTTTTGCAATCTCGGGAACAAGACAGATTCAGGTTCGCCGAGTTTCCCGATGGCATCCGACTGCTTAAAAACAGGGTCTCGTTGTTAGGTCAGGGTCCAAGCAGGTACAGTATTCGCTCGCTTAGCAGAGCTACCCCTGGAAACAAATACATCATCATTTGACCTCATCGATGGGGCACGGCTTCAGCTTCGTCTCCATCCTCCGTATATCGGCCATCTTTTGCTTTTTCATCATGAGTCAATTGCTCATGAGAACAGAGCCATGGGATATCTATTTCTAATGAGAAGTATCGGAGCTGTCGGACATCTGAAAAGGGCAATGGTTGATATCGACAAAATGAACTTCTATTCTAGCAAATGATAAACTCTACACAAGTATACAAAAATAACCTCCCATTTACACCAACATCATTGGCTGAGATCTCTGGGCCTATGTTTCCGTCACAGACAAGTCTATCAAAATACCAAACCTCGATCAATATATAGACAATACGCTCATCACCTACGCCTCTACTAGTCACCTGTGGATCTCGTACTCATCGCCAACTGGGACAGCAGAGTCGAGTTTCTTGATCTCATGCTTCAAATTTCGAGTGACAACTCCAACCAAGAGGAAGATCGTCGTTATCAGCATCTCTGGTACAACATTCAGACAGACTTGAACTGCTTTCGAGGTCAAGAAACCTGAAGTTGGATGCGATATCTTGAGCTGGAGGTATGCGATACCATAGGCAAGACGCAGTCCAAGGAGAGTAAGGTTGATAAATACTGCATACATGAGCTTGGAAGTGTCAGTATCCACGTCTCGGTATTGGTGATGGTAGTGGGTTCAACTTACTAGCTTCCCGCCTCGGAAGGAAGATACACGGTTGTTCGTAGATGAATGACACTTTCCAAAGGACCATAAAGCCCAGATTGCGAGGAGAAACCATGCTAAAGCAATGAGTGCACAAGCAACTTTGAGCAAGGTCTTATTGGTGGAAACAGAGTCGCCATTTTGTAATCCGACTACAGACACGATGATGAGGGCCATGGCTGCTGCAACAAGACCATGATACTTGATCTCGAGAATGATATCAAGTTTTCTGTTGAGCCTAGGATTTGTTCCGCGACGACTAAATGACTTTTAGTAAAGACAGGGGTGTCAAGAGAAATAAGAGTACTTACGCCTCATGCAAGATCCCAGAAGCGGCCAACAACAAAGGAGAAAGACCAATACTGTTGAGTATAATCGATCCAGTCGAGTTGTTGGTTTCGTGAAGACCAATGCCACCAGTCACAATTCTGACTACACAGAATATCTGGACATAAAGCCATCCTATGAATCCAGTCTTTCCATGCTTGAAGAGGCAGTACAGAGCAGGTTGGAGGAGAATAATGTAAATGGCTAGTTTAGCCGCTGAGATAGAGTCTGTCATTTCGAGAGGATGGTCGTTGTAAGTGAGCTGAGATGTCTGTTTCGATAAAAACTACCAAGAACACGAATGCTGCTGCACTATTATACTATTGCCGCAACTCCATTTCTGGCTGCCTCTTCAACACGGCCTTTCTTCATTATGGAAGCCAATTTCGACGTCGAATCCCAATAAGGAAACGAATTCGACGAGATCGTCTTTCAGCCAATCATACGTAGCCTAGAGCAGATGTAAGCGATGATGATAGTGTAGTGGCGGGGTTGCACCGGTTTCGACGATCACGACTAACAACTTAGGGTTCTCGGGTAATTTCATATCTCCTATACCATATCGGCGATACATTTATGTAGCAGCATATGGAAAATTACGGGTTTACGGCAAACGCTCCTCGCACCATGTTCCCTGCGCCTCGTACCTAGTCTCCTATGTTCCATCCAATAAACCCCAATGCTCAGGCATAGGCAACTTCTGTGTCAGAGTACCAGGACCACTTCAACTCGCAAGGTTTCTCACAACTAGTGATTTGTACATGCAGTAAAGCAGAACAGAACATCAAGTGTGAGAGGTAGATGACCTAGAGCCGTCACCCAGAGGCGAGCAAATTGTGGCTGTAAGTGACGATCCTACCCTAAAGACATAGGATACTTTACTTCGTCTTATTTTCGAGCAGGCCATACCAAGATCAGATTAGTTATTTGTTTACTTGGAATCCTCTTCTGAGTCAGTTGCTTTTGAGAGGAGGGTCAATCGAGGCCTGGGAAGGGGAAGGGCGATGAGAATGAGCTTCGTTTCTGCTTCATGGGTTGACGTATGATGACACTGTAGGAACAAAGCCACAGAGAGAGCATTTCCGTAACAATCAGAAACGTTTGTATTCCTCACTTTCCTACTATGCATATATAGTTGCACCAGCGGAAACTACCCGGTCGGATGTATAGGATATCAATAATGCTGATCTGATAGCATTGCCATCTAACACGCATATACATTTGCTAGTATTTCTGACCCTTGGGAGTACAGTTAACCATTGAGTTCATTATTCGTGCCAATTCAAGTACTTCCACTGAGAAGAACAAACACCAGCATTGCAATTATAAGCCAAGTCACGATAATCCACTCCTTCACCCCAAAGGCGCACTATCATGGTCAACTCCTACGCCCTTCAAACTTACCCCGCCAATCATGGCAATCACCACCCCGCAACTCGGAGCCCATCCATATCACCTCATCCTCCGTTCGATACATAAATACAACATCACCATAACCCAAAAACATGAACTCTCGTCTTGCATTCTCACTCTCTAGAGCTAGAATCGCACCTCGCTTCACTACATTTCGAACAATGGCTTCCTCATCTGTTACCGTCCCTCCCGGAAAGTACGAGTTTCTCGTTGTCGTCCATGACAAGCCCAATGTTCGGGAGAAGAGACTCGAGGTTCGAGGGTGAGCTTTGTTCTGACACTGTATTATAACTGGTTCGAGCTAACAGGCCCAAGAACTCACTTCAAGAACATGGTTCCCAACGTTGAGAATGGAAGCTGGAAGATGGGAGGTGTGTATTCTTATCCAAACAGGCCTAGGAGCTGGACCCTGGCAATGAGACTAATGCCGTGTCTAGGTGCCATTCTAAACAGTGTTCCCAAAGATGACAGTGTCGACAGCCTCGACTTTGCTGGCAGTACCCTTGTCTGCATCGCTGAATCCGTAGAAGAGGTCAGAGAACAACTCAGCAAAGACATCTATGCCATATCAGGCGTCTGGGACATGGGCAAGGTAAACAGAGCGTGAATCCATTCGAAAACAATTTGCTAATGTGATACACAGGTCCAGATCTACCCCTTCAAGGCCGCCTTCAGAATGAACTAATGCACATAGCCAATACCATTCCCGTAGAGCCACGATAGAGACCCTTTTCAAAACAGTGAACCGATACTATTCATGCTAGTTATCATGATCCGCTACCATGATGTCCCTGTTGTCCGTCCGTCGATTGCTGACCTCGAATCTTTGTGATCATTCGTTCCCTACCGCTTAGCTAACAATACCAGCCCTCAACAACCCCTGCATACCGATGTCATTACCAGCCCGATGAAAGCGAGCTAAAGCTATTACCAAAAACCGCGAGGAAGAGCTATCTGACCTACAAAATTCCAATTCCAATTCAAGTGATAGTAAACGCCATCGTACACTGACATATCCATGCTGCTTTGGTATGGCCTGCCACCAAAATCATACGTGGTTTAAGCTTCGTTGCCATTCGAGCGACTCTCGGCTGCTTCTTCGGCTGCAACTCTCAGTTCGTAGTTCAGATCAAAGCATTCGGCCAACAGTCCAGTAACACTGCCTTGTCCTTCGGGGATGTCACCATTAACCACAAACTTGCCGTCAACTTTCATGTTATCTAAGGAGTTAAGCTGTTTCATGTTAGAGATACCCAGGTTATGCCACGATGTATCAACATACTTTCATGCTGTAGGGATAAAGCTCCCGCACAGAGGATACACCCCCGTTCTTCTTGACCTCGACGAGGCAACGCTTCAGTGTTTGCAGTTGGTTGTAAACAGGCAACAGGGCTTCAGACACTGGTTCGGATGCCAGCATAAAGGAGTAGATGTACGCATACGATCTTCGGATCAGATAGAGCAAAGTTCGCTGCGTCCAGAGATCGGCTGGTCGCCCCCGATCGTCCACCCAGTTCCCGTTCTGTCGGCTCTCATCAATTCTGTCAAGTTGCCGTTGGAAATCGTACAAATCCGTCTCTCGAAGCGACCATGCTTGCGTAAGAGAAAGTTTCTCGAGGTCGTTGCGAATTTGGATGAGCTGGTCGTAGATTGGTCGCCATTGTTCAGCTACTTCTCCTTGTCTTTGAAATGTCAGTGTATATTCATGTAAAAATGTTGGTCATCTCACCTCTCAAGAACCATGTCCGACCAGCGGACGCAGCGATGGTACAAGTCTTTTAGCACTTCGCCTCCCTCCTCCAAAGTTCCATCCTCTGCGGTAAATGTGCCGTTATTGTGCTTTTCGCCAATTTCCAAGATTTGGTTCCGTAGCTTCTTGACCTCGGATGTGGAGAACTAGTCAACGTTAGCACATCTCGGAACATTCCATTCCATTCCAGCCTCGCTTACCTTGGACTTGGTGTTGGCTAGTGAGATAGATCGTAGGATCGAAATGAGCTTCTCATGAGCCTCCAGCAAGTAATCTGGCAGCCGCTCTAATCTCTTCTGAAGTCGTGACAAGGTTGAGTTGCAGAGCGCAACGCGGTTCTCAAGTAGTGCAAGCATGTATGGAGGGTGTCGCTTGTCGGGCGATGGGTCAGTGGCGGCATCTTTGATGCTTTTAGACAGATCTTCAAGTGTAGACTGAATGCTTCCGAGATCCTTGGCTGAGTAGAGCTCAGCCTCAGTGAGGTGGTCGAGTAATCGTTTGACAGTTGAAGTCATGGCATATGTTGCTGGTGCCTCATTGTTTCGTCCGATGGTCAGATAGAATAGGGATAGCAGCTGGAAGCAGCTCTCCAAGACCTTGTCCACTGGAAATAAACTTGTTAGTATACTGGGATTTGGATGCGACAAAGATGGTGACATACATCTGTTCTCCTCCTTATCGCCTGTTTCGGCGCGCACAATCGCCAGCTCCTTGACCTGATCCATGGTCTCATCAAACAATGGCATGACATCTTGAGTTCGAATGTAGTTTGTGCGATCCTGTTTCAGAAGCAGTAGGCGATCGCGGACCAGCTGTAGCTTCTCGAGAATAGCTTGCTCCCGGGGGTCCCGCGGCATTGGGATCGCTGGAGTCTCCATGTCGATATATGTCGTTTCCGAGCTTCTTATGGGGATGTCGTAGTGATTTGTGTGATGTAAAGGGTTGAAAGAGGAATAGTTTGTCACTGTTGAGCTTGGAAGTGTACTGGCTTGTTGTTTGTGCTTTGCGCAGGTCTCCGAGGCTCCGACGAGTGACGAAAGTCGACGAGTGGCGGCGGGGCTCAAGATCCAGGGAAGTTGAGTCGGCTTTTGGTGGGGAGGTCGTGATAAACTAACTCACGTAGGCGCGATACAAGTCACAAGATATTGATTGAGCGGTGGACGAAGAATGATAGTCTGGAGCGAGAATGCGGAGACGAGAATGCAATAGAAGATGGAACAGTTGATGAGGAAGAAGTTGACTAGCGGATTGTAGATCGTGGAGAAACGATATCACGGTTACACTTCAGTTCAGTTCAGCTGCTCTTCCCGTCTTTGCCTCGACCAAGAACGTATGGATGCTGTCACTTAATCATGGCAACTGGAAGGAAGTGGAGGCCTAGACCGACCCCTCCATCAGGTCCTGCAGTCACCTCACCTATTACCGTACGCGGTGCGCCCTACGTCTTCGCTACGGCATTGAGCCAGACGACAACGGCTAAGCTGGGCTGTTTGCTAGTGGGGGTTTCCCAACAAGCGATGGTGGGCAAGGGAGGGAGAGAGAGAGAGGAGTTGATAGGGGATTGGACTTGATCTGTGTATATATCAGACGTCAGTGAAGTTGGTAATTATCTTATTCAGTCGGGCAATTATAGGCCGGCAGATTTTACTGCTTATGGTATTAAAATTGTAATTGCTCTTATCATCATATCTTCACAAACAATGTTCTTATGATCTCTGTGTTTCCCAAAGGTGGGGTACAAAGCGCCGCAATTCATTGCATTCTTGGAAACACATCTCATTGGTTCGTTCCCTCGCACCCAATCAAAGGCGTGACTCACTCTCTCTTGCACTCACGGAGCGGATTAATTTACATCGATCGCCCTCGCCTCCACTTTTCCTTTAGGTCTTGAAGCCCTCCAGCCGAATTTCGACCAGATTTTCTGTGGTAAGCCCATTTGGTGATATCCCGACTTCAAACTACAACCGACTCGACTTCGTGCAGACTTTACAATCTCCCACCCGCACGTCAAAATCATTCACAATGTCTCACGCCGAGCTCGCTTCGTCCTACGCGGCCCTGATCCTCGCCGACGACGGTGTTGAGATCACCGTACGTTTTAACCCCGCGATTCCGTCGATGCTTTTGTGTGTGTGTGTGTGTTTGAGGTTATTGATAGCTAACATCGTCATCGCGACTTTTCAGGCCGACAAGCTCCAGACCCTCATCAAGGCCGCCAAGGTCGAGGAGGTTGAGCCCATCTGGACCTCCATCTTCGCCAAGGTACGAACCGAATAACTACAGCGATTTTTATGCGCCTATCCATATCTCCAGGACTTCGATTTTCTGACGGATTTTATTTGAATAGGCTCTCGAGGGCAAGGATGTCAAGGACCTTCTCGTGAACGTCGGCTCCGGTGGCGGTGCTGCCCCTGCCGCCGGTGGTGCCGCCGCTGGTGGTGGTGCCGCTGAGGAGGCTGCTCCTGAGGAGGCCAAGGAGGAGGGTATGTTTACCCACGACGCTCGACGACTGACTGCGGATTGCTGACAACCACTACAGAGAAGGAGGAGTCTGACGAGGACATGGGCTTCGGTCTCTTCGACTAAGAAGTTACGCCGCTACGACTGTTTCCTTGTTCTTTGTACTTCGACTGCATGGCTTCGGGGTTATCAATCGATCGATCATACAGGATGGAGAGCGGGCACTGTAACCTGCGCCCTGGACAGAGTAGCTCCTTACATACGATGCTATGAGGAACGCACTCAACGGAGTTTCGCGGAGGGAGAATTGGTCAATTCATACGGCTCTGATAAAAAAAAGTCCCGCCATGGGTGGTTTGAGTTCAACTGGGTTTTCTTCAAAGTGTGAATATCTCGCCAGGGTGTCAGCGATTGTGATTGTGATTAGGACGGATCTTGTCGTCCTCTGCTCTGCTCTAACTCTACCTAAAGGACTTTTTTCTGTTCTTCGTAGTACTACAGATTCATCTTCCATGTCCCCCACCAACGCCGCGCCATGCACAATCTTTCATGTCTACGTCAGAAATTTATTTGACGATCAGGACCGATGACGGAACCAATCCCGCTTCCTTCAGGGTCTTGGAGAAATCGATGTCACCCTCAAAGGTCTTGCGAGGGAACGTAGTCGTAAAGCTGGACACAGCATTACCCGTCTCGCTCTGTAGCTGTTGCGCCAGCTCGAACAATGTCGTCTCAGCGGGCAAGGTCTTGGTGATGTTTCCGCCATCGGTCTGTAGTCGGAGTCGGGCTTCGTTGTGGTTGCTCTTGGGCTTAGATGCGGCCGCGACAGCAGCAGCGCCACCAGGAGTAGCAGCTTCGACTTGAGGGGCTCGACCTTCACGGGCTGCCTTAGCCTCCTCTGCCTTTCGGCGTCGCTCAGCTTTGTCGGCCTCGATCTTTGCCTTGATGCGCCTCTTGGCTTCCTGGTCCTCGAGCTTCTCTTGTCGCTTCTGGGCTGCTTCCTTGACTGCTTGCTTGCGGGCCAGCTCTTCCTTTGCTTCCTGGCTTTCCTTGGTAGACTTTTGACGAATTTGCTGTGACAATCTTAGAAACGAGTGAATGATACGACTGTGTGGATTCTATTACCTCGTTGCGCTTGTGGTCTTCCTTGTCCTTGACAGATTGAAGAGCTCTCTTGGCGGCGAGGCGCTCGCGAAGTTGCTCAAGCTTGGCCTTCTTCTCGTCTTCGGTCAGAGGTGCAATCTCCTCTGTTGACTCCGAGAAGTCAGTGTGCTCACTGTAGTCTCAGTCAGCCAAACATTCCCCAGAAGTTGTGTCAGGTTGACATACGTCTTGGTCGCGTGATAGGTAGCCAGGTCATGGTTCTTGAATCTCTTTCCACAATCATTGCAGATCAATGACTTGGCAGTGCCAGTCTCGAGCTCTGCAATCTTGGCTTCCGTGTCCTCCTCCTCATCATCTTCTTCCTTAGCAGCAGCAGCAGCAGCCTTGATCTCATTAATAGGCTTGTCCTGGTTATCCTCAAGCCACTGAAGAGCGCCCTGGACTACCAAAGTTAGCCTGAAACGAGTCATTCGAAAAGTGTAACTTACGGCCTCCAGTCTTCTTGACGGCAATCTCAGCACGCTCCTTGTCAAAGCCCATATCGAGCAGGGTATCGAGATCAGAAGGCATGTTGGCGGTGTTGTTTGGTAACAGTTGGTGATAGTGGGATTGGATGAGGGGCAACTGTTAATGAATTGAGTAGATGAAGATGGAGGGAATGAAGAGACGGAGTTTTGATTATTCGAGTATCAGAGAATTGGTGGGACAGGCAAAAAATCCCAGTCGTGAATAAATTCAAAGTGGAATATGCCTTTGCACTAAGTTGTCCCTTGATGCTGAAACCAAAGCTTAGGTAAAGCCTGAGAACGTCATTCAAGCCGCTGCCTCAGTGACGTCGCCGGGATTACTACGGTTAAGCACGGGCGTAATCATGACTGATATTCCGATACAGGTAGTAATTTCTCTCTTTTCTCATGAATGAATAGTAAAACTGAAGACATTATCTCCTACAGTTCGACATACTCGAAAACTGGAAAACCTATGCTCGTTCAAACACAAACATTCAAGAGACAAGCATCCCATAATCACAGACTCACAAACTTCAAATATGCAAACGCATTTACCAATTCAAACAAGTATTATCATTAAGTGCGCTCGTTAATGAGCTGGGTATCATCATAAGTTCATGCCACCTATATCTAACATCCAAACAAATTATTAATCCTCCTGCAGCCAGCTTCACCACTGAAGCGGCCAGCTACCGTGCTTTCGAGCATACGCTTCTCCGAGACGATTCAGCACATCTCGCGAAACATCTTGATGGTACTTCCTGCACCAATCGTTGACTTGGTTTCCATTGAGGGACTCTTGGCGAGTAAGAGTCAGATATCGATGTAGGTATGCAACTGCATCCTCCATATCATCGGCTCGGATGTTGTCGTAGAGACTGTTGAGTTTGCTGCACAACCCATAGTCCCACGGGGCAGCGTAAACTGTCAGACCACCGTAGTTACCGCGATGCTCGAAGATGACTTCATGCTGGTCCTTGGCCCATTGAAGAATGTCGACCTGGATATTGCGAGGCACAAAGAATTGCATCGAGTTGTTGAACCACTGCTCTCCGAGAGTTCCCTGCGTCTTCTTGTTGGCGAAACTAGCAGCATTGCTGAGTGTGATATACTCTTTCGAGGCAGGGTCATGAAGGAGGAACTCGACGTCAGGAGTCGTCTCTCTGTGACGCAGATAAAGTGCGTTTACGACACCGCCAACGACAGCACACTTCACATATGTACCACATTCGTTCAGGTACTCGGCCATATGTTGGAAGGCGTCGATGATCTGCTGTCGACTCAACTCCGAGGTTTCAGGGAAGTCTTGAAAGATAGACGAGGGAGCCATGACAGAGCCAACTGAATGGCTTGAGATGGTCACAGGACGGATAGGTCGAGACTCCATCTCGAGGATGTAGCGAGAGTTGTTGCAGCCCATGATGAAAGTGGTGAGAGTTGTGCAAGGATAAGTTGAAACAATACTGGGTTAATATCGAGTATTATACTGCAAGAGATGCGAGAGATATATCTAGATATCGTATAAAGAGGTGATCTTCTCGGATTCAGTCCACCTGACTCTGGAGATCTGTTCGTATAAATACCAAAGCCAAGTGCCGAATAGCCCTTCTGCAACCTTTTGAGACAGAGCAGCACACACACATTTGCGCCATAAGCGGCTGTTCCAGAAGAATTCAGTCAGCCGCAGGATGATTCTCTACTCCTACTGTAACGTAGGAGCACAGAAATGGAGTAGCCGGCCATGGCACCGCCTCGTGTCGATCAAATACGAGGGTCCTACCCGCGGATGGCGTTCCTGTGAGCCTAGCAATCCACCTTTTTGTTGAATTTGGAGGACTGTGGTAGGCTGAGTCTGGCTTATCCATAGCGTCGGAATTCAATGTACAGGATATTTTTAGACGTCTTATTCTCCCTCGAGCAGTTGCTAGGCTAAGGTAGTTTTGAGTGTGAGCGATTGGTTAACATGTCGTGATATTTAGTCAAGTCGTTCATCGCGCCAGCCGCGAAGGTTCATCAATAGGACACTCCCGTGCCTGAGTTGAGCGACGGTTGGTGATGTTTGCAACACAGCCCAAGCCCTATAACTACCGACTGCCACCACCCACGAGCTGGCCACGTTCTTGTCAGCATTTAGAGTCAATAAACTGCACTGTAGGTTTCACCACTTTGAAGGTTTTTTTGTTCTGAAGTTCCACAGCCTGTCGAGTCTTGAATGTTCGAGAAAATGCAGCGAGCCTTGGGCAGCAAATTCCGAATTCCGAGGAACAACTCGCTGATACTATCCATGACTGTTGCGCTTGAGGGGACTTCTTCAGCTTAGAAGAGAATCTGGGAAAACTCGAGACCTCGATTACGATTAACGAGAGTGCTGAGACAAGTCTATTTGAATAAACTTGGAACGCTTGCTAACTAAACAGTTATTATGGTCCTCGGGTCAAGTGGCCTCAAGTTTCTTTGGTTCAAGAGTTGCAGATAACGACACAATCTCCCAAGTCATTCGGCGAATATTGCAAAAAGCATCTTCGTTTGAAGGCCCCAAACCATGAATGCAACTTGCTCTCCCCAAGAGAGATGACTATGTCCGTCCCTTGTCTTTTAATGTTTCAATGAATATGGAGGTGGGTATCAAAGCTGCTCGAGATTGTTTGTCAATGCTCAACAAAGAATAGAGAGTTCTGAGTTCATGAGGGCTGCGCTAACGGATCTGCCAAGCTCTGACGCTACCTTCTGCTACCTCGAGTTTGCCTCGGCCCTCCGCATCTGTTCTAAAACCATGTGCCATGATGCCCTCACTTCCCTGATTTGAGACGCTTAACCATTCAGGTGCTTACCAATACAAGGACCTGCATATCGTGGACCAGCTAGACCCTTTTTTTGTGGACAGCAGACGGAGACTTGGAAAGATAGTGGACAACTGCAGGACAATGGAGCAAACAGAAAAGGTAAAATGAAAAGATGACGTTTGAATAAGAATAAGGTATGTGGTGGCTTCGACAGGTTCAATCAATGGAAGCGATTACCATGAAATCAATGGCGAGCAGACGAGGTCCAATAGTGACTGATCGCGGAGTTTAAGCCCCTGATGGCTCGTGCACCCTGTAGCAACCACCTGAAGTTGAACCGACTCAACTGGGAATAGGGCGCCATAGCAGAAGCAATTACGTCGTAGTAGATCCCCAAGACACAAACCAACGTCAACCTGCCTTCCATTCCCCTTCCAGGTATACCTTAATCAACTCAACTCACCACACTCCACTGCTACTAATCTTTCATTTCGTCACCAATTTCTTCCTTCTCCCACGCGACCAACTTCCTCAAATCTTATCGACTCGGTGCAGCCTTGTGTTGCTATACTTTTAACTTACCTTTAATCAAACTCCCCCTTTGCTAATCAACGAACGACATTTCATACTGTACTCTACCTTCCGTTGCCACGTTTCCACTTGGTTACCGCCGAGGAACCATCGCGCGATACCACAAACCATAACAACCTCAGCATTTTATTACCGCTACCACGATAACAAGCCAAAATGTCGGTCGATATCGAGCCATTTGAGCTGTCCTTTAGACGTGCGTGATCTGCGATGGATGATGACGGATCTCCGAGGATTGACATGATTGTTAGGCCCCTTCACCACCGAGGTCTCCCAGACCTTGACTCTGAAGAACCCCAACCCTACCCCCGTGGCTTTCAAGGTCAGTAGATCAGCGATTCTCATGCTACGTATTTACTGATACAAAGAACAGGTCAAGACCACTGCTCCCAAACAGTATGCTTGCCCCTCAAACCAAACCATGCCGATCGCATACCTGACGTCTCCTCACTAGATACTGTGTTCGACCAAATGCAGGCCGCATCGAGGCCGGCCAGAGCTTCGATGTCTCTGGTGAGTCTATTCCTAAAAGCGCATGCCGGCAGCCGTTAACGATCACTTAGTCCTTCTCCAGGCTATGAAGCAGGATCCCGCTCCTGACGCTAAGTGCCGTGACAAGTTCCTTGTCCAGTCCGCCCCGATTACCGCCGATAAGGAGTTTGCCAGCGTTGCCAATGTCGTACGTAGCCAATCGATCCCGAAATCCGGACTTTGAACTAACTCAATCACCAGCTTGAAACGACCGACAAAGCCCACCTTGTCGAGCGCAAGATTCGAGTCAACTGGCTCGCGGCTGGTGAGGCCGACCAAGCTCCTAACCGGCCTATCTCCACGCCTAACAAGCAAGCTATTGCCAACGGTGTAAGTTTCGCCGACTCGGATCTAGAGGTTGACAACTAATGGTATAATCTAGATCAACGACACTCCCGATGTTTCGCGTACATTTTCATCACCTGGAATTCGAGACGAGTCGCCCTCATCCTCGGCAGCACCCCCTCCCTACCAATCGCCCAAAGAATCCACCTATGAGGATGAGAAACCCAAGTCTACCTACGAGGAGTCCGAAGTCAAGAGCACTATCACTCAAGCTACAACGGCCATCAAGGAGACTGCAGAGCTGACCTATGAGGAGCTTAAGGCTAAGCTTGCCCAGGCCGAACAGCAGCTTGTAGCTCTCAAGGATAGCGGTCTTCGACAGCGCAATGTCAAGTCCGCCTCCAGCGATGATGACAAACGACCTCTCGCCCAGACCGCACAAGCTGTCACCCAAACCGTCGAAGGTGTTCCTGTGCAAATGGCGGCCATTCTTTGCTTGGTCAGCTTCTTGCTTGCCTACTTCTTCTTCTAGAATTAAGGAGAAAGTGACAGCCCTTGGATCTTTTCGACAAACGAAACTAATAGACAGGCTTGACGACGCTCATGAGAACTCAGCCGGAGACTTGGGATCCCCGGATGCATAAATCTTCAACGTACGGCGAGGCTAAAGCATAGGATCAGGAAGCATATCATACGATCGGCGTAACACTGCAGGATTCGCAGCTCAGTACGAATCAAAACCTACTTGGAAGGGTACCTTGGGGACAGTGGACCATGTCTCTGGGCCAACGTGGTTTCGGTCAGCAGGGCTTTGAACGCATTCCAGCTGGGGACGAAAGCTTCGTTGAGGAGTTTAAAAGCGATGGGAGGAGGATGTGGCTTCCGAGGCGGGAGCTTTGACTGTACACTCTTACCTTGAGCCGCTCGCGGCTCTCGTATTTTCTTGTGTCGTATCATTCTGTTTGCGTTAACTGATAAATTTGGAGTTCTAACTTGTATCTGTCATCGACTCTCCTTTTCATCTTTGGTGTTTTCCGGCCATCTGCAAGCTTAGCCGCTCGATTATTTACATATTACGGACTGAAGGTCTGGAGTCGTTACACATGAACCAAATGGTGATAGCTGGTTACGCCAGAGTCGATCTCTGAGTCTTGTGATCGCTCAAAAGATTGTATTTGTATTTTTGTCCATACCCTAACGCCATGCAATATCAGTGTTCTATGGCAGATTTGCCTGAATCTATGTTGCCTAGCTCAGCCAAAAGTTTACCAAAAGCGGCCAGTTTTCGAGTTGATCATGGCCTTGATATGCCATACCCCGTATCACAATATGAGTAAAAACAGCTGCATTACAACGGATTATATGTACTTTTGCGTTGCTTCTAAATCGACTCGATCTCGGACTGCTTCCAGTCGGCAACAGCACCACCACCCACAAGGCGTCCACCCTGCTTACGCTTGACACGGCAACTCATGCCAACGTTCTCATCGAAGATGAAGCGCCAAATGGCATAACACCAGCTCTCGTGGCGGGGCAAGTCATCATAGAATTCGTGAGCAATTTCGCGCACCTTGTGAAGACGAGTCCAGGGCACTGCGGGGAAGTCATGGTGCTCGTTGTGAAGTCCGACGTTGTAGGTGAACCAGTTGAGGGGTCCATAGTAAGAGAAGGTCTCGGGGACGGGGATCTTGTTCTCTGGATCGCGAGCGGAGGGGGCAACGGTCTCGTACACGTAGTGCTCGGCGATGAAGTGGCCGGCCAGGGGGTGAAGACTTCCGGCCAAAAAGGAGGAGAGCAGCAGGTAGAGGAGAGAGTTGACAGAGGCGTACTTCAGGAGAACGAGATCGAAGGCGACCTGGACAGCGATGTTGAGGGCGTGGACTCCAGTCAAAGGAACGCGGTAGACAGCCATGGGTCGCAGGGCGTAGAAGAAGATCTGGAAAGTGCAGAAGAAGGCCTTTCCGAGAATTGAATCCAGAACGAAGGCCTCGAAGGCAGTGGGAAGATCGGTATCAAGGCCATCGACACCGAGGGACTTGTGGTGGGTAAGGTGGTATGGCTGTAGAGTGTTAGCATTATTTCAGATATCGAAATGCGATCTAGGTCACATACTCGGAACGAAGCGCTGTAAGGAATACCGATGGGAAGGTTGGCAAAGATAGCGATCAGACGGTTGAGACGAGCGCTTCGGAAAGCCAGGTTATGGGAGATCTCGTGGATGGCGAGGAAAAGGTTCTGGTTGGCAGTGGCTCCAAAGATGTAGGCGACAGCCCAGAACTTCCATGAGAAGAAAGGAGTCGACTGGAGCATCCATGCGAGGAAGACCTGGAGAGAGACGACACCGAGGACGACCCATTTCGTGAGAGGCTCAGGACCGCAGAGCTTGGTAATCTGTAGATGGAGGCTAGATTAGCGACATGTCATGACACAGCGGGGCCAATCAGCAGAGCACGAACCTCGGGGTGAGCCTTGATAATAGCGAGACGGCGAGTTCGATGAGGCTCCTCCGTGTATGTCCAGAAGAAATCGTGGCTCTTATCAGCACCTTCAGCTGCCGCAGGAGCTGGGCTTGGGCTATCGCCCTTTGCCCTCGAAGTGACCGTAGATGAATTCGTCGCAGGCATCTTTCCTTCGATGATTTGTAAAGAGTGAAAGAAAGTCTAAACCCGCGAAGAACAGAAAAGTGCAAGGACGGTTGGATTAAAAAAGAATGTGATACATTTGCCTCCTTGCTAGGTAGCTGCGGCGCGGGAAACAGGGGCCAGAGAAAGCTACGTGGAAGGCGGTGAAAATCCAGGTCCAAATGTTAATTGGGAATCTGGCCAATGATGGGTTGGTTCGGGGCTAGATTTGGCGGGTGGGGGAGAAATTCAGGGGACCAGATAGAGGGTTTTTGAGGGGTTCAAGACGGCGGGGCATGTTTGGGCAAGCCATTCAGAGAGGCGAATTGTATGGCGTGGCATCTGAGATGAGCTTTATTTGTGTGTATCATGAGCGATTGAGCTGCATGGCCCAACAGTGAGAGTTCAGGTAGCTTCATTTTGCACTGCACTGAGTTGACTGTGGTGCTGTTGCCTCTAGATTCAACAGTAAATAAAGGAATATGTAAATTAAAACTTCTAATTCTTCGAACAGAGTTGTCGAACGACAAGAGGGGAAATGGTTCGAGTGGTGCCATTCGGGACCGTCAATTTCCGTTGATAAACACCAGGACCATACGATTATTCGGTATTTCTTGGAAACTCCCTAGCTCTATCTCTCGATCCTGTTGGCAAGATGCGTAATTGCGGCAATCTGGTAGGGCTTTTCCCTTGGTAGGTGGACCATCACGATGAGGACACAATAGAATGCGATTCTTGAGCACCATGGAGTGCGAATACGAATACTATATTGCCAACGTGTCTTTTCCAAATACTGAACTTGAGTGTATTTATGGTGAAAATATAAGGAAAGCTTCATCAGTGTCACTACGATTCAATGTTCGGGATAGTTTAAGAAACTAAAATTCCATCCGAATACACCAGATGCCAAGGTAGGCCAATGCTGTCAAATGCCTAGAATCGACATCTAGACTATACGTTGGAGTCAGCAACAACTTTGCCTCACTAATTTTGATTCAACTCGAGCTGGGTTAGCAATGTATGATATGAATATGCTTGAAAGGAAATGCAACAATGGGGAAAGCGCATGTGACAACAAGTTCTGGGCGTTCTTGGCAAGAACTGGTTGGCGTAGGCGTTGAGCTAAGGTTCAGCTCAGGCAGAGCCTCAGCCTCCACTACAACTTTACTTCAACATCTACGACATGTCAATTTCTACTTCAATGATTCATCATGAGGGATCCAATCCTACAATTTTCGTGTACTCCGTAACGGGACCGATCGTGGCTGAAAGCAGCTCACCATCGTCTCGATCAAGAAAGACCAACTCCGCGTGTATTGTTCCAGCTTGGGTATCATTGCATAACGTGTTTCTCTACAACTTCTCCCTTCTCTCCTCTCCTTTAAAGACCGTTGGACGCACACGAGAATACGCCAGCCACGGTACCAGCCTCGTACTGGTCGATAATGCCCTGTACACTGGCATATGTACCAACAGTAAGGAACATAATACCAATCGCAATCAAGATGAGGTTAACAATGTTTCCGGTAAGATCAGCAATCTTGCCATGTCGTCGCCCAATCTCCTTATCAGCTTTGCGCATTCTGAAATAAGCAACTCCCCAGAAAATGAAGCCAAACCAACTATCGAAGAGAGACGACATAACGGAAAGCACTGGAAGCTAGAGGTTAGCAACGACCGATGCAATAGCTCTTCTTCGGGTACTTACAAGAGTTAAAGAAGGGGATTACCATGGCGATGATGAAAGCAAAGATCCAGGTCACAAGAAGAATTCCACTCCAAGATCCCCAACCTACAAGAGTGTGGCTGTTCAAGTGCTTGGAGTTGCGGAAGAGTCGGAAAAAGACGAAGCGGGCCGATACTGAGGCATAGAGGGTGCCAAGGAAGATGATTGTAGGAATCATGAACGAGAAGGCCGCCTTCTTGTACACATTCTCGAGCGAACCGAAAGCCGGCGCCGTCACATATTGGTTGCCGGTATAAGCATATACGATGGCTCCAACGAGACTGAAAACGATGATCTCAGCAATCGTACACGCCCACAGAGCCTTGGGGAAGTCCCGGGGGTCTCGCATCTCTGCAATGAAGCTGGGAAGGGTAATCTGGCCGATGAAGGTGTAGCTGATGTTGAGAAAAGCGGACATTCCGTTCACAAAAGTCGTGCCCTTGACAGGGATAGCTGTGACGATAGGCTCGCCCAGCTTTGCAGGATCGTATCCAAATGGGTGATCCTGAATACCAGCAAAAATGGCAGCGAGAAGAACGGAAATGAATGTGAAGAAAGCCGATGCTGTTCCGAGCTTGGCCATCATGTCGAAAGTCCTGGGCAGGGAGCAAACCCAGCTGATGACAGCAACAATAACCGAAAACATAACGGTCCGGCAGCTACCAACATCATCGGCTTCGGTCATGGTGTTGAGGTACTTGGCACCAACCAAAACGTGAAGGCCTTGAATGAAGGTGTTGTTGAGAATGAAGCACACAGCAGTTGCCCACCACGCCCACTTCTTATCCCAAAATAGCATCTGTCCAATATCGCAAACATCGCGCATCTCCGGGTGGCGGAGGCAGAATTCCCAGAGAACGAGACTGGTGTAAAGAACGATGAGAGCAACAATAATCGTCAGGATAATACCAGGCACCAATCCGAGAACACTGTACGACCAAGGGAAACTCATGATGGCAAGACAAATGTACTCGCTGAAAAGCAGACCAGCAGTTTTCTGCCATGAGCAAGTGCGGTACTGGATCTGCTCTCCCTGCTCCGCAGCCAGCTGTTTGTTGAGAATGGCAGAGCTTGAATCCTCAGAGTCTGAAAGATCACGCCTCACAAATTCGGGCAATTGAGCAATTCGAGGACCGGCAGTGACACCCTCGCCGCCAAACAGAGACGCCCATCGTGACGAAGGAGTTTGGAGTTCAGATTGACGACGTTCTGGGTCTGGGCTTCCGCCTCCAGAACCGAGAGATGTCTTTTCAGCCATTATGACAGCGTAGGAGGAGAGTGTGAGCTTGTCAAGACTGAAGGTGTGTTGTATCGAATTCAAACACCACGGCTGACCAAGTTCAAGATGCTACGGTATGGCAACAAGAACAAAAGAAGAAAGGTGGGCCAGGCACAAATCACAAAGTAGGCGAGTACTAGGTGTGAGCGAAAGAAAATGCTGGGAAACGAGCTGCATTTAAAGAGGGTGAGGAGATCTCAATTCTCAGACATAATACCACACCAAGGTTGCGATCCTACGATCCCTACCAACTTGGTTGTTGGTCACACAAACAAGGTTCAGAGCCTGCTTCCATCCTCGGCGTAGAAGCTCACTACTGAACTAGATATGGGGTCTTTTAGTCGTCAGTCTCTTCACCGAGCCCCTCGGACATAGCCCATATCGATCCTCTCTGGCCCTCTCATCTATCAAAGCTCACGCTAGGATAGCAATTGACGACAAACTGCAACACAGCACACCACTCACGATGGATCAGATGTTCCACACACCGGAGTGTCGCCAAATGCCTACCAACGTTAGATATGAACAGACAAATGAAGTGAAGCCATAGGCCGCAAATCTATCCGGAGCGGCGAACGGGGCCCCCACCCGGTCCACGCCATGTGCCGAACATCCGTACCAGACCTCTAACAACCCCGACGACCCAGACTGAAGCTGCACGTCAGCCAGTAGAGGCCCATTTGGGTCGCATCATCGCCCAAGGTGCAAATCCACCGGAATCTCCGTCAGGTCGATCCCAGATGTATGTATTCCCTGCTGCCTAGCAGGGGCTCAAAACAAGGTGATTTCAACATTCCTGACTGGAGCACTGTCTTCCAACGCGTGGGGTCTTTGGCTGTGGTGCATGCGTAACGTAGCTTTTACGTACATGAGCGATGGAGGCGAGTCCGACTTTGCAAGCCTGTTCCTGCAAGCTGATACTGATAGATCGCACGCAATTCGGCCGGATAGTGAGCAACAACTATTGATGAGGTGTTGACCAGGTGGATGGCCTGGTGGATGGCCTGGTGGATGATCGGATGTGATTGTGGTCAGCTGTGATAACATTGATCTGAGCTCAAAAGAGAAGGATACTAGAGCCAAACCAACAAGCAATTGAGGTTCTGATCGATCTTCGCTGCAGGCTTATGCAGGCCCAACGTCACATCGATGTCAATTCATCAGAATGTTGATGCTTGTGAACCCTTTTCTTGGTGAAGACTTCCCGCATGTTTCAATCGGTCTCTCTTTCGATAGCCGTTGAGCCTTGTTCTTCATCGCCGTTGCTCACGGGGAGATGATCAAGAATGGCCCGAGTCTCCAGGAATGATGCAATTGCTAGTGTCAAAGGAAACCAAAAATGGCAACAGGCTTAACGTTTACCTTGACCAACGAATTGCATCCCGAGGGTCCGGAGCGTTTCACCCCTCTCCATGGAAATAAGAGTGGTGCCATTCCCGTCTTGGTCGTTTACTTTAGACCCTGCTGTCGCATCATCGAATCCCTAAAAGGCGTCATTGGGCTAGGAGAAATGAATTGCGGCTCGTCGGGCTTTTCTTGGGGTCGTGAAGTTGATGCCATATCGTATCGCCTTCTCATTCTCTCACGTAAAAGCGTTCCACCATTTGCGCATCGCTCTATTTTCTTTTCATTTTGCAAATCTCGGGGAGTTCGGGGATTCTTCTCCAGGACATGAGAGCGCAATGTCCTGTGCGCATGTGGGGCTTTTAAGCTTATTTCGCGAAGCAATTCATGAGCATCTGTGGTGTTTGTCTGATGTGATTAATATCCACAGCCAGCGAGGTTATCGCCAAGCTAGTGCCAAGGGCTGGGCGATCTCTGGGCAATCGACTTGTCTAGCTAAAAATAAAGCATCACATCCAGTATCAATCAATCATAGTCAATACTATATATAAAAAGAAGTATTAAAGAGCTAATATTTATACTAATTTAATTACTTAATATATCTTTTTATAGATTATAATACTATACTATATTATATTATATATATTATTCTATATACTTATATAATATAGCTTAAGTAGCAATTTCTAATATATAAGTTATTTTAATTTAATAATTATCTTTTATTCTATCTCTAAGGCTTATAAAAAGGAAAATATTAT
>JAAOAK010000073.1:11104-262658 GCA_013396175.1 Fusarium denticulatum | reverse complement strand
GCAATTGTAGGATGATATGTTAACCGCGTATCGATCGGGCGTCGGATGAGATTGTAATTCCACAGGCATGGGATCGGGAACCCGAGAGCGCGAATCTCACGTACTTCAAGCACGAAGGTCGTTCATTTGGAAGCGGTGTTTGAGGCGGAGTGGCATGCACTCAGTTGTGATGTTCTCACGGGCTCCGGAGTCCGATGCGCGGGAACGTGCGACGACATCTTGGCCAGCCCGACTGCGAATCTAAGCCTGGTTTCGGGCTCTGCATAAGACAAGTCCGCTGCATGTATCAGGCCATCTCGGGATTCGCAAGTATAGTATTGTGTCGGGTCGGAGGGCTTCGTGGAACCGGGTGCGCCCCGATCAGAGCATCTTGTCGGGTAGAAATCGGTCGCGGTCGCGATCACAGCTTCGTCTATATACTCGGCTCCGGAAGCTTGTAGGAGGTTCGGGCGAAGAGCGCGGTGTCGGTGGTCATTTTCGCAAGCGCATCACGATCGGGCTTGGGAGGATGGTTTTATTGGAGGCCAGATACTATCGGGGGTAAGGGAGAGGGATCCTGGGTTTCCGAGGTCAGTGATAAGGTCACGCATAAAGACTTAAGCAATCCGCTATCGCTAGAGATCAAGTGCAGTCGGTAACCTGACAGGCTCCTCTTTCTTCTTACGATCGCGTTGTGCCTGCGGAAGCAGGGTTGCTGAAAGAGTAAGATATACCGAGAACACGGAGGTAGTTAGTCGTGATCGGGTTCAGAATGGAGTTGTCGCAGAGTTTGCGCGCTGTTGGCCGGGGTCTTGGAAACGGCAAAGCTCATTCGGTCATCATCGTCTTGGTGCTTCGGTCGCATGATGCCAGTCGCGTCAGCACCTTCAGTGACCGCCCGCCAATTCACGTGATTAAGATGCAATATTGGTGGTCTTATCTTATCTCTCGTTATCTCGGCCAATTAGGATTTGGCAGGCGGGGCACTTCTTCTTTCTCAGAAAACTGCACATTGGACATACTGTTGCAATTTTGAATTTCAATGGTAAGATGAGAAAACAGTAAAGTCTGTAAATATTCACACTCACTATTATTAGGCAATTTTCCCAACTAGAGGAGATACGAAATAACAGACCAAGTACGTTTGGCATATATATTAGACTTTATTGCTCTTGCAATTTCCTGTATACTGTATTTTGTCGTTGTAACTTTTGTAGGTTGATGGCTGTACCACTACCCTATACCAACTCTAATTGCGTCATCGCTAATACGTAGCCATTTAGCCCCTCGCCTTCGATAAGCTTAACGAGTGGGGCAGCCGGGCCGCACGCGTTACCAGAGCTTGCTTCGCGTCAGAACGGCATTTCACGCGTCAAAATGTTTAATTTCAAAGCCAATTGCGACTACCGCTCCAGAAGGACTGCCAACGTTGGGGGCATGGATCTGTTGGCGGTGATGCACATATATTCTTCCACCAGTCAAATGTAACGTCATACAAACCCCCAACGTGGGGTAGCCATTCAAATACACCGTCATCGAACCAGCCTCAAACACTCAGCTACCAAACGCTATCCTCACAACCGAATCCGGCGATCTGATACTTCACTCATCATGTCAAGCGCATTATCGAGCTCTCTGGCTGAGGCTAAACTGGTTCCCGGCTCAGCTGCCAGCTTAATCCCCGAAGGCTTCAAGCCTACGACGAATCTGAAGGTCTCTTTCGATGGGAAGGATGTCGACTTGGGGAACTTATTCCGCGCGAGTGAGTGCAAGCGTGCTCCTAGCATCCAGTTTGATCAAGAAGTAAGTTGCGGATATCTCCGAGGACACTTTGCTCAGCGCTGACGAGGTTTAGCCCGATGCTCCTGGAGATGCTACCTACATGCTCTTGCTTGTCGACCCTGATGCGCCAACACCAGATGACCCCAAGTTTGCCTTCTGGCGCCACTGGGTTCTCCCTGGCTTGAGACCACTGAGCGGTGGAGATGCGGTGGCTCAAGTGCAACCTGCTCTCACGGAATACTTGGGCCCTGGCCCTAAGGACGAGTAAGTTAAGATGACTGAACATACTTAGTCGTCACTTACTGACAGCTATGCAGCTCCAAGCCGCACAGATACTTGCTTCTTTTGTACCGACAACCCGCCAGCCTTGACCTTGCCAAGGAGGACGTAGGAGGTGAAGAGTTCACGCAAAGAAGGTCTTTCGATACTGCCAAGTTTGTTGAGAAGCATGGACTACGACTCGTCGGCGCGAACTGGTTTCTTGGTGCTGGAGATGGCTGGAAAGAGTAAGATAGAGCAAGTCACTGATCCCAAGTTGAAGATACGCATAGAGGCCTCGGGTTACTAGTCGTTTTTGCCTCTGCCCGCCATGGTCTAATAGAAATGGGATAAACTCATACAGCACCGCGATTTCAGCCTGATGTCAGTTTGGCTTACTGAACTAGTGATTTCGAGGATCTTGTAGAGGTGATCATCCGAAGCCGGTTCTGTGGTGGCTGCACAAGGGACTGTGACAGTAACGTCATTCTTTTCCTGCTTCCCGCATCCGTTGCAAGGAACGACTCGCGAATTCATGGAAGTTGATGGGACTGGCTGGTGGGCACAACGAGTGCCTGGGTGATACGACAAAGTGGTGCAGTACTCACTGACAGTCAACTCGGAAGGTTTGCAAGTATTGACGATAGTGTATGTGATCATTGTTACTGATGGTGCTGGCCGGTGCCGAAACGGAAATGGAGCTCGAATCGAGGGAAATGCTGGCAGAAGTGAAAAATATAGGACAAGATGCAGAAGAGCTGTATGGTTCAGAACGGGTCGTAAGAGTCTGTGAAGTTTCCCGAGACACGGCCGCAGTGGAAGAAATTCCGATCGAAGAGATCTTAAAGGAAGAGAGTGGATGCAAGCGCCAGCACTCAGGTAGTGGACAGAATCACGACCAAAGTAGGTTCAAGAAGTCGGCCGAAACATACTTTTATTATTCAATGCTTGACGCATACAGCTAGGAAACTACCTCATAATAGGTACGGAAAAGAAATATGTATCCATCTCACCGAGATTCGGATCAAATATCAGACTCAGAAGAGAAAGGCCGCTGGCCTAGATTTAGTGGCGGATGCTGCTGCTGTTGCTGCCACCACCGACACCGTTGTTGATAAGCTTGTTAACAGTACCAGAAGGCACGCTCGAAATAACTCCATCAAGGGCCTTGGAGGCAATGTAATCGCAGAGACCCTCAGCCTTCTGTCCCAGACCAAGGAAGTAAGCGGCAAGACCCGCGACATGGGGCGAAGCCATGGAGGTTCCGGAGATGGTGTTGGTCTTGCCGTTGGGCCAGGTGCTGAGGATGTCGGTACCGGGAGCGAGGACATCAACGACAGAACCGAAGTTGGAGTACTCGGCGAGAGTATCGTCGCGAGTGGTGGCACCGACAGTGCAAGCGCTCTCCTCGGAAGCAGGAGAGGATCCAGAGGCATCTTGACCGTCGTTACCGGCTGCGACAGCGAGGAAGAGACCGGCATCGACGATGGCCTTGGCGGCCTGGTTGACGGCATCGGATGTCTCACCTCCCAGAGACATGTTGACAACGACACCGTTGGGGCAGTTCTCGTCCTTGGCGTGACCAGAGACAAAGTCCATGCCAGCGATGACAGCAGAGTTGGTACCAGAGCCATCGTCGCCAAGGACCTTGACAGCGAAGAGGCTGGTCTTCTTGGCTACACCGTAGGTGGTAGAACCAATGGTGCCAGCAACGTGAGTGCCGTGGCCCTGACCGTCGCCGTCGGAACCACCAGCGAAGTTCTTGAGGAACTTGGCACGACCGTCGAAGTCCTGCAATTGTGTTAGATTAGACTGTTTCACCTCTGGAATCGATTCAGACTTACGGGATGGTCGACATCAATACCTGTGTCGATGACATAGGCGCAAGTACCCTCACCGGCGCTGTCGTCGTAGGTGTAAGTGCTGCCACCAGGGCTCTGGGTGGAGATGCGAGCAATACCCCAAGGAGCGTTGCTCTGCTGAGTAGTAGCCGCGATGCTAATATAAGCATCCTGCTCAATGTACTCGACCTAAACCTTGTTAGCTGGGGTCTTTTGTGGTTGGGTCCATAATGAGTCAGAAGTCACTGACATTGGGGTCGTGCTTCAGCTTGTTCAGCTCATCATCCTTGAGGCTGGCCGCGAAACCGCCGAAGCCCGTGGAGTAGGTGTAATCGGCATCAGCCTCGATGGACTCGATCATCTTGTCAACCCAGCTCTCGATGGAAGAAGCCTGAAAGCCCTTCTTCATCTTGACGATGTACTTGCCATCGACAAGCTTGACACCACGGGGGCGAAGAATGGGAGCGGGCTCGGCCCGGCGGGAGGGAGCAGAGGGAGCGGCCAGCGCAAAGGGGAGAAGAGCGAGAAGAGTAGCAGATCGCATTTTGAAGAAAGATTGTTGTAAGTTGGAAAACTTAAAGAATGGAGTGAGTTATAAAGAGTGGTGTTGAGTGAATGTAGGTGTAAAGACTGAAGAGCTGAGTTGCTTGATGAAAAGATATTGATGGAGACAGAGGCTTCTATTTATCTTGATTCTCGAAGCTGTCTCTCCTTTAGCTGTCCACTTCAACTTGGAGCCATGTTCCTTGATCGGATGTTGGGTTGGTTGTCTCTCGGCACGCAACCTATCGTGTCAAACATGTGCCACTATGATCGTCATCGTTCGAGATAGTCGACCCCGGCCGCAACCACTACCTGCCTAAAGCGAGCGACGATCTCACGCATCGCGTGCCTGGCGAGGTATAGCATGAGAATTAACCATAAGCGACTTGGCCAACCGAAACGTGCGATGCCCTTAACCAAGATTTTAGAGCACCATTCGCCACGAGATGAAAGGAGTGCATAATTAATGAGGCTCCTTATTCTCTGCCTTGTTTTGTGTTTTGACTGGTGAATCGGTTACCGCCAGGGCAGTGGGGGTGCCAATTAGCAGATTGATAGACAAGCCAATTGAAGTCGAGAGCTGCTCTCTGGGGCACTAATCTGTCTTGAAACGATATCGCCCGAGGGTGCCAGCCAATCGAGACGACGCGTGGCGATCTATTTCCGAGTCAGGGAGTTGGTTTCAACAATTCCCCTGAATAAGCTTGATAGCTCAAATCAAAAGGTCTTGGTTCAATCAAGCAGGAATCAAAAGATATCAGGGTCCTTTGATTTTCAAAAGTGCCAGTCACAAGCAATTGATGATACTTGAAACCATCGTCAACTGATACACTGCAGGGATATTTTGCTGCCGAGAAATGGAAGGCAATTGTTAGGGTTGCAAGAGGCTAGGAAAAAGTTCCGACGTAGATCATCTTAGCTTCCTCCCTGTTTCAATGGGCGAGGTAGCAATTTGCTAATAAGTGTCAAGAATATATTGAAAACATATCCATTTCGCGGGACAACTAACGACATAGGGAGATCTATCCGGAACCTTATAAGATGACGATCCTTTGCATGTCACCATATGCCGGGTCATCGGCAGTCATGGAAACATTGGCTCCTTCTCTCAATGGTCTAGAACTGTTGACATGGGGAAGCTTTGACAATTGTCATCACGTCAGGTTTCGGTCGACATGCCAATTAAGCAACTAGTCCGTCCTTAGTCCGGTTTGACCAATTGAAAAGGCGTAAGGCTAACGGCTTGGCTCCGCAGGTTGGGCTGAATTGTCGTGAGCACTATGTTTTAAGGGTTGATTGAATATCCGAGCTCATTTGCCGGTCAATCCTCCGAGTGAGCCGTCCCGGATGTGCATGTCCATTCGGCTTGGTGTAAGTTGAAGGTATCAAGTGACGATAGTGAACTTTTGTAACACTGACTCGTATGAAATAACTCATGGTGTCGGTGGAGCGGTGAGGCGTTCACGAAGACCAACACGAAACTCAACAACTCTGCATAAAGTAAACCGAAATTGATATTGGGGCGAGCCATGTGCTAAACTCACAATATGTACAGACATAAAGCTTAGGTACATAAATTTTACCAAGAAGTAAACCAAATCGTTCCATCCGTCTCTCATAACATTTCATCAATCGTCTAGCAGCTCGTGGTGACTCCAGAAGTGGTGCAGTACTTGCCATCAGGGCCAGATCCAATCTTGGAAGGCTCAGCGCCGCTGGAGTTGCCCTCGTAGCGGTCACAGTACTTGCCCTTGTTCTGGCACGAGCTGCTGATCTTGCAGGTGTCTCCGTAGTTGGTGTTAATGCCGCAGAGAACACCACCGTCGACGGCAACAGAGCCCTGGATGACAACGTTTCGAGGACCACCGTTATCCTTGCAGTTTCCGCAGCTGCGTACGAGCTTTCCGTAGTCCTCGGCGTAGAAATCCTTGATCTGGACGGTTCCGCGGCCGTTGAACTGGACGATCTTGTCGCTAGCATGGAAAGCACCGCCGCCGTTGATGTAAGAAGTTCCACTGGTCTGCTTGAGGGTGATGGCATCCTCACAGACGTCGGCCCACCAGACGTTGTTCAGGGTGCTAAAGTCAAAATCAGCATGAGAAACGGTGAGTCGAGAGAAACTTGCTCACCAAGTACCCTTGCAGTGGACACCTTCGGCCTGAGATGCGCCGATGATCACGTTGGAAAGAGTGGCGCCGTTCTCGAGAATGAACATAGCATCCTTCTCACCAGTTTCAGTCTGACCTTGGCAGACAGAGGCTAGGACAAAGTGTTAGTCAGAAGTTCTAGGGACAAGGTATAAAGAGGCTTACGGCTTCGCTCGAATCGCTTCATGCCACCATCATAGCTGCCCTTGACAGGAACAGCAGTAGGGAATGAAGTAGCACCAGCAGACTTGGGGAGAGTCTTGGTGACAGCGGCGGAGGAGACGCCAGCAAGGGCGAGGATGGCAGTGTACTTCATGATGAATGAGTTGAGGTTATCCCGAAGATGTATCTAGTCAAGGCTGGAGTGGTGAACTTGTGATGCTGAGTGAACAAGTCTCTTGGCTTCCTGGATCTCTCATCCCTTATATATTTATCAACAGTATATGTTCTTCTCCCTTGATATATCGGTTTCAATCAATCTTCCCCTTTGTTCTTAAAGCCGCTGTACCTGTTTTTCGCTCATTGCACCAATTAGCATCGTATAATCACGCTCGAGTCCGAAAACGGCAAGCTAGTCACCGAAGTGAAACTCCGTTCAATGTTACATCTCGAACCAAACTCAATCCTCATTCGAGGAATTAAAAGTCATAATTCTCCGTCTCGACTCGTTATTTGCGGAGACCAATCAAATGACCTGATTTTCTGCTCAACTTGCTCGATATGATCAGCTGCACGACGACCCGAAGTCTGGGGTAATGGAGATACTACCCCCAATATGAACATGGGGAAGAATGAAACTAGTAAGGCTGGATGAAAGTGACGGGGCAAGATTGGTGGAATTTCGATCATGCTTGTTTTTAGTGACGTGTCCACCAATTAAGCTTACCTGGAATATGAACGACTTTGAGTTTCGATGCGGATCTTCCACGGACATAATTGAATGTAGTAACGTCTGACCGTCGTGGTTAAAAGCCGTGTAGCCGTGAGGAATAATTTTGCACCTACGAGAGGCCAGCGATCGTCATGTTGTATCTGACCATAACCCTGCAATGTTCTAGGCTTGAGTGAGTAAACAAAGTCTCTCCTTCTTAAGCTTTAAGGTTACTCAGACCGCAACAAGCTTGGATACCAGGGATACTTTGGGGGCAGCGGTGACGTCCGATTCTGGGGTTTGGGGACTATATACGTATCCTGAGGCCTCAAGACTCTAGATGGTTGCATGAATAGAGAGACGATACAGAAACATCATGTTTCTCAAGATCTGGAAGATCACTGTTCCAAATTGCTGATCATATAGGCCAAAGACTATACGCTGAAAGATCTACAGGGCCGCCAGATGGCCCCAGCAGCATGGGACGCCAAGGACAACTGCCGACAGGACCCTGCGACTTGGCAGTGTGTTTTTGATACGAATCGCGTGACATGTGCATGATGTACCTAAGTAGATAAAAATTCCTCGAATTTGAGTCTATAAAAGTTTGAAACCCAGAATACACGTCCACAGCTGATGTAGAGCCCAGTAGCCTATTCCTTTACTTCACAGAGTGCTCATCTTCTAGAGACGATCATACGGGCGAGAATGCCTTCTGCTCTGACCACTCAAATCTTATTTCCACCAGGCCAGGCGACTCCAGTCCAAGTTCACATTATATAGATTCTAATGAACACATGCATCGCAGGGCCCCGTTATGAGACTTGTACTTATTAATTTATTAGCTGCGCTAATTGAACAGTCTCTTGCTCCCAGAGGTCATGGTTTTCCACACAAAATTCGGCTATGATGGACTGACATGGTGATCTCCAAATGACCAAAGCATCACCGTTTACGATTAGGCTCCATTAGTCTATGTGGTGCCTAAAGATACCTAATCTCGGAGCTGAGGTCAGGGTGAATTTCTGGACCGTGGCATACTATGTTAACATTTGGAAGTATCCTGTTGTGTTTCGCAGACAGAAAATAGATAGAGAACAAACTATTTTTGTCAAACCTGGTCATGGTATCAGCAACGAAAAAGCTGGGGATAGTTTTTCGGTAATTATTGTAGTAGGATATCATATTAAATATCATCACGCTTGCTTCCAAATCCACAAATTCTCAAATAACAACCAATTCCCTCTCAATTTCGTGGCCACTCCAGCAACAACTCTCTCATCCATTTCCAATAGTCTTTTTGCGCACATTGTCGTAACAGCTGCAAATTATATAATAGCGACTAGAAAAGGCACCTCAATGGTCAACTGGCTATAAAGAACAGCGGCTCAGGTCCAAATTTAGTGAAGGGCGAGGATTAGAGGAAGTTGTCCTATATCAGAAAAAGACACAACGATATTCACTGTAGAACTAATCCAGTTCAGTACAAGATGAGATAAATTCAGTATAAATTAGGCTCCGAACTAGTTAATCTTGGCGCCCCAAGGCGGGAAGGATAAACAAGGGGGAAAATCGTCGAACGAATCAAAACCCCCTCGAGTATATAGAAACATAGCCCTTAGCGGAATCTGTGCTCGTAGTACTTGTGCTCAAGCCAAATACGGTACATGCGCTCTTTAGGGGTAGGCTGTTTTCCATTGACATCCAGCTGGTTGTTGTCGTACTCGATAAGGACCTTTCCATTGGCTCTGTTATGGAACGCTTCAACCTCTGCCTCAGTCTCGGGCTTGAGATAACCGCGGGTAATGACCTGAACACCGTTCAAAGGCTCGCCCCGTCCAGTGATATGAGACAGAAGCTCATCGACCTTGGTCTTGTACAGGAGGACTGGGTTTTGCTCCGTGGACGTCTTGGTGCGGGAGGTCGAGACGTAGATCTTGACGTTGTTTGCCTTGTTCAGAATGCCACCAGGTCCGGCCAGAGACCGAGGGGTCGTGAATTTGTTGGTACCCTGCTGGAGAGGCTTGATGATCTTTTTCTCCCAGTTGTCGCCGCGATTGAGGAAACCAGTTTCCATCTATAGCAATCAGTATCTTAAACTCGAAGAGGAAATGGGGTTAAAAATGACGTACAAAATGAGCGAACCAGTAACCCTTGTCAGAGACGATGACGATGCCAGTGCAGCTAGAGTCATGTTAGTAAAGTAATTCTGACAGTTGGCATTAGGATTTGATCCCAAGCAGTGAAGATAGTCAAACAAGTTTATGATCCTTCTCATCAATCCGGTGTATCACTTACCCCATGAGACCACGGATGTACTTCTTTACCGGCCTTTCAGCCCAAGATCCTTGACCCGAGACAGCGTCATGCTGAATAAGGTTCCAGTCCAACTCGTTGACACTTCCGGTGTCACTGTCAATCTGCTCCATGAAATATTCGTTTGCCGCAGTTGCATCGGTACCCCAAAGGTCCTCAATATCATCCAAAGACCTCTCTCCTAGTTCCAGAGAGCGAGGAATGGATTTGCCCTTGCCCTTACCCCTACTTTTGCTAGGGATCCTACTAGGAATTTTGCTAGGTACCTTGCCAGGGATCTTACCAGGGATCTTGCTGGGAGGTTTGCTAGGTGCCTTGCCTTTGGGTGCGTCTTTGCCTTTCTTTGGGGCGGGTTTGGCTGAGCAGGCGCTGCAAGTCAGGTCACAGACAATGGCGGGCTTCGTGATTGCCTTCGAGATGGCCCACTCATGAATGGCAGATCCAACGTCACTGACATCAGACGAAGACAAGTCGGATGTCTTCGAAACGGGAGAGGCCAAGGCAGAGCAAGCCAAAGAGAGGACAAGAGTGGCGAGGCGGACCATGATGAAGGTGGCCTAAGTCAAGGTAAAAATAAAAGTAAAAGAATGTGAATTATGAGAAATGAGTAAAAAATGTTGAAATGAAAGAATGAATGACTACTGATGAATCTCGAATTTGAGGACTATTGACTACGATATATAGACCAGAGGTTGTCGTGAAGACCTTGGGCCCTGGCAAGTGATAGGATGCAGAAGTTTTCAACTGCCGAACTTGGGGTCCAAGAAAGCTTAGAACATATGTGATATATGCCGAATTGACAAAAATAACCAATCTAAATCCCTTTTCAATCTACACCAAGTTTAACTAAATATTATTGTCACTTGGGATAGATGCTCCAAGTTATCTTTATCCCTGATGCCGAAGTCGACGTCAACTCTATTCTGAAATCCATGGGGATCTTGTTCGGTGAAGCCGACTCTCATACTTTTGAAGTCGATTGGGAGAATATACGAAGCCGTGGGACTGAGCCACGTTAATCCCTGATATTAGCCAAGAATGCTTCGAAGGAAAATATTATTTCATGCTATTCATGCGTCGAGCCAGCTGGACAGGCCTGCGATTGTGCAGGGCGAGCACAGATACATCTCTGTTTCAGCATTTGGTAGTCGGATTTAAATTCATCCAAGACAAAGCTTGTCGGCAAATTCCGTGAAGATTATGTACATTTTGGGAACTGGGTCTATAGCCAGTGTCATATTGAAACATGGATGGCCCAAACCTCGTTTAATGTAATTTTCAACGAGATGTCTGGGGTATTTTCAACAAGAGCCTCTTCTCTCCAGTGTTTCCCAGCCCTTGCCTTTTAGGTTTTTACTAATATATTTTGCTGCTATCAGCTCCTTGTTCAGCAGAAAGGAGAAAGTATGTGCCATAAGAGCGAGGCAAACAGAAAAACGCACAGAGTGGCTTGTCCTAGGTATATAAGAATGCAGCACTATAGCCTTTGTCTTACACTTGAAAACCATTATACCCCTCTGCTTCGATCTACAGTAAAGTTTTGCGCAGACTAGCCATATATTTCTCAAACTTAGACGCGTAGACAATTTGAGTCCCAAACATTACCTTGCCAGGCTGATATACGGCGAATTTGCAGTAGCTTGTCTGAGCATTGAAGTTTATAGTGTCGGACCGACAACTTGACCTGCTTGAAATGGCTAGAACAGGTACGCAACGAAAATGGAATCAGAGAAAATAGAGAGACGGGAAAACAATTAAGCTTTCAGCCGTTTCAGGTTTGACAGTTTGCATGAACTTCTCGCTGATTCCCGGTAGTTGGCGCAATATCTATAGCCTTGGTGAGATGTATTGAGTTTTCTCCTGTAGCTCTGATCCTCATTGGGTACAAAAGTATTTGGGAGTCACTTATAAGCGAGGTTGAAGGAGAGAACATGAAAGGGGCATCATTACCTATCACAGGATTTACTCAAATTTGCCATCTTATTGCCACCTACCTCGACCGTCAACCACAGTAGCAGGCCATCACCTGCATAAACACGGCGATGCAGTCTACACATCCTCGCCGTATGCTGAATGATGCAATCCGGGAAAGATCTCTATCGCAGCTCATCGCTGCCATGGAAATGATTAAAGCCGACCCTCGACTTTCTTCTCCTCAAGAATTCCTGCCATCAATACTGGGACGTTGTGTCCGCCACGGAAGCATCGACCTGGTGAAATATCTTCTAGAGTCTGAAAGGGCACCTGTTGAGTCTCTATCACCTCTTGCTGTCGCCGCAAACTCCTCCATCCCCCTGCTAGAGCTGCTTGTGTCTCATGGTTGGGATCTCAACAAGGCTGAAGTTGACAGATCCCTCAAGCGGGGCAATAAGCTAATCGACCTGGTTTGTGACGATCATCAGCTGGTCTGCTGGTTGGTTGAGCATGGGGCACGGGTCACGGATGGCGAGGTGGACCTCTACGAGGTCTTCCCGCAGCCGGCTCCATTACTAGAGACGTGCGCTGTCAGAGGTTCCGTTGCAACCTTCCGGTTCTTACAGAGCAAGGGGGCATTACTAGGCCACCGTACGCTTCACCGAGCAGCCGGAGAGGCGGCATCATTTGGTGCAGACCCTTCCACTTATCGAGAAGCCCATGATGAGATCGATGGAGACGATGCCGGTGGAAGAAAGGAGCGAGCTGAAATGTTGGTGTTTCTAGTGGATGAGATGAAACTGGACATCAACGCGATAGACTCTTCCGTACCATATCGCGCTTACCACTGGGGGACCCCTCTATGCTATGCTGCCGTGAAAGAGAAGGGAGCTCATGTGGTAAGGTGGCTACTTGAGAAGGGAGCTCAGCCCAAAGTTGAAACTGCACAGAATGCTGCCGACGCAGAGATGTTGGCGAAGCTGACGGGGTGCACGGAGAATGTGAGAATATTGCGTGAGTGGAAGGAGGTACAGTAAGATAGAGGAAGGATGCAGCGCGTTTAGTATATAAGGTAGCACTTGATGGTTAGTAATCAAGAGCGAACCTTGTACAGATATGCCATAGATAGGTATGGAAGCAAAAATATGCCTTTACCAGGGCCCGGGCTTGAAGCTTCTCTTGACCTCCTCTCAACCCTACACCTGAAGCAGACCACATTAATTAACTCTGGACCCCTTTAGTTCATGATTCCTTGAGGCCTTGTTTCTTTTCATGTCGGGAACACTATATTTGTTCTGCAAGGAGAGGAGAAAGGATGCCGCGGTGGCAGCACTGAGAAATGAGACGAGCACCTTGGTATCGGCAATGGATGTTCAGAAAATTGCGCATTTGAACAGCAAGAGACTTTATAGGATGCAGATAAAAAATCTGAAGAAATATCAAGAGTCTGAGGCCTATTTTATCATGGAGAACATAGAGATCGCCTTGATGCAACTACACGCTATCCTTCACTGCCTAAGGATAATGCCAGCTCAAGTGAAACTACAGAGGTACAGCTATAGAATAAAAAATTTAAAAGATCCGGATCGTATGATTTTCACATGCGCAGTGGCTGTGCAGAGACGACAAGGGAGCCACATCATCGTGCAGGTAGATTAGATCTTGATGGAGACACGATCTGTGGCTTGCCTCTACGTCTAGATCTCCGGATATGTCGTGGATCCGCTTTGGAATATATAATATAGTTATGGATTGGGAAGTTATGTTTCTCGATTATCTGTACGGAGTAGTCTTTGAGGCCATAAGGACTAGATAGTATCCAATAAACAACGCCCATTGCAGACTGTCTCAACTCAGAGATTTGTGGTCAACCAGCAATCTACTTGCAAGTTCTTAAGATCCCACAACGATATTAGAGGTTCTGGATGTCGTGTTTGGGACTATGAAGCTCTTGTTCAGATTTGGCGTTGTCAAGAGGAAACGGACGTGTGCATTCACGCGCCAATCACCTGGCCGGGCAAAACCACGACAAATACCTATGCATTGAGAAAGCCTCCCTCCTCAATTCCTTTACTACATAATTGGTTCAACTTACAGTTGTTTCTTTATCTCAGTGTCCTTCCGAGTGCATGTGCAGGGTAGCTCTCATGAGACCTTCTCAATACTGCTCAGACTGATATGCCCGGATTTACAAGGATGAAGCAATGATATGATACCTTCTCACCTTCTGTATATAGAACACCTACGAAAACTCCAAACAGATGCCTGCCCCGAGATCGTATGTTAGAAACCCTCATGTGAACTGCAAAAATTTCCCACTGCCCGCAAAATCTCCCACAAATGCGGAGGATGCGGGATGTAAAACCTCGCTTGCCCGCGGTCACTCTGTCCCAAAGGACCGATAAGCTCGTCAGGAGAAGTCTGCAGAAAAAAAAGGGGGGGTTTAGGTCTGTGGAGGAGGAGTGGCTCTGGGGGAGGCAACAGCTCCTCGGCGAAATACCTGCACACCCCATGAAGGGGACTGGACTGGGGAAGGAAAAGAAGAGGACGATGAGGCGGATACGCGACCTGTGGGTAAGACCGAGAGAGAGACCCGGGGGAGCGTTTTATCTTGTGGGATGGCGATGGGGAGGGTTGCGTGCGCGCTGGCAGGTTATCCCCGGATGGAGATTGAGGGGATTAGCAACTTGGAGAGATTCGAGAAGGTTTGGATTGGTGAGACGTTGGACGTGTTTTGATGTGAGAGATTTAGAGGTGAGGGATCAGCACGACGTCAACAGACATAGAGTTCAATGGTCTAACATAATAAAAGCCTCAATTATGTATATAAAATTTCTCAAGAAGAATCTGCTAGTCAAATGATACAGTTGGTCATTTGATCAAGTGCATATTGATCTCGTGTCTAGACTTCAATAGTTTTGACCGCATGTGATATTAATCTCGGTTCATGTATATTGCATTTCAAGCCGTACGTCATAGTAAGAGAAATTATGGCTGTCTCCGAAACAAAGACTGCAAAAGACATCCGACAAGATGGTCAAGATCAGGCCTTTGTCGACTGTTGTTGTCAAAACATTCCGATATCCTCCATATTCTAGACCCCGTTCCAAGGTAACGGACTTCTCCATGCCATCCATCACCCACGATCTCTAACTTTTTCCCCTCTCCGCGATTAATTGCCGTGCATGTGCATGTTGCGCGGGCTCCGCACTCCGTTAACTTTACTCTGTTCCTTGCCTTGGATGGAACGGCTCAAACGTTCGGGTCCGAATAGCATCCACTAAATATAAGTGGGAATGCGCATCGAGTATCGCCGAGTGCCTCTTTTCTTCGGCCCGTGTGGATACGGTATCGTGTTCCGCCGTTGCAGAGCCGCATTAGCATGGGTGACTTTTATGATGCCATGGGTCCAGGGGTAAAGGAGGCTCTGCGGGAATGGAAACAAGGCACGGAGCTTCGAGAACGATTCTTTGTGCGATGTCGAGTTTGTGTAAGTGTTGGCGCGTGGCGATTAATTCGACGACAGTTTGTGATGCGATTCAGGCACGCATATCACGACAATTGAATGCATGTTTTTACTAGGTACTCTAGGTACTGTATTGGGTTGTTATGTCGCAGATAACAAACAATGCCTGCTCGGTGTTATCTCGCACCATCGCAGGCCCTGTCTTGATCTTCTGTCTTGTTCCAATTGAGTTTCCAAGGCTTATCGCTGGACCCAAAAATGACCGAGCACAGCGACGTTGCTATCCAATCCACGAACTCTGTTCTGAACATGGAGCTTCTATAGCTGAGCATGCTCCGCTCAATTCGGCCAGTCTCTAACGTGCGTGGATAAGACTCGAGACATTTGGCCGAGTTTAGACCATTTGAGTACCATTACGAGAGACAACAAAATAAACATCACGAGAATGTTGGAAATAAACCGGCGATTTGCTGGCGTCGGAAATACCGTTAAAACGATCAGATCAGATGCGGTATCTGACGGGAGATGAATGCCGTGACAATAACATCATGTTTTTGGCCACAATCAGAATCAGGAATTGGAAAGGGAGCGAAAAAAACACCAGAATCTAGCATTCGGAAATAAAAATCTGCGCGAGACCGATGTTCCAATCATCAGTCGGTCCGACCGATTCGGCGACTCTCGGTGTCATATCATGTGAATGGGGCTCTGCTCAGCGGACGAGGCGAGCACCGGAAATATGAGGAAGCTGGCTAGCAGTGTCGGCGCGAGAAGGGGAGATTGCAATTCATCGATAAACGTGTAGTAAATTAGATACCAACAGGACAATACGGTCTGTCTCTCTAGAGACTGTCCTTCACCTCAATATCTTCACCTCGAAGGAACCTGCGTATTCCCGTCGACGCAGGCTCTGCCGAAGATTTTCGCGCCAAGAGATGCGACCAGAAGACCAATGGAAGCAAAAACTGGATCCTTGGAACAAAAATATGGATCAAAGTGGTTCCATTATTCATCTCACAGGGTCCAAAGTGCGTCATCAATGCCGAAGGCGCCGGTAGTAGAAAGGCCCAGAGGGACAAGGGAGAAAAAAATTGTCAATGTCACCCCACGTACGTATCGATCCACCGTTTTCTGAACGGAGATGAATCTGGATTAAGGGCAACTAGGGGACCTCCGCTAGACCAATCAGCCCACAGGGCGTGCTGTTGTACCCTCCTGGGCGTAGCGTTTGTCGATGAAAGCGTGGTGAGATGCACAGCACAGGAATGCTTACCTCACACAGTTCGACTCTCTTTCCCATGACGTGACTCTACGGGCCTTCTATTCACAGTTGCTCCGCTTCTCTCCAAGTCTTGTCCACAAACCTTAGCTTAGTTTCTCTGCTCACCCACGTCAGTCTCCGCAAGTCGTTTGCCTGAGCCCCCCGGGGTTTGAGTTTTCGCTCAAAGCATGACCATCAGAGGTCATGAGATGGACCCATTGGCATGGTCTTGGTCTCTCGGTGCCTGCGATGGCCCTCGACGATCATCTCCACAATAAAGACAGTCAAAATGGCACCTCTTCGCTGCTTAATTCTCTCTTCTGGCTCATCACAGCATTCGTGTACAACACTTTCACAACATCAATCACACACTTACAACATTCAATTGACCAATTGGTCTAACAAACACTCTCAATATGAAGTTCTTTGGTAGTAAACGCCATGAACATGCTGGCGAAGGTCAGCATCTCGAGAGGAAGCCTTCTCCCGATACCGATGGTCGCATCACTGCCCTGGCCGTTTTCCTCGGTCTAACAGCATCTTGTGGTGGTTTCCTCTTCGGATACACTAGGTTAGTGCATTCTTTATTATTTGAAGCCGGTGATGGTGGCGGATATGGTTGGTGGCTGTCTCAGCTTGGTGGTGAGAGCCTCAAAGTTGGCGCCAACAACCTTATCTGCCCCGATCGCAGCTTCATGCATTCTACCCACTTGAAAAAGCTTATCTAACAATGTCACAGCGGTCAAATCTCTGGATACTTCATGATGAAGGACTATGGCGAGCGATTCGGCGAACCCAATGGCGATGGTACATACAACTTCAGTGCAGCCCGACAGGGAACAATCACCGGTCTTCTATCAATTGGTTGCTTGTTCGGATCTCTCATCGCTGGTAACCTTTGCGACTCAATTGGTCGCCGCAAGACTATTTCTATCTCTGCTCTCTGGACCTGTGTCGGAACTGTCATCGAGGTCGCCTCTCAACATGCCTGGTACCAACACGCTATCGGTCGTCTCGTCACTGGTGTCGGTATTGGTGCTCTCTCCGTCGCTGTTCCCATGTACCAGTCTGAGAGTGCTCCCGCCATTATTCGAGGTCTCATTGTCTCTTGCTACCAGCTTTTCGTCACCCTCGGTATCTGGACTGCTGAGATGGTTAACTGGGGCACCAACGAGTACGCCGGCAGCTCTTCTTGGAGAATTCCCAACGGTCTTAACTTCCTCTGGGCTCTGATCCTCGGTGGTGGTATCCTCTTCCTCCCTGAGTCCCCCCGATATGCCTACCGAAAGGGTAAGGTTGAGGAAGCCCGCAAGACCATTGCCGACCTCGCTGGCCTCGACATCAACGCCCCCAGCGTCAACCGACAGATCGACGACATCCGTGAGAAGCTCGAGGAGGAGCAGGCTCTGCCCGAGACCCGCCTCATTGAGATCTTCACTGGTCCCCGCATGGCCTACCGCACCATCCTCGGTATCACTCTCCAGGCTGGTCAGCAGCTCACTGGTATCAACTTCTTTTTCGTAAGTCAATTGACAACCTCATTCCATTGCCGCATTACTAACTTGCGCAGTACTTCGGAACCACTGTCTTCGCCTCCACTGGTCTCAAGGACAGCTATGTCACCCAGCTCATTCTCGGCTCAGTCAACTGTGCCTGCACATTCGGCGGTCTCTACGTTGTTCAGAAGTGTGGTCGCAGAAAGTCCCTGATGATCGGTGCCGCCTGGATGATGATGTGCTTCTTCATCTACGCCTTCGTTGGACACTTCGCTCTTGACCGCGCCAACCCTCTCAACACCCCCGCCGCCGGTACCGTTCTCGTTACCTTCTCTTGCTTGGCCATTGTTGCCTTTGCTACCACCTGGGGTCCTCTTGTCTGGGCTGTCGTCGCTGAGATGTATCCCTCTCAATACCGCAGTCGCTGCATGGCTCTCGCTACTGCTGCTAACTGGCTCTTCAACTTCCTCATCGGTTTCTTGTAAGTTACCTGGCAATTCAACTCCCCATTGATCATTCACTAACAATTCCCAGCACTCGATTCATCACTGATGCCATTGACTACTTCTATGGTCTCGTCTATGCCGGATGTTGTGCTGCCCTCGTCGCCATCGTCTTCTTCTTCGTCATCGAGTCCAAGGACCGAACTCTCGAGGAGATCGACACCATGTACGTCCAGCACGTCAACCCCATCACTTCTTCCAAGTGGGTTGGCGAGCCCCATGGCACCAAGCACGCCCGTGAGGGTGTCACCGACGAAGAGGCTTCTTCGTAAACAATCATCAGCAAACATCTCATCACAACACGCACGACTCACAACTCACATCATTCACGTACAAACATCACTATAGAAGTTACGGATATGGACATACTATAGACATGCAGCCGGACTGCCCGGCGAGTAACGATTGGAACGGACGTTGCATTTTAAAATTGTTTTCGCGCAAGGGTGCGAGGAAGTACATAACCCAAAAGAGCATATTATATCCTTGTATTTAGTAGCATATTCTGCATAATATCATTTCGCTACGTTCTCAAACATTGATCAGATAAGATAACCTTTGTGATATATCATTCTCTATTGCTTCACATGCTCAGGTCTTCATACGCGAACCTCAGGGAGCAAGAAAACACCAGACCTTTGATATAAGCTGTCAAAATAAACTTAGCAAAGGATCCCTGAAGCTTAGGCTAAATCTACCTAAATATTTTATTGCTTAGGGTCAAGGTCCCGAGCTTTCCTTCTTCCCTAGGTAAGGTACTATTGCAGCTGCACTATGGACGCCCGTCAGCTCAGATCTTGGTATTCTTGTCAGTCGCATCATATTGGGTACAGCATTTAGAAGACAGCCGGAGTGAATTGCCCATAAGTAGACACCTTGTGGCTGGCTGAGTTGATCGGCCCAGCCAAACAGACGGAGAATACGAACGAGGCTTGCCTGGTGTAGGTTAGCGGTGGCGTTTAGGCTCCCTCTTTTGGCCAGCTGATAACTTTCTTCGGTCTAGATCTTGCCAAGCTGAGATGTGAATCGCGAAAGACATAAACTATTTGATGTAGAGCATTCTTTGTGCATGAAACTATTTAAAAAGGCCCAGCTGGAACTCCATGGCCTAAGAGCAACATACAATTGGTCGAATGATTGCTCGGATACATAAAGAGACCACTTCCTTCATAGCAGAGAGATTCTTTCTTAATCTTAGACTATTATTCTGTTGAACTTGAACCGTAATCTTGTCGCAACATCACGACTTCATTGCCACCTCTCCAATACACTGAACATGGCTTTTTCAGGACCTAGTCGCGCCGCTGCCTGGACGCTCTCACTTCCTACATCCAGTCAACCAGTTGAATCCGCCCTTCTTCCAGATGACGGAAGCAGAGGTAGCTCGGAGTCCATCATCGGAGAAGACCTGCGCCAACTGGTTGACCCTCAAGATTTCTATGAAGGCGGGAAATATCGCTGTACGTTGTCGCCGAAGAGAAGAGATTGACGAAGGACTGATTAAGAATTTATAGCTATTGTGAAGATTCAGTCCCGATTCCAAGACAAAGGGCGTCAAAGATGGATGATGGGAAGCGGATGGCTCATTCGTCCAGATCTCCTTGTCACCGCCGGTCATGTTGTCTTTGACTGGGGACGCAGGCTTGGCGCAGCTGATCAGATCAAGTGCTACATTGGCTACAATGGCAAAGAGTCTGTCGGGTCACCTCAGGTCCAGGCGAGGTTTGGTGCCAAGGTTGTAACTCCCGTGGAATGGATCGAGGCTTCGAACAACCGTAGACAGGACGTTGCTTTTATTCGACTTGACAGGCCTTTCACCGGGGACTTACGACTCTTCAGCTACCTCAATACCCCAGAGAAAGGTAATAGCACGTACCTGGGTGTTGTCGGATATCCAGGCGATCGAACCTTACAGGATGAGCAAGGAGCTCAGATGTACGAGGAGTTTGCAAGGAGCGACTATAACATCGGAGAGAGTTCTCACCATATGGTTGAATACTCTATCTCAACTTTCGCAGGTGCGGTTGCTTCCCAACTATCTTTTAAAGATTTAATGCTGACAGTTTATTAGGACAATCTGGCGCCCCAGTCTTACGCAAGTCTGATGGGCGACTCAATGCGATTGGAACTCATAGCTATGGCGGCGGTGGCTTCGAAAGCAACTCAGGCACTACGATTGGAAATGCTTATGGTAACAACTACAACGACTTGATCAGTTTGTTTGACAAGGGGACGAATTTCGGCGATGTTGGCAATGTCAAAACCGTCCAAGTTCAAACTCAAGACCGAATAGTGAGTAGCTCTACCTTCATTTATGACGTCTCTAATCCATGCCAGCCAAGCATGAATGAGCCTCACGGTCTCAATAGAGGCCATCCCGGTATAGCGTTTGAAACCCCAAGATTCGACGAAGAAAGCTTCCTCGACACCCTGAAAACTATAGCAAATGTGGGAAGAAAAGGCCTCCCCTTTGCTTCTGCTTTCCTCGGTCCCATCGGTGGTCCCCTTAGTGCAGTAGTCGGAACTCTACTCGGATCACTCACGGAGAGCACGCTTTCTCAGAGCACTGAAAGCATAGCGAATGGTCCCGCCGAACGTGCAATGCTCGCTGAAGCTGCATTGCAAGCAGTCCTTGCGTCAGACCACGATGAGCATGTGATGGAGGTGATGAACAACATGGGTCAGATTTGGAAAGGTGGTGCACCAAAGGCTCAGATTCTCGCTCCTGCTATCACACCCATCTTGGGTCAATGCAGCGTGGAACTTTCAGGCCAAGCTGATCCAGAGACCGAAGACGCCAGGGGACCACGTTTCCGTGATCGTCGCCGCTTGGAGGCCGACATCACAGAGAGTGCTGCGATGAACGACGGAGCTGCCTTTATTCAAGGTATACTGGGTCCAACTCGACAACTTGAGGGAGGAAAAGACGTTACCGAATGGCTTGGCCCAGTGCTAATTACTGCGGTCTCTGAGTCCAAGCCTCTTACGTCCAAGTCCGCCTCTACGGCTCTCTCACGTATGGAGTCCATCGAGGCACCCACCTCTAGCGCAAACGAGGATGCGACCAGGGTCTTGATCAAACGTGCTGTCTTAGCAGATGCGGCTCTTCAAGCCGTAATGTCCCTACCCCGCGAAAGGCTAGAACGGTTCAGGCCTACCAACGGACGTGGCGACGACGCAGGCATCTTCGATTTCATGAAGGATAAAGTTCAGATATTTGGACCAGTCACACTCGATGTTGCGAAGAAGGCAGCTATCAAGATTGGACCTCATCTCAGCAGCAATGCTAGTTCGGATCCCTCAGGTCCTGACACTGAAGTTCCCCGTCCTCCGCAGCGGGCGAAGAAGCCGTCATTGATGGATTATCTCAACCAAAGCGCGACCCGTTTTGAGTAACGATTGTGTCGGTGCAGACGGGCTGACTGACTTTGCCGATCTGACTCGATCGTCAGGTGGCTCACGTGGAGTCCGACTGGTCAATGGGATGTGATACGGGACAGCAGGAGCAGTCACATACCCTCGGCAGGATATACACTATAACCGTAACATAAATTCTGATACACGATGATCTGAAGCCGTTATGAGCGTTAACCGAGGTATTGATGTCATTCCTAAACATTAACTTCGTCAACTCAAACAATTATTGGCCAATTAACGCACCCATCCTTCCAGGGCTGACGATCTCTGAACCTTTCTTCGCTGCAAAGCTAAATCAGCTAAGGAAGACCTGAGTAGCGTAACAAACTTGACAACGTGATTATGATTCATGACGCTGTCTTTAGATCTCAAGATCTTTGTCCAATAAAACTCATTTCACGGAATCTCCCGAAGAGATCGACATCGGAAACATTATCTATTGAAGCTTAAAATCTCCTAACAACGTGGTTTAAGGTTGAGGTTTACGAGATATTCGCACTGGTTGGATGACAACGAAATAGGTAACTCCGCAGTCGGGGTTAGTGCTTACTCCGATATCGTACCACTTTCGAGCTCCGTACTTGTAGAATAAACGGTTCCGAAGAAAGAAGGCCCGTGAGAGGACTGCGGAGTTGTGGAATTGCTCAATTAGGATACCGCTATCCTCCAAAGAAAAAATTCCGTTATGAAAACGGTTCTCGATTGGTCGGGTGCTGGCTGGTCTTTGATCCCTAGCCGAAATCTAAAAGTATACTGACTAATAATTCTTCAGTCCAGAGAACTTTGAAGTACTCAGGTACTCACGGAAAACTGTTGCCGTTCATCATGCTCACGAGAACTGATGTTGATGTGCACGGGTGTTGGTTTTCAACCTCTTTCGACCAACACGGCAAGAAATGATCTGATGTTGAATGTCGAGTGTCGTCATTTTCAACCTGCCAGAAGTAGGCAAGGCAAGGATCTACCATGACCCCTGAAAAGACCCGAGTCTAGAATGAAGGATCTATCACATGTTGATCAAAGAATAAGCGCTATTACGACAACCCATCCAACAGATCTTGTATAAAAGCAGCATGAAGGCCAAAATGTTATGCCAAGAACTAACATCGAACCTATTGCCTTTCTTTCTCCTTGTCGCCATCATGACTGAAAAAGCTGATGAAAAAGCTGATGAAAATGACAACAAAAGAATTGAGTGCACCTTTCCACCTGGAAGTAGGCGAGTGGAATATGAAGACCTGGATCCCGCCCAGAAAGAACTCGAACATATCTTCGCAACCATGAAGCATGACCCAACGGGCGCGGGCATAAGCCATCTCGGCCGAGACGGAATCTATCGATCCCTCACTGCTGACCGCGATGTTGTCGATGCAGTTCCCTTCCCGCCGCGTCTCATCAAAGCAATGCTTGATCGCTTCCCATACAGCGAGGAATACGTCAAGGTATTCCGTGGAGTTGATGGCACAAAGACGCCAAAAGAACAATGGTACAAGCCTTTGCCAGGAACCTTGCCTCCACCGCTTGAGGAGAAACATCGTGAGGAGGCGAAAAAGGGAGAGGAAGAATATAGGAAATGGTACGATGAAAGGATGAAAAAGGTTGAAGCGGGAATTTTTGAGAAGAGAGCTGTTTGTTTGATGTCGGATAATGACCTCGGACCGGAGGCAATGGCCACAAAATAAGGGAGATATCGGAAATTGGTTGGCCGACGTAGTAAGAGAGCTAAGTTGTGCATAGTGATGAAAACCTCGCAGCAGTATCAGCTCTGAATCATACATCTAAAAAAGCACAGTTAAAGCAGATCACTCACTCAAATCGCCCTACGGAAGTTTATGATGGGTTTCGGATGGGAGATAGGTAGACGACAAGTCTCTGGGTCATATCTTTGGCGTTATACCGCGGTAGCAGGACTTGGTACACGAGGATCTTCTTCGAAGATGCGTAAAGGGCCGCGGGTCTCTCATACCCCTAAAGAGATTAAGATCCATTGTTATCCACGGTCACTTGGTCTCCTTCCGGATGCCCAACTTCTCGCTTTGTTATGTGGCGTTGATAGATTGCTCGTTTGTGAAGCCTGGCATACATTGGCCTTTTCTGGCTCGATGGAAAGTTTTGAGGGTGGTGCTTTGGCTAGCAGGCGACAAATCGTTGATTCCTCTGTCGACCCGTCAAGGGGCCATCGGTCGACTGTCGGAGGTCTGAAAGTGTCACCCGCATGCTCAAGAAAGCGTCTTCCCTTCGACAGGCGGATAGAGAACGGTCTCGGACTTCAGACCCGAAACGAAATTGAGATGGACCAAGATCAATGTGAGCCAAGGGGCTATCCACGTCTGTTACGCCCCTCTAGGACTGGTTTGTACCTGTCTCGTGGTGCATATAAGGTGGATTGATGCGCAGATGTGGATGAGAGTTCAGAAATTGGTGTTCGTTGACTAGTAATGCAGAAAAGAGAGATTCGTGGTTGCAAATCGGAAAACAGGGTGCTATTTTCACCTGAAGTGTGATTTTGAGAGTGTTGTTCTGCGTTGATAGTCCTGACAGCTGATGCTTGCAAAGCGAGGCTTATCTCGGGCGGAGGTGATGACAGAGAGGTCAGCGATCCCTTTGCCGAGTACCAAACGCTGGATACAAGACATCGGCTGCTACGAACAGTGGGCCAAACCAGAGAACGAGAGCCAAGTTTATTACCTAATAATGTTTGAAGCCAAATTTTTTGTGAACTGGATTAATTGAGATCAAGTCGATTGCGCGATTGCGATGCAGTGTCTCATTTGGCGATTTTAGTGGACCCTGCAGCAGCCCTGCACTGCACTGCACAGGCGCTGCACAGGCGCTGTACTTTCTCTTATTAGCCTTGAAAATGCATCCCAATCCAACCTCTTTTGCAAACACGCGCTGGCGAGACGGAAGCACAGAGTCGCGTCTTGGGGTTACACTGGATCGCCTCAGGCGCCCAGTAGCGCATCGCTGTTGACCCTGCCAATTTTGATCCCATCAACATCCGTTCAGCGCAAGTCGAGAGAACCAAGGCTGTGTACCATTCGCCTGCAGGCCGCAGCCGCCGTCGATTATGGCGACAACAAGTTCAGCAACAGTCACGGAAGACTGCGCTGTATTGTCAGTCACCGATTTACTCCTTGTTGTGTTTAGTTGCTGATCTCGCGTTAGTTTTGGCCATCACGGTCCGCTCATCGCCAGCGGCGACAAAATCGGCCTTCGCACCAAGATAAAGGCTCAGCTCCGCGCGGTACAAGCGTGGGATTGTGACACATGGATTGGCCTCACCCTCGACTTTCCTTTGGGAAAAGACCAGAAAGCGAACGACGAGGCCGGCTTTGGCGTGCGGTATCGAGGTGAGTACCACTCCAAAGTTGCTGAGCTGGTGCTGACTCTCATTTCTCTAAGCCCCGGAACACGGTTCCCAAGACAGATCCAAGCTTTGCGATTACCACCAGATCCGAATTAAGTTTCCTCGTAACTTCTCCCACGAAGTCCAGCAGGGACAGTCTCCGAGTACGTTTACGAACGAGCATCTCAGCTATGTAAAGGTTGATTTTGGTGACTATCGAGCTACAATCGAAGGCTTCGGTATCCCATTCGCGAACCAAGAAGACCGCCTGGTCGAGGGCTGGATCAATGGAGACGCCCCCATCGCCGGGAAATACGATATCCTGGACATTGTCCAGCAGCAAAGTCTATACCTGGTCTTGCCCGCAAAAAGCAGTCTTGTCAAGATCCTCGGCACTACTCACCACTCATCGGCTTTTCGGTACCCTTACAGTGAAGACTTTTCTTGGGATCTTACTCGTTTTGAGAAAGAGCTCCAAGAGAACAAGGGCCAACAGTTCGCGCCACTTTACAGGTGAAAGAAGTCATCTAGGTGATAACGAGCCATACTGACATAACTTAGTCACCCCACTGATGTTTCACACATGACAGCTGTCAGCCAGTCTATTGTACAGGATGTAGTATGGCTACGCCAGGCAGCGAAGCGATTGGGGTATACGTATTCCAAGAATCGTCGCAGCCTGGATACCTCTTCAAAGAAACCCACCCGACTGCCAGCCTACTTCTTCTGGTGTAAGGCGCCGGATACTGATACTGATGGCAAGGAATGCCTTCACCTTGCAATCCCATTTTCTGAGCCCCTCGTGAAGGCAATTGGCCCGGCTTGGAAGCTCCTCATTCAACGAAGAATCTTCAAGCTGAAAATCTTTACCTCTCGTGAAGGTCAGGAATGCGCCCTGGTAGCATGGTAAGTTCAAGGTCCCCCAAGTGCAGAGCACTTGCTGACGCTCATAGGTTCTGCCGCCTTGCGCCCTTGGGAAAATTGGATCGATATGCACGACATCGAAAAGACACTACTGATATGATCTTGGTTGTTAGGCCAAAAATAAAGATGGACGATTTCAGGGATGTGATATGGAGGGAAGAACCTCCCCCTAAGAAGCGCCGCCATATCAGCCGCTGCCGCGACCCTTTCTTTGACAAGCTCAAAACGTTTGAAGACCACCAAAGTGCCAGCGAAGCGCTATTGCTTGACGAAAAAGGTTGGAACTATATATCTCTGGGATTCCATTGTGAATTCAATCAAGGTCAGCACCAGGTTGAGGCTGCCCTCTTGTTTCATCCTCAGGCGCACCCATTCAACCCGATTGCATGTGGGCTGCCAACAAAAGTTGCTTGCGGTGGTTTTGAAACAGACGCCTTGCTAGATGACATGAACGAAGAGCAGCAGCAGCTATTTGATAAAGTCAAAGACAAAATGGATCTGCATCGATCCGTTTTACGTGGCGCTGGATTTTATGACTGGATGACGAAGACCGATGGCAACAGCAAACGGAGACCACTCCCAACGATTGACCTTCTCGATATTGATGATGAAACCTACGCCAATGCTATCCTCGAAATGGTCCTGCCCAAAGATCGTGCGCGTTTCAGATCTTATCTGAGCAACAGACCACTGGGCATTGGCATCATTACAGGTGTATGTAATCTCAACCTATACCGTGACAAATACTGACTCAATGGCGTTAGACTCCAGGATCCGGAAAGACCGCCATGGGCGCTACAGCAACACTGGCTTTACAGGCAAAGCTCGGCCAAATTCTTTGCTCAGCACCAACCAATGCAGCTGTTGACAACTTCGCATATCATCTCAACAAGCAAACTTGGGATGTCACAGAAAGGTTGAACGTAGGGAAGTCTCTGGATGACTTAAGCCGATATCGTCGCAAGTTGGTCGTTCGACTGTACTCACGCAACGAGGAGATGAACGCCTTTTACATACTGCTCACAAGGCCTGAACTTGGTAAAGAAGTTTTAAACTCCTGGAAAGTCCCAGGAGAACTCAATGAGGATGTCAATTGGAAGTTCCATCTATCCGCCGCTTACTGGCTATTGCTTCTTTTCGAATCGCCCGCCGTTGATCGGCGTCTTGGACCTGACGACAGCCTAGCTTTACACGAGCTGAAGAAAGTAATCGATGAAGATACAGAGTTTGGAGCAATACGCTATGGCTACGCTCAACATGTCTCAGAAGCGCTAGGCAGTATTTTTACTGGTCTCCTGGATATGTTGCTTGAAGAAGCGGACATGCTTTGCTTTACACCAAGGCCATGTGAATCAGATAAATATGTGCCATGGAAGAGCAGGTTCGCACAGGGAGTTGTAGTTGATCAAGCAGGAAGAATGGGCAGACCTGACCTGTACCGTGTCTGGGGAAACACGTTACTTCCCTGCTTCCTTATTGGAGACACAAGATCGGAACAACCTACAATTCATACTACTAGCGAGAAAGAACCAAGCACTGAGAACTACTACAATCGTTTTGCGGGGGATGGTCAACTCTCTGGTCTAGAGTTTTTGCAAGGCTCTGGCCTTCCAGTCTTCCGTCTCGATACACAAGTTCGCATGGCCAAGGGCATGTACGACTTGGCTGCCCAAGTATTTTACCCCCAGCTTCCGCTTCAGTATCACCAACGCGAACACAACACCGCAGACCAACACCCCGATCTCGGACGAGAGCTCGAGGCTTATGTGCGCATGAAGTATCCAGTGTTACGCAAACCGCCAGACGGCCTTCTTCACCAGCCACTGTTCATTCATCGACAAAACTCAACGATTTACAAGGATGTCGACGGCTCACAGGCCTGCCAAGAACAGGACAGTGCCGTTTTGAGCTTCGTTGCTGGGTTAGTCACCCACTCAGCCATCGATCCCGCACAGATCGTCATTCTCACACCTTGGTTCGCCAATGCCGTACTTATCGAACGCAAGCGTGACCAAAAGAGGTTCGAACTTCTGAAGAGTATGCCGGAAGCCGCCACCATCGAAAGCTATCAAGGAAGAGAAGCCGATATCGTTGTCGTGGTGATGTCCACCACGCGTGACACAGGACCCGACATCACTGCGAATGAGCATTTGCTCATCACCATGCTCACCCGCCATAAGAGCGGACTGGTCATTTTTGGGGATATTTGTACGAGTGGGGTGATCGGAGAAGACCGTAATGGGAAGCTCTTCAAGATCAACAAGCCTGGGCAAGAGCTCAATGCGCTGCAGAGGATTGATGAGACACTTTTTGATGAGGGGCGAGTCGCGGTGTTTTCTACGAAGTTGAGCAAGTAATGACACTGGCTCAAGTATTCTACGGCTGTCTATGCTGAATGTGTGGGTAATGGAGGCCCTAATGTTGTGAGATTAGCAGATCCTTCCTCGATGGTCTGGAGGAGCATTGTGAGATAGATGATGCAAAGCTCCATATCGATGTTCGCTTGGTCAGAGGTCCCGTGTAACAGTTGATCCCTTCGATGGAAAGTCTCTGGTCTTTTCTCGGAATGCAGCCTGAATTCATGTTTTGCCTCGCTGAAAGGTGTAATTTGCATCTCTGCTGTGCTCGCAGCCCTCAACTTGGTCCAGCACGAGTATCAAATCGCGGGGCTTGTGCCAGATACGACCCTACCTTATCGTCCTGCGAACTTCGGTGGCATATTTGGCTGCGACGATTTCGGCAAATATGTATGCTGTGCTAGGCAAACCTTGACCATGTTTTGCCACCTGTTTCAACGGCGTGTGAATCGACATGAATGACCGTTCACTCGTAACACCTAGAGGGCTTCTAGTCTAATGTTAGCATAGCTATCCATAGTAATTGGACCAAATAAAACTTACATGTCTTAATTCTGCACTCTGAACTCAAGTTGGCACGTTTCAGGATACAGCGCTTTCTTTCGTGCCTGCTGAAATGCCACCTGGTTCAAATGAGAGAAAAGGCTGTCTGGAAAATTGCTAACCCGAAATGGAATGCCGATGTGACTGCCACTAAGCTGTGTCAATTTGGGCGTCATATGCCCGGCTTTGGTATTACAGGTCGGCTTTTGTGCCTCCTCGTACCAAAATTCAACGAGAAGAGAGGGGGCGGTAGTGCAGTAGACAAATAGGCGCAACTATAACCAGTCGTAGCTCGATTCATCTCGCAAAGGTGTCCCGATTCAGACGATCCTTGACGTTTGTGTCTCTCTGGGTCATCTTTTTCGTGCAACGACCATTGCAGCACACCTTCAGGTTCCACCAAAGTACAGTACAGTTGGCAGATCTTTCAGAGGGGTAATTGAGTTGCTTACGAACCGGCGCTCGCTGGTTGTGCGAGGCTCTTAGGTATACTTTGGCCGAGGTCCGGCGAATTGTCAGCCTTCGATTAATGATCGATTAATGAACAAGAAGAATTAGAACGTCAACCACACTTCAGTAAGTCTGAAAGGAATATTCACGAAAATCAAAAATGTCAGATTTCAGCAATGAAATCGACAGGGAAATCGCCGCTGCCTCCTGGGAGCAATCGCCAGAAGTATTTTCTTCAGCACCGACCAGCAACTCAGCAGACCGACAGCTCAAGGAGATCCAGACACGAATCTCCACCGGTCTTGTATCCTGGTATGCCCTTTGCCGTCTAGGCTATGAGTTTATTCAAGAAGGAGACAACTTTGTCATATCCGGGGTTCTAGGACCGATTGACTTAGAGGAGCTTTTTAGATATAGTGAGCGCTACCAGGAGGCCGACGAACAGGATCAAGGGTCGCGTCCGTCAGTCCAGCTTCCCAACGAAAGAGTTCCGCTAGGGCTCGAAGATGGCAAACCGGCTCACTCTGCCCGTATTGCACCGTGTTCACCAACTCCCAGCAGCTTTCATACCCACTCAGTTGCGCCCAGCGATACGAAGGACTCGGTAATGAGGCCGTGGGTGAATCAACTTCTGGTTTCAGACACAGTCCACTTGGGTGACGTCAAGAAACAACCGCGTGGCTCTCGAGGAGGACAAAGATCCTCAGATACATATAATGCCTGGGTTAAACCGACGTCTCTTCTTCAAGATGGAGAGGTTTCTACAAAGTTAACCACGATCTGTAGTGCGCATTGCTATCATGAGCACACAAGATCTCACAAAACTGTTTTAAGGTGTACCCCAGAACAAAAGGATGGAGTTGGTATAGGGAGGATGAGATGGCTGTAAGTTTCAACTGCCATATACAATCTCTTACTTTCCGTGTCGATTCCTTACTAATTATATAGCCACTTACATGGCACCAAATCAGACTTAAGAACCTTAGAAGTGCGCATTTCTTTCCTTTCGATATACATTTTGTATGACTCTGTCCTTTTGCTCTCTACTGACGCCAATAGGGCCTTGTTGCTGACTCCCCATTCCTATGCCTTCAACTCAAATGTGTTGCATTAAGTGTCATACGCGAACTGATGCAGAAACATGCTGAATTCGAAGGAAAGAGTCCACAGCTCAACACAGGGACTGTTCTTAGACAGATCGGGCGTAGCATATGGGCCTCTGAGGAGGGGGACCTTAACGGAACGCAAGATACTGAGCCTGTAGTTTTTCTGTCAACTCCTTTTCTTGCATTACCAAAAATGGGACTTGAAGATTGCACGGAAAAAATCTACACCAGAACACTGCTGGAGTTTCTTTATGGTTTTAAAACTGGCGGCGTTCAGGAAACATCATTCAGCAACTCAACTTCGGGAGGCCGGATATCCAATCTTTCGCGCATTCTAGAGATGCCCGAGGCGCTATTCTTGATGATTGGAGGAGGTAAATTCTCCCAAACGAATGCAATTTTTCAGTGATCTAACTGCTTTCTAGGGACTTTAATTAGCTCCTCCATGTTGTCATGGGAACAGATGATGTCTGGTACTGTCAGTCTCGATATCAGTAGCGAAATCCACAGTATCTGGCCAGTCGTTTACAGGGCTCGAATAACAAGCCCCGAAATTTATATCATTATCGAGGAGGATTGTTCTTATTCGGTTTGTTTATTCTGCCTCCATAGCCAGATTACGTGCTGACCCAAGGGAAAGGAATTTAGGCAGCTTGTCTTCAAGTCGTTGGGTAACTATGACCTGGATATCGACGACTTCAACCTTGTTGACGAGAATGAGCACGGTGTTGATTCTACCACTTGGTTGGGCTACTTGACATCAGGCGAGGTTGAACGACACTCTTTCAAATTGGTAAGAATCTCTGGCGAAACCTCAAGCAAGGTTCCTCGAGACCCAGGTTCGGAAGCTTTCAACGATATTGAGAATCAAAATATCGAAGAGACCATTGACGAAGAAAGATCCGATAAAGGAACCTTTGAAAGAACTATGGAAGCCGCGAAACAGATGTTTTGCCAAAGTATAGGTAAAGGGACACTTGTTCGCAACATGCCGTCAGTTCTTCCGACATTGCCCTCGATGCCTTTCAACAATTCGGTCAAGAACCACATTCCATTCTTCGCTTGGCCTTTGAACCAGAAGACTGGCAATAGTTCCCACACAGATGGTACGATGGCTCTCACGAGGTTACTAGTCATGATCGATCAATCTCTCAAAGAGTTCGGTATTACTAAAGACTTTCATGCATTTAGCACGAGAGATGAAGTGGTCTACAAATGCCGGGTCCTCCAATCAGTCATAGAAGAAGGTGTATACGTGCCGACACAGGAGGCTAAAGGGGCCCTTCCGTACCGACAACCTCCCAGCTCAAACCACTTACACAGAAATCCAGGATCTGAGATTCTTGCCACTCTTCTGGCACTGTCGGAGGACATTTTTGATCATTTTCTTCCACCAGCCAATTGGTTTCTTGTCCCGGCTATAGGTGCTTATTGGGGCGCCTTGGATTCGATCATGCGTGTAAGCTTCTGAATATCCTTACTCTGAATGCTGGATTGCTGACGATATTGTTCAGCAGATATATCTTTCATCACTACGAATAAATACATTTCGTCAGCAATGTTCTTTCATGATTTCAAAGGAAATTCCAACTTCGGGCTCTGGATTCACGTGCCTATACATGAAGGCTTTACCGCCTCATGGCTGTGAAGATTGCAACAAAGATACAGTGTATTCTTCTTTATATGACGCTCTATCCCACCTGCACAGATATCACATCCATTGCACCCCTGGAGATCGATCCATACTCAATGACCCATGTGTGGGATGGGTTAAGTGGCAACCTTTTAGTTTCGAACCAAAGGACAACATCGTGTCTGTTGCATCTAGACTTATTGATACCTTAACTGATGTTCGAGAAAGAACAAAAGAAATTAGCCTGTCCGTCAGCGGCAAAGAAACACGCGTCCCCGGAAGCCTCGTATCTTGCTATGAAACTCTCACCACTTTATTATACAAGACTGCCAAAGAGCTCTCAGCGATGAACTCTGGGCGTTTACAGAGTATCAAGCGATCTAATGGGCACCGGCTATGGCAGGGAGTGGCTTCACGCGCTCGGACTCATAACCTCGAATCGAAGTTGAAGTGCCAGCTTGAGGACGCCAGACGAGACGTGATGATGGCTAGCGAGACACAGATCGACACAGATCGCCTTACCATCTCACCGATAGGCCTTGAGTTTCTACTTATAACACTACTACGGAACCTTCATGACCATCCCATCTATCCAGAGACAAATCAGAAGCTGGACGTAGTCAGGCATTGCCGTGATAAGTCTACGACACTTCGGTTTGCTGCGGTTCGTGACCCAAGACGTTGCAGATTTCTTGAAATATCTGCTTTGGAAGAGGAAATGGAGGCTTTGCGGATCATTTTCGAAGTTCAAACACGTACGGTCAAGGCCTTTGCTCAGGTTCTGAGCCCCGACTTCTTCCCAAAAGACACCACAGATCGGGCAGATCTGGGACACCGCAAGGATATGTATGGTCTGGAAAAAAGGCACTTAGACACGCACATACAAAGTCTTGCTGAAGATGGAAAGACACTCGACATATTACAGAGGATCCTGACCGCCACAAGACACGACATGAAACAGATGATTGAGGTACTCGATGAGGGTCACGGAAAGGCTATCAGAGTGTTTACCTTTGTCACATTGTTTTTTCTTCCACTGTGAGTATTCTGCGTCAGAGATACTTATGCCCACTGATCTGATGATGTGTAGCTCTTTTGTGACGAGTTTCTTGGGGATGAACACTACAGATGTCCGTGAGCTAGACAGAGACCAGAGGATATTTTGGTCGTCTGCAGTACCTTTGACTTTGGCGGTATCTATTCTGGCTCTAGTATTTGGGTATAGGTGGGATACGGTCACCGCATTGTTCTTCAAGGCATTCAAGATTCGAGATTCATCAAAGGTCTATGAAGATCTGGAAAAGGATCTCACTTCTCAGCTGGGTGCAGAAAATGCTGGAACTAGTTGTAAAACCGGTCTCTCCTCAGCATCAAAACCTGGAACATCATCAGAGTTTCGCATCGAGAGGAGATGGAAAAGGAAACCATGGGAGAAAAGGTTACCAGAGCCATTCAAGGGACTCGAAGTAGTTTAGCCTCACTTTACAGAAACTGTATGTACCAAGATGTCAAGAGATTTTGAACTCAGTGTGAACGGTATACTCACTGGTAGCAACTCTTCCGCCACCACACGATCCCACCGAAGCTTCACAAATGAATATCACTTATTCCCTGTCGAAAATCCCTCTGAAGGCATCAGCCTCGGTTGTTTCCTCTTTTCTTTTCGGACTGTATTCTTGCTCAAACCAGGAAGTCTGAAAAAGTCCGCTCGATAACGATAGAGCGTAAGGACACGTTTGGGGGCGCCGATAGTGCGTAGATGATCGTGTCGGCGACGTTCTTGTTTGTTATGCCCTCATCAGAACCACGCTCCTTTTGCCATTCGGCGCTGTTAGGCGATACATCCTCAATCAACCCAGGATACACTGAAGTAACGCGTACCGATGTACCTTTCAGTTCCTCCACCAAGTCCTGAGTGAAGCCATCCTGAGCAGCCTTCGCCGCTCTGAAGGGAAGTGAAGCGCCTGTGAGCCGCGCGTACTGGAGGCCAGACATAGATACAACATTGTGAATGTCTGCTCGAGTTCGTTGTTTCAACAAAGGAAGAAGCTGTCGTGTCAAGATCATGGTGCCAGTGACAGCTGAGTTCACGACCGACAGGATCTGATCGTCGGTTTGCTTGTCGAAACTGCCTTCAGTGAAATGAGCTCCATTGTTGACCAAAATATCGACATTTGGATGAGATTCAGTTATCTCTTTCGTCGCGTTAGCCACGGAAGTAGGGTCCGAAAGATCGCAGATAATAGGGTACGCTGTTACGCCGCTGTCTCTCTTGATTGTCTCACCGACTTCTTGCAATGCGCTTTGGGATCTTCCTAGCAATATTGGAGTGGCTCCTTGAGAAGCGGCGACGATAGCTAAGGCACGACCAAGCCCGCGACCTGCGCCTGAAATCACGATCTTTCGACCCTTCATGTTTGTGTGTCTCGAATCTTAGGCGGCGTTGGTTGTCACGAGAGGTACTCCTGAGTAGGGAAAATTGAAGTGAAGGACCAGAATAAAAGGCTCACGCAGCTTACGAATCAATGGTGAAAGTGTTCATAGCCCAAGAAGTAAATGCATGATCGTGACAAAGTTGAAGCTTGATCCGATGACAAATCAAGGTGTTGCGCTATCGGCTCGGCCAAGGCACGTTTTGGGGCCGATGCTTTTCAGCTGAGGCCTAGGCCTTATGTATACGAACGAGTCAGATGATAGAGATTAGACATTGGGAATTCGCGTAAATATATAGCTCAAGATGCAGGTTGATGAGACCATCTCGTACTGGGGCAGATAAGAGACGTGAAATGGGCTGCCTGTTCTGACATCTCTCGATGGACTCTGTCCGGAATCGCCTTGAAACTTGTTATCGGTCTGGTGCTCTACTAGCCTGTGGTCTACTACAAGCTATATCGATCAAGCAATCTTTTCGTTTCACAAATTTATTAAGTGATGGCCTGTCGTCAGACAGCGATGACTCTTGTTGGTGAGTGAGCATTTTAAGTGGGACTGAGTCAATTTCGCGGCGGCGAACAAAACAACAGTCGCGCCAGATCAAGATCAATTCTTCCTTGTCCTCGGATCGTATCGTCCGTCGCAGGTTTCAAAAATAAAACATGAATGTATTTATCGGCAGCGGTCGACTTTGCGTGCGCCGTGTGGGCTTCTTCGCGATCCCGCAATCGCGTCACGCCACTACGCTCAACGTCCCCTCAATCAGTATCAGCCTTCAAAAACATCGGGCCAGCAGCCAATGCTGTAGCAAAAAGAGCGCCTCGGAACCATCGACTCCACCATCTATAACATCTCGCGAGTTTTGGATCTTGAAATCAGCTTGGAAGAGAGCTTCTGTCAATACTACGCGATGCCTTATCGGGTGTACAGTCGGTGACTTTGCGGCCATGTGGTTCCTCCAAGCCTATTACCCCGGGCTCAGTATGGGAATAGTGATGCCAATCTCAAGTTAGTAGCCAATCAACTTCAACAGAAGCAAAACTAATAAGGCAGTGGCCTCTGGTGTCTCAACGTCCATTCTTCTCGAGACGGTGATGCTACGCCTCGGCCGTGATGGGTTATCCTGGCTTACGGCGATGAGGACAGCTGTCGGCATGAGTCTGATCTCCATGTTGACCATGGAAGCAGCTGAAAATGCAGTGGATTACTATTTGACAGGAGGGCAAGTTGCTCTTGACGATCCATCATTCTGGCTTGCTGCTCTGGTGTCAATTGCCGCAGGTTTCCTGGCGCCGCTGCCGTACAATTACGCGAGGTTGCGCAAATACGGAAAAGCCTGTCACTGAATAGCCCTCGAAAAAGGATCTTGCATCTAGGTTTGAGCTTGTATTATCATGACTATCGCTTCTTAAATCACAGAACTACATTAGATGGAACCTCTATTCTTATATATCACAATCAGTGGTCCAGGCTTTGTTGAGTAACTGCTTAGCGTTTCCGGTAATCATTTTCCGCTTTCGCCAGGCCGGGTCGTGATGCCGTGACTGGTGTCTGCCAAGCTTTGCTGTGACTCCAAAACCGCCCTTTTTGACACAAACGTAAGAGATAACAGGTATTTCACTATTTTCGAATAGGATAGGCATTTGACATGTGAGAAGACTGGCGGCGCAAATCTGGTGCCGGCTGGTCAACCGAGTTTTCCCAAGGTACAATGATTGAGTGCTGACATCGTGGAGCGGCCTCTCAACAAGCAAAACCCATGCCTTCATCTCTCAACCATCGGCTTCAGAAAACAAAACACCGCTTAGAAATATCATCCAATCTACCCCAGAGCCCCGCCATTAACCTGCAGCCAAGAAGTCTCCAGATAAACAACCCCGAGAGATCTAGCCAAGCCTGGCGTTTTATCTCCTGGAGTCTCGACCCTTTTCCGGCACGTAGCGCGACATGTGAACCATCGGAGCTTCATTAGTCTCCGAACCATTTTGCGTGATAGCATTGCGATGAGAGCAATTGCCCGGCGCAAAAAGTAGACTCCGTGGAAAGCTGTGTGTCTCTTATCTCATCTTGAGTTAGATCTGTGACGGAGAGATGCCGTTTTGTAGCGCCGATGAGATTTGTCCTCGGATGTTGGAAGTAATGGTGGTGTCATTGGGATGATGATCCAGGGCTGGATTAAGCATACTTTATGCGTAAAAATACCCATGACTCGTAGCGCGGATCTGCAATTTTGGGGTTCATGCACAGCGAACAGCAATGATGGTAATGAGATTGAAGCTAGATTGACAACAGATAAACACACTGATGCTTCTTAACAATTACCGTTTTCTCGGGTCAAGTGCGAGTTGACATGCAATCATCGGTATGACCATCTCCTCATTCTTGACTGGATCTAGAGTCGCATCGGCCATCCCATCAAAATCTAATGGTTCCCCCAGTCTCACTCACCATCTCCACAACCATAACCCCATGTACCATCAAATGAGACACTACACAGTTGTCATCAGCGTCACTCTCCCCTCCCAAATTAACCTTGAAAGTAACCTTTTCCTTCCCCCGGCCTCTACTTCTGTCTCCGGCAGCCATTTACCCCAGGTTTACCACCACTTCCCCAGGTTTATTCCCCGCCCCCCGCGAAGATCACCGTCCAGAACCCATAAATATAGAGAGCCTGGACCTCTTACGAAAATTTTCTTCGTCACGCCAAACTCACCAACACAACGAGAACAACAACAATGGCTACCACTACTGACCAGAAGCGTGAGGCGCCCGAGTTCGCGCATGTCAATAGCATTCTCGAGGATGAGAAGCCTTCGCAGGTGGAGGAGCGAGATTGGACGGGTACTGCCAAGAAGACAGACCCTGAAGAGATCCGCCTTGTCAAGAAGCTTGATCTCTGGATCATGGTGAGTGATCAACCCGCCAATGCTTGGCTACCAGACTGACATTCGCAGCCTTGTCTTTGTGTCATGTACTTCCTCAACTACGTCGACCGAAATGCCATCGCTCAAGCACGATTGAATAACTTGGAGGAGGACCTCAACATGACCGGTACCGAATTCAACACGACTGTTTCCATGTATGTTGACGCGACTGTCGAGTTTAGGGGATAATGCTGATGATTTTAGCTTGTTTGTCGGTTACGTTCTTATGCAGGTCCCCAGCAACATGTTGATCACCAAAGTCAAGCCTGGTATTTACATGAGTGCTTGGATGCTGGTTTGGGCTGCTGTCTCTGCCTGCACTGCTCTTGTCAAGAACTATGGTGGGTTGGTCGCTTGCCGATTCTTCCTGGGTATCACTGAGGCTCCTTTCTATCCTGGTGCCACTTACATGCTCTCCATCTTCTACACCCGCAAAGGTCAGTTTCTCGCTTTTGGGAAGTATGCAAAATACTAATGTAAACCAGAGGTCGCTGCTCGTATTGCCGTGCTTTACTGCGCTCAGATTCTTGCCACTGGTTTCTCGGGTCTCATTGCTGCTGGCATCTTTGCAGGCCTTGATGGAAAGGCCGGTCTTGCAGGATGGCGATGGTGAGTTCCTTGGCCTCTATCTTCAGAATCATCTAACGGTCACAGGCTCTTCATCATCGAGGGTGCTGCTACTGCTCTTGTCGCCATCATCGGCTTTTTCATGCTTCCTAACACTCCCCTTACCACCCGCTGGCTCAACGAACGCGAGAGGCAGCTTGCTCACGGGCGCATGGAGAAGGACAAGGCCTATGACTCTGAGGAGGGTGGTTCATCCTGGGAGGGCTTGAAGCAGGCCTGCGCTGACAAGCGAACATGGCTTTTCTGTCTCATGCAAAACTTCCATCTCTCTGCATGCTCCTTCAACTCTTTCTTCCCTACGTAAGTGATCCTAGTTTGCTTTGCATTTTCACAGCTAACAGTGTTATAGTGTCATCAAGACTCTCGGCTTCAATACTACCATTACCCTCGTCATGACCTGCCCTCCCTTCATCTTCGCCGGTGCAGCTGGTATTCTCTTCGGTTGGAACTCTGGACGCATGCATGAGCGAACATGGCACATTACCGCTGGACTATCTATCGCCGTTGCTGGTTTTGTTCTGGCTGCTTGCACTCTCAACACCGCTGCTCGCTATGTCGCCTGCTTCATCTTCCCCATGGGTGCTTATGCTGTCAATTCCGTCATCATCGGGTGGGCATCTTCAACTCTATCGCAGACCAAGGAGAAGAAGGCTGTTGTGTTGGCAATGACCAACGTTGGTGGTCAGGTAAGATACTCAGCTCTCTTGTTTCATCACACATACTGACTTTGGCATAGATCGGTTACATCTATGGTGCCTACCTCTGGCCCAAGAGTGACTCTCCCCGATATGGAATCGGTTTCGGTGCCTCTGCTGGCTTTGCGCTGTGCTCAATTGCCTGTGCTTGGGCCATTCGCGTCCTCTTGATCCGCGAGAACCGCCGCATCCGCGCTTCCACCTCTGAGCAGGTCAACCTTTATGGATACTAGATGTGGAATGAGAAATGAATAATCTAGTCTATATATCTCGGGGATTTCTGAATAGATACTGTTCCGAATACTTGGCCCTTGTTACTGTGAATGTCGACCCACGTGGAGTGGATTGAGGGGAGCTTTTCAGCTTGCAGCATGCAGGTTCAGCCACAGACAGTTTTAATTCGTTGCACTCATATCAACACGTCCGAGAAATGTCTATTGGCTCAGGCAACATTATCTCATTATCTTGGCTGATTGGGTAGCCCAGCTTAGCCCCGCACGGTTGCCTAACTTGGAGCATGCAATAAATACGCAACGGGCTCGAGATAAGCCCGCCTTACTCTTTCAATCCTTAGGCTTCTCTCCATCGCCCAAGATGGCCAACCTACTCCGTCAAGATATTCTCGCCAAGACCCCAATACCCCAAGACGAAAGCCCTCTCTATGCCAAGCTTCCTGGAGAAGTCAGAGACAGCATCTTCTCTTATGTCCTCACGGATCATCCGGACCCAACACCGAACAAAAAGTTCAAGGAAAACTCATGCTACACTCGCCCTTCCTATCTAGCAGCTCAATCAACCGATACCAGACTTCTTCGTACATGTCGCGCTATCTATCGCGAAACCTGGTTCAAGCCATTTCTCCTACGAGAGCACACAGAATGGGCTACAGGTGAAGATCGCGCTCCTCCGCCTCACAAAGCTCCTCCACGCTTGCGCCCAATGCTCGCAAAGATCTCCAAATCTCTGGGCACAGACAGTGTCGAGATTGAGAGACTGAGAGTCTTTGCTCAGATGTACAGACTCCAAGAAAACGGTCTGCGAGAAGTCCTACGCACGCCCCATCTAGCTCCCCGCACCATTACGCTGACCATTCGTCACACTGATTGGTGGTATTGGGAGGAGGATGAGCCCCTGCACTTCGATGGAAACTGGATCGAAGGTGTTTGTCAAGTGCTGACTCCCAGCACGACTCAATTCTGCATTGAGTTGGAGTCCCTCGAGCGTAAGAAGGATCAGGTCGACAAGATTGCCAAGCAGATGGTCGACTCATGGTTCTTCAAACGACCCGATGGAGTTATTCTCTACGCCGATACATCAGATTCCAACCGCAAAGTAAGTCGCTGGAGCGGTTCAAGCACTTGGCACGGTCAACGCTGGATCCGAGATGAAACGGAACCCCACAAACTCGACTACTACATCGTCTCCATCACGTTCCGCCCTCTGATCTCAATCGAGAGAAGCGGCGGATCTGTGAGCGACAAAGCAATCAAGGAAACACAAGATCCTCAAGCCCCGGATCGTCCCAAACTCTCACTTCCTGACAATCAAGAGAGAATAGAGACCGAGAGCCCTTGTGAGTGGGTTAGTGATTCAGATGGTGAGAGCGATTCTGATGAAGCATATTGTACAATGTTTGATTAATCGTAATACAGACGATGATGGTTACAGTGGATTGCCGCAGCCAGAGTCGGACAACGATGAGTGGTATGCGGAAATGGAGGAGATCTATGGCAATGGTCGATTCATGAAAGGGCTGTACGTCGGCCGCTTAGAGTAGTGTAAATTGAGCTGCTAGCTATCTTACTTCATAAATAAACTTTGGTCAAACTGTGGCTATCAATGGTCTTGTCTGGTAAATTTCCAAAATGCCTCGTTTCAGGCCGCTTCAGCCCATGCCCAGAAATCTCAAAGTGCGGCTGAAATTCCAACCAACCACCAACCTCAAGCATTCGCAAAATCAGGCTGTGCATGTCTGCCTTACCCCGCTTCTTAAGTGTCGCAAAGATGACCTTTTCTGTTGATTCAGTATCCGTTTGCCTCTTCGTCGAGCCCTGAGTTGATGATCAAGCCGACTGTCCCGCTCATACACAGCTTCCAAAGTTAATACAGCCTAAGCCATCGACAACCATCTCTACGCCTTCGCCTTCACTTCTGTGAGCACCTCAGTCAGTAATGAGGTTCCTCAACGTGAAGACCTTGAAACTACATAGTTTTGATGACGCCTCTGCATATCCGCCCTACGCGATCCTTTCTCATTGCTGGTATTCGTCGGAACTCGAGCTCACCTTCAAAGACTTTGAAGATCTAAGTCAGCACACTTCGAAACCCGGATATTCCAAGATCATCAGCGCCTGTCGTGCCGCCATTACTCAGGGCTACGACTGGCTCTGGGCAGACAATGTCTGCATCAATGAGGAAGACGCGGTTGAGAAGGGGGAGACAATGAAAAAGATTTACTCAATGTTTTTAGAAGCAGGAGTTTGTCTGCTGTATCTAAGCGAAATACCCAATGCGAATATCAAGGATGATGGTAAAGAAATCTTATCTTCAGATATCCGAAAGAGCCGGTGGGTTAGTCGGGCATGGACTTACAAGGAGCTGATTCCACCATACAAGTCGGTATTTTATGCCGCCGATTGGTCTCAACTGGAACCAGAGTTTCAGGCTGCAATCAATACTGATATGTTTGGAATCAACCCATACGATGTGACAAAAGAAGACAGAGAAACTTCGCACTTTTCGTCAGACGGGCCGACTGGGGCCGAATCACTGAGCTCGATTACATCCTACAGCTCTGCTCAAAGTATTGATGAAGAGGAGCGCCCAACGATCACCAGCACAGGTCGAAACCTGATCATCAACCAAAACAGAGCCTCATACAAATCGACATCGAGACACCCATATCACGCCAAACATAGTGAGCGCCGGCCGGATAATTATGGTGATGACGTAAGGGGAGATCCCAGTGATCCGCAAGCAAAAAGGTGAGGGTATTCTACTGCTAAGATGCACAAGACTGACTTGTTGTAGTCAAAGCGGTATTAATATCCTCATTCTTGACAACGACCATGCCGTGGGGAATACACTAGCAAGGCTGCTAAAGCGTCTTATTCCGGCTCAGGTCACCGTTGACAGTGGGTACGTGGTGAACTTGAAGGGATCGGGTTATGACATCGTTTTCGCTCGTGGAGAGGGAACTCCTCTGCTCTACATGCCGCCAAACTACAGTCATAGAGGGGCCGTTCGAATCTTAAAAAGATTTCGGTACACGCCGAATCCACCCTCTTCTGTGCCGACGATATCGAGCCTCGAGGAACATGGAACATATCAGGTCATTTGCGACTTGCAGAAGCAGAAGTTCCTTGGACAGCTTGTTACGGTAGTTTCTAAAGCGGAGCAGGTTTATGAGAGTGACTTCACGTTGATGTTTGGCGGGACACTTTCGGATGACCCTATCCATAAGCCACTAGCATCGTCCTCAGATCACGCTTCTCCCATCTCTCTCCAAGAGCCGAATAGGGACCCTACAACATTAGATCGCATGGGTGATCAACAGGCCATGGGTCATTTCCCTGACGGACGTTATATTCAACTACGTCCAGTAAAGGACGCAGGACCAGCACGCAGCTTCCTTCATGTCCCTGATTCTGTTGAGACCATGGCCCCTCAGAAACATAGCAGTGTGCTCGACGAAGCCATCACAAACAGCCCACAATCATCTACGTTTGACCTCACCGCCCAGAGTCATGAGACACGTCCTTCGACTATTCCTACATCTCTACCGCATAAGCCCCAAATTTCAGTTGTTTCGAGCTCTCTGCAGACAACAGAATCTCAAGCCAAAGAAGAGGAGAGTACATCATCAAATCATCCCAATGAAGAACAAAATCATTGGTCTCCCCGCAAGTCTGAAAGGAAGCACGACAAATTCGATACAGAGACGACGTATTCTTTTGAAACGCTTTCCGATGACCCGAAATTGCAATACTTCCAGGCCTTTATAGATCAACTTGCCGATGACGTAAGATCTGATGCTAAAGGTACAGCTATTAAAGATGTCGGACCAGATTTTCTTGATCAGACGCTCAGAGAGTTTGCATGGAAGCTGCATGAAGAGTCAACCAATCCTTTTCAGCTCGAGACGTCTGTGATAATACATCGTAAGAGGAGGTAAGCATAAAGTTTGTATTCATTTTGCATCCCTCACGGCTTATACACGCATAGGCATATTGTCGACCTTCTCGACTTCCAGATTCCTGCGTTTGGAATAGCTGAGAGCGAGTCCGACCAGAGTCTCACCAACTCTGAGGTAGACGATGATGATGAAACTCTCGCTGAGCCCTTCAGGAAAGCTGAACAAACGATCATTGACTGGATAGGTGACATTAGCTCCGGGCCGACGAGCACCCTTTCACAAATGCCCAAGTATAGGCAATTTATCCAAGGATCTAATGCCTACCGTTGGCTTCTGACCAAGATTGCCCAACAAAGTCAGCTTTCATGTGAAGGTCCCAGCATGATGGAAAGTATTGGATCAAGCATCCGAAATGAGCTTAAAGCTCACGTATCCCACCGCAAGATGAGCAGAAGTAAAAATTCTATCTGGTTCAGGATGAGATACAGTCTGAAATGGGACCCAGTGCGTTGGATGCAGAGCGAGGGGATCTCCTCCGGCTTTGCTAAGGCCTTGCCTAACATTCTTTGCTTGACCGGTAGCTTGAACGAAGCGCAGTGCACGACTGTTACTGAGTACATGGAACAAACATGGCCTCAGTCTGGCGGTGCTATTATTACCCTACTACAAAAGCTCCTCTCGAGTCTGGAAAAGAAATTCGCCGGTAAGTATGGTTTCTCCTGTCATAATACTCTTCCTAACGCCACTGCAGAGAATCTGGGGGTTGCCACTGATGCCACTTGTGAACATCCCTTTGATCTCGGAGTACTCAAAGCGAGTATAACGTGTGATGAAGAGGAGGATATCTGGTGCGATATATCTGCAACAGGTGGTCACTACATTGTCTCCGAAATAGGCGAACAAATTTCCTGGCTGGCCTCAGCCCTTCGATTCGTTGAAGGGAAGCACGACAACTTTATTTCAACTACACCATATATTAAGGCTTTAAATACAAGCGTAATCAGAAGCAGAAGGAGAAAGCGGATCAAGGGCATCACAGGGACCTGCTCTCTGAAGTTTACCCGACGGATTGAAGCCCCCGATGATGCAGATCAAGGTTCATGCTGGAAACGGCTGTTCAGCTCTCCGAATATTGTGCGCGGTTACCCGATTCAGCGACGCTCAATACCGAGAACTGGACTGGAGATACCCTTACCATATGCAGCCTCTATCGTAGGATCTTATGAGGTGGTTCAATGGGACGAGAGACTGTTGATCAAAGGATTCAATATGCTACTTATTGCTACACATGTAGCTACTGATGTGATGGTGTGGCACCTTCTTATCACTGAGAAGCCTGAGGAGAGAATCTCGCATATTGACCCCAGGCTTGATGAGGTCAGCGTAAAGCATTCTGAAGAGATGTCTTTGAGATACGTTGAAAGGAAACGCCATATCATAGGATGGTGCACTAAAGCAACAGACTTTTGTGGTGAGTAGACCTTCTGGCCCGCTTGCCAATGCAACAAGAGTGATAACCAATGGGTAACAGGAAAGTCTTCTGCCAACCATGAGATAAAAGCTGCAGGCTTGCCAAGGGCACCAACATCCACCGTGATCGATAAATTATACATCGAAGGCGGGAGCCCCGTTACAGCTGGTCTCATGTTAGATATCAACAAAAAGGAGCAGCCATTTTGGCTACAACGAGAGAAAGACTACCCAAGTCTCCTTAATTGGGTCAAACTTCAACCTGTAGTATTCTATGATGTGGAGGACCGACGTGCATGGCTCATCGATGGTGCCTCTGCTGTGCTCCATCTTGTCCGCATTTCGCTTCACCGAGATACAAACGACCCTGAATCAGCCTACGACTGGGTCTACGATCCCAGCAAGCTCAAGGATGACTGGCCTGGGGTTGGAAGTCGCCAAGCAGCACTCCAGACATTGAAGCGATGGGACAACCGTGCTCTGGGAGTTTATTTTGTTAGTAATCTTGTCGATTCGAATGGCGTCCCAATCCCAAAGTATTCTACATTCGAGGAGCGGGTGAGTAACATTCTTCACTCTATTGAAAGGCTTGTCGATAGGCAGGCAAAAACAGCCTCCCAAGATGGCATCAGAATTTCTCAAACGTTAGATCCACGTCGAGATATCGTTGGTTTCGACATCATCGACATCATCGATCCGTCGGTCCCGATATATCCACGGATTCAGCATCTCAGTGCGTGGGGTCATGGTTGGAATGACTTGATACCCACAGTCGGCATAACTACCATCTTTGGACGCAACTTTGGGGATCTGATACGTTCCGATAAGCCCAATGACATTTGTCCAAATTGGAGGACCGTTCCAGCTGGAAAGGATTACTTGGCTGCCTCTATCTCGACGATGCAGATGCTCCATGAGAAAAGGCTCCTCAGAATGGAGCCGGGTCTTGTTGGAGGCGAACTCACCAAGAAAATTACATGGGTCGCCTCCAAAGAGGCATCAGTGCAGTGCAGTTGTCTGAAGAAACACAGGATGCGAGGTGCCCGAGCTGCTAGGAGCGAGTGCAATCACAACCCTGTCCAGTTCCTGGCCAAGAGGTGGTGGTCCCGGACTATACCGCACGGCTTGAAGCCTGTGCATTTAGGATCCCTTGATGCTGAAGGGGCTGTGATATTTGGTCACACTGTTCTGGGACTAAGAACTGGAGACAGATCGACGTCGAGACAGACAGATGACGATGGTGCTGCATCGACTACAAGCGGCGAGCAGGGTATAGAGCTTTCAGCAACTGGCTCACTTGTGAGTCAGGCGACATCTGTTACCGTTCCGAGTATTGGCCATTCCAGTCAAGACGCGGGAAGTGTTCAGCAGAGTTTGGATAGTACAAGTAACACGACAGGTGAGGGTAAGAAGAAGAGATGGTCAAAGTTCAAGGATTGGGTCAAAAGATGAGTTTTACATATGTTGACTTGGGTGCCGAATTGAGAGAAAACAGATTCTGTACTCGATCTCATGCAAATGGTTTTGGGGGAGATAAGATACCCAAATGTTTATTTCTTGGTCCATCCATTCCTACCAACTTCGTAGTCTTCATCTCCTCTTCACTCCACAGCGCAAAGAGCAGAAACCTCCACAAGCCTTCTCGGGGTTGATACCTCGTTTATTTTCTTCATCGCCTTAAAATCAATCGATTACTGGATCACACAGGTAGCGGACTAATTCTTGTTGCGCAGCATGACCCGATTGTGTCCCAACCTCATGATGGTGCAAAGCTAAATGCCAGGGCACTAACAGACATGGCTGGCACATGTGCACAGATCTGTTAAGCCACTAGTGTATTACTTGGCGGCTGGGATCCGGAGAACAAGATAACAACACCTGATAGGCACCAGGCACAGCATCGCGATTTAATGGCAAGTTTTACATTGGAAATTACTCTGTAAGTCATTTTCGGTAGATGGTAATGAAGTTGCAATGAGAGGTTGCAGACAATGTCGCTTCTAAATCTGATTGTCACATTCTGACAGGCCTACACCAAAGTGCATTCCTTCGCCATAAATGACCATATTGTGCGAGGTTACATATTCATAAGCCCTGAATCCAATACAACCACGCGTGAGAATGATCATCTTTCACTCTGATTGGAACTTTGTTAGTCTAAGCGAATTCGCCCAATTTAGATGAAACGAGCAATACATGCGCAACAATCACGCGACGTCGCGACCATCTTGACGCATGAATTGTTTGTGCCGAGCCAGGAACTTACCCGCCCTATTTCGCCGCATCCAGAGCTCCACGAATCCTTTGCCAGCCTTGAAACACCAAAGATCCAATCCAAGTCGCATCTCAGCGCTCGGATTGGTGATACGTATCGTGTCATTCAGTATACGTAGGAGATAAAATTTGATGAATCACGTGAAATCTATCATTACGATACAAAATCTATGTCGTGCCGTGTAGGCTTATGCATAAGCTTATTGATAAGCCTTGAATGTATGTCATGTCCAAAAGTCGGGTGAATGCGTCCATGAAAAAGAAAAGCCAACACGCGTTTCGTGTGGAATGAATGAAGGTCCCCAAGCTGACTCGTCGTCAATGCTACTCGCTACTCCAAACGCCTTGGTTTAACGCCGATGCTATGTGATGAATGTCTAGTAGAACTGAGAAATGTTAGCGATGGTATGCAGTGCGAAATAGCGGACGAGAACTTACGAGGTTGAGTGTCCAGAGGAGGACAAAGAGGCCAAGCATGCGGAGCTTGAGGTTGTTGGCCCAGGAGGACTTTGAGGGCATGTGTCGCGTAAAGCCAGAGAGCATGTTGCCACTCATGAGAGGCTCGGCATCAGCCTTGGCCTCCACATCATATGGCTCATCTTGCTCCTGCGCAGCCCAGTCCTTGGTCAGAAGCTTGACCATTCCACCAGTAGCATCGGCAACGCGAGAGCTGATCCACAAGAAAACGGGAACGATAATGATCAGAGACCTCCAGCGGTCGCAGAGGAGGCTACCGTCACCCTTGAAGATGTCGAGAAGGAGAAGACCCTTGGTATCGGCAGCGAGAAGGATGTGGAACTGAAGGGTAAAGGTCTCGAGAGAGCATCGGCCAATCCAGGCGAAAGTTCGAGAGTACCATGTACGAGCGGCGGGGAACATGTTGCGAGCAGCGATGAAGCCTATGATAGGAATGAAGGAGAAGACGGGGTGAAGGGCAGTGTAGTCCTGCTTGCTCTCGGCGCTGCTGACCGCAATCCACCAGTACAGAGGGATGGAGAGAATACCAGCGACACCAGCCAGGCCGTAAGATTGGGTGAGGATCTTGTTGTACAGCTTGGTTCGGACGGAAGCGACACCCATGATGATGCCAACGTAGACAATGAGACCATCAAGACCGAGACGGAACTGCCACTCGTGAAGATCCCACTCAATTCGGAAGACCATGTTCAAAACATCAAAAACCCACTGCAGGACGGGTGTGTAGAGCATGGCTCCAGGGCAGATAGCGGCAGAAACAGCGATCTTGCCCATAAGCGCCCAGGTGTTGTCGTTGTACTTCTGGCCGATTGCAAAGAGGGCATAAATGATGAGGAACCAGAAGCTGACGAGGGGAGCAAAATAGTAGAACATGTAGTCGGTGTTCATGAAGAAGGGCAACGCGCAGCTGAGAAGATTGAGACGGAGGAGAACGGCGGCGACACGCTTGAAGGAAAAGTCCTTCTTGGAGCTGAAGAAAACACCATGACCGAAACCAGTCTGGAAGAGATAGGCGGCAACGAGGAGACGGATACCGACGTAGATGTTGAGGTCGCGCGAAGCACCAGTCCAGTGATACACGAGGATGAGAGCCTGCATCCATCCCTTCCACTCATCAGTCTGGTCACGGGACAAAGGCTTCGCATCGTCGAGAGTCGTGGGGGCAGCAGCGGGAGCGGCGCCAGGTCGAGGAGGAGGAGGCTTGGACTTGGTCATGAAAGCGAAGCCGACAATGAAGCAGAGAGCGGACATGAGGTTAAAGTCGAACATGTTGTACTCCTTGGAGCCCTTGGCGAAAGACTGTGTTCGGTCGGCCCAGTAGCATGCAAGCAGACCGGTAACGAAGGTAGCGACATCGAGGTTGAAGATGGCCCACTTGGGAGGCTCGCCAGATCGAAGAGCAAGAATCTCGGTGATGGCAGCACCGCCGACGTAGAGAATACCGACAGTGACGAGGATAATCTGGACGAAAGACTTCTGGCCATAGTCAGTGCAGCAAGTGCGGTCATAAGGATAAGACTTTTGGATGTCAAGCTTGGCATTGCATCGAAGGTTGAGGAGGATCTGGGCCTTCATCTCAGCAACGCTGTCGGTGACATGGAAGCCATTCTCGTGGTCGCCGATAGCATCCTGTTGGTCATACGACAAAGCGGGGAAAGACCACAACATGGGAATACCAGACTCTTGTTCCTGTGTCTTGAGGAACTCATCGATCTCCTCGACCTCGCCAGGTTGCGAAGCGACACCAGTCTTGCGATAATCGGGGAGCATGTCGTAGAAGGGCGGGGCAATTGGCGCCCAAAACACTTCGTTGCCAATTCCATCGCGAGGGTCCATGGGTCGGTTACCGAAAGGCTCAAAGTCCATGTTGGAAGCGAGTTCGGACATGTTGTTAAAGGCGGCCTTGAACATGGGAATAGACTCTTCCTTCTCGAAGCGGGCGGCGAACCAGACTCCCATTCCCATGAAGGCCAGGGCGGGACCTTTTTGCTTGTCGACGGGAACCTCGTTGATCCTCTCTTCGTGGTAGAGGGTGAGTTCATTGCGGGCGATGGCGCTGTCGTTGCCGAAAGGATCCCAGATTTCCTTGAGTCGAATGCCGCCGAATTCTACATCGTGACTTTCGTGCTTCTTGCTGTTTGCTCGTACTTCCTCGGCTTTTTCTGCGTCGAGCTGTCGTGGTGTTAGCGACTGGTGGTCATGCAACTGAACATTGACCAAATAATTCGACAACACATCTACAATTAAATTATCATCGACTTACCAGACGAGCCATGCCATAAAAGACCTGTCGAGTCGTAGAGTCACCGACAAAAAGCATGTGTCGTCCCTCCATGCACTCCTCAATCTCCTCCTTCTTGTACTTGTGGATCATACATCCGGGAGGCTGCCAGTTTGTGAAAGGCGCTCTGCTTCCATTCTCTGCAGGAGTGTTCAACCAGGTTCCATCATTAAGCAGAGCCTTACAGCGATACGGGTCATCGCTTAGTTGAAGCTGGTTGATGGCGATGCCTAAGATGACGACCAGCGTCAAGCCGAGAGCCAGCACCCGGTTAAGCGCAACACCAGAGGTTGGGAGTGCTGCGCCTATTGTCATTGTGACGATTTATTTTTAGTGATGATGAGTAACGATTGTTTGTGGCGCCTAGCGGGCCGAGCGAATGACGAAAAAGAGAGAAAACGGGAAAAGAATTCGTTATGTTGAAGATGAAACCATCTGAAGGACAAGAATCCAAAATGGCGATGGACGTTGACGTTGGTGGAGTTTTGTTCAAGGGAGCGAGAGACAGACTCTTGGAATGCAAAGAGGGCCAGAAACAAGAAAAACGAAAACTGAGACAAACAAACAATGGAAAGTTCAAGACAAGCGTAAGGAGGGACTTGACTTGCGTTTTGCGTTTGCGCGAGAGGGAGACGGACAGACGATCACTTTGAAACGATGGAAAAAAGATCTACTGTGAGGAGTATATGAGGTAACAGTACGCGTAAGTCTTCTGGAGTCTACAGGCCTGCAATTGCCCTACGGACGCCCCTGATCAGCAAAGCAAAGGCTGGCATGACCCTCGCAGGGTTCCACAGTCCGCAGAAAGAAGACCATGTCAGGGTGTCACTTCGGTGGAGAAGATGTGTGAGAAACTGGATCGATCAGCGTGAGACAGGCAGCGGCAGCGACAGCGGTAAGAGCGCCAGATAAACAAGTCTGGCTGCATGCGGTTACAAAGGCAAATACTCCGTAGTCGTTCGGAATTATCGTCAATAGTCTCGCAACGGCGTGGTGCTGCCCCTACCTCGGGATACTGACTTTGCTGCTTTAAGGTTGTTTTTTTTTAAGGTTGTGGGGGTCTAGAACCCATCAATAACGCCAAGTCTCTTCTCTCCCAGTAAAGAGGCCAATCGTTCACGCCATTCTCTCTGACGGTGCGTCTGCCCCTTACAGCTCCAGCGCTGACCCCTGGCTCTTTAATCTCTTGGCTAAGAGCGCTAGACTAGAAGCTAGGCTGGCTGGCTGGCTGAGTGGAAATTCTCAACGCGCCGTTTGCAGTGGTTATCGCCAATTGGAATGTGATGGAGCAACGAACCTAAAGCCTAAAGGAACGGGAAAATTGACTTGGGTTCGCCCCGAGCTGCAACGCTCAAGCGACACTTTATGCTCTGCCAAACTCAAAAACCCAATCTTTCACTTTCCCCCTTGGCCTCGATAAAGAGAGGCCAAAAAGCTTGAAGGGATTAAGGTTACAGAGGTGTCTAGCCCCAAAAGAGGCAAGCTGCCGACCAATCCATGTCTGTCCCTTGAGTCATGACCACGGACAAAGTGTCTCAATCAGTTGCTGCGTCATTTGTGAAGCGCTGGTTTGGCGTTGTCTCCCCCTGTAATGCCCTCCCTTGCAGAGGGTTTCATCCCCTGGAACTTTGGTTCATGATCTGACGAGACTCTTGGTATAGATAACGACCACGCGAGGTGGGTTTAATTACATTACATCCTGCGGGATTCCGGTGATATATATGTATAGTATAACCACCGCCTCATATTGGCGAAATGCGTGATTCTCATGTCAGCGACTTCGAATGTTATAACTTATCTTGGACCGTGAGATTCTGAAACCGGAAGCCCCCACTGATTCTTTGGTGTGGCAGTAATTTTTCCGCCGATCGTGCGACAATCAGGTTTTTTTGGTCTCACGGCAAATAAACAAGAGGGCAAGGACAAGGAAATTCCGGGATTAAATGGAGAATGGCAAAATGAATTATGAAGAGTTGCCAAAACTCAATCTCTTCCTCGACGTAAGCGAAGCTGGTGGAGTTGAATGAAGCTCAGGAAAAGATGGAGCTCGGATTCCGATTGACGACTTCGGGCCAAGGGATGAGATGAGTGAACGACTTGGCAGTGCACTACGCAAAGCTTGGCGATTGAGTTTCTTTGACGACCATTTGAAGCAACAGTTTAACCTTATGTTTATTGACATGCAACTGCCGCGATTAGTGGCATTGGATCTGATAATTCCGAGGCTGACCACCAACTTGTATTGGTTGCCGGCAGGGCTCGACTTGGTGAAGCAACTAGCCTGCTCTTTTGGCTAGGATGGGGTTCTGTGAGAACATCGTCATTTTGGCTGCGGGCCTCCATCCTCGGCTACACTGAAGAAATCTTGAATGCATCCGTCGATTGGCTTTGGTAGATTGGCATTAGCGATGGGACATGATTTAATTGCGTCTAAGCGTTTTATCTGTTTACCGCTCAGGTGCCTGCTGTGCATCATATGATACCAGGGGGACGTAATCTGTTTGTGTTTGTGTTTGGTCATTAATGTTAGGTTGACTCAGTGAGTTATACTTGGTCCGCAAACACCCTCAAATGCCCGAGCACGGTCAATCAACAGACTGCACTGATAGCGACCAAGCAACGAAGAGTTCATAGCGATTTTATTACCTCGTCTGTCACAACAAGACTTTATCGTTTGAGAATCTCACATTTCGTGCCATTGTCCTTTCGGATGTAGGGTAGCTTGGTGGACTGGACGTTGAGCTGAACGCGTCACCTTCATGCACTGGGTAGACTGGAATGACGAATGTGTACGAATGTGTTCTGACAGTTTTCTGCGCTGTGTAGCTCAGCCATTGAAGATAAATCGCCATAGCTTATCATCTAAAATAAGTTAAGATCTTGAGAGTTGGTCTATTTCGGGCGGCTGTTCTCTTGCATCGACTGATCATGCCTCATGTTGAGTTAGCACATGCCGGCAATCTTATCAATATCTAATCAGCGATAAACAATTTAATCGGATCGCTTATCTTATCTGGCAACCAAGACATCCTTCACACCAGGGAAAACACCATATATGTTGATAGATGCCAGCTAGCTATGTAATTATCAATTGATACCTTGAAATCACAATAGCGCAAGAATGTAAAAATTAAGCTTCTTGCTTATATGCCATGCTTGGCATGTTGTGAGCATCCAACAAGCTGGATCATGAGTTAAGTTGTCTATACTTCCTAATCTCCACTACCGACGGCACCAATTCAACAACTTCCCGCTGCATGTAAGAATGGTCTGATGCCAATAAAGAGATATATTTGAGCTTAGAGACAGCTTCTGAAGCCAGGCTATAGTAGAGCAGGCTGGAACCAAGATAGCAACCTTGATCTGTTATCTTGTAATTTATCAGCCGTCATAACAAAAATGTGTTCACGGGAACTGGGAAGCAATCCAAGTCAAACACTAGCATGGCGGGAAAGCCATATTGGTATTGGATATAAAACTCGTGTGATGAAGGCGTGCATTGTCTACCGAGTTGACTGACCTTGAAGCTGTAGCGGCCGTATCAGCTTCTACATGGAGGAGAACCAACTTCAAATCACACGAACAATACTCGGAACCCATAAGATAGAACTTGAGCTTGAAAATGTAATTTATCTTATGTAAATGGCTCTATGTATCATAAAATCTTGCCACTAACTCTTTGGCATGCTTGGCTTGGTAGACAACTAACAGCATCGGTCTTTGAACCAACAGCTGGAGATGCAGGCTGATCCTTCGACTCACATGCAAGTTAATCATGATTACGGAAACTCACCGAAGTGGCTGGCTTCTGGTCGACGTAATTGCTTTCGTCTTACGGATGATCAATCCTCTTGAATTTCAGATAGATTGTGCATCATTTGAGCTGACTAGACTTATTGGGTCAGTCAAGACTCAAGAGAAAGTTCCTCTGCATTCTTTTTCTCTACCCTTCCGTTCCCCACTGACAGGATACTGAACTTTATCAAGCTCTTCAGAGTAAGCCTTTACAAAGTCCACAAGGAAGTAACCAAGAAACAGTCTGATATTGAAGGTCACAGCTGGATATGAAAGTCACGAGTTGTGACGTCCCGAATACGGAAGGCACATGTCCTGTGCCACAGGATGCAACGGAAGATCTCCATCTTGCATAAAATAGAATCACTATGGATACCACCACAAAGATTAATTTAGCTCTGACGATTCAGTTCAACATGAGAGCTCAGGGTTCTGCAAAGTCTAAACAGGCTTTCAACGAGGCCAACGTCTTCTGACTCTCAATAGCCCAGAAGTCGATATTACTTCTCGTGGTATTCTGAATTCTCAAAGAAACAGAGCCAACTCATCTCTATGACTTCCCCTCACAGGACATAAGAGAGTGGCCAGTATCAGCTGAGAGATGCAGATAGAGTCTGGGTTAGTCACAGGTAGTCCCTGCATTATAAGCATAACTGAACCATCAAGTTATAAGCAATGCAGTATAGAACCCGTCGCCTCTCGCGCATGATCAAGAAGCACACCATCGGGATGCAACACCACATTCAACTTAATCAATTGCTTAATTTCGCGGGCAATTGCTTCATCGGGCCCAAGTTCCCATGGCTGCAGAAGTTGGTCGAGCAACATCGCCGCTGAACCCTTGCTCCAGCGAATCCTTCAGCCAATGTAACCAACCCATTTCGTCACATTAGTCGTCATAATCTCTCAATTCAGATTTCGTCACAGCCCTAATACGCACACATGCAACTCCATCGCATGCATTTCACCCGTGACAGCCGCGGCCAAAGATGCCGCAATCCTTGCAACGCTGACATTTCTCCCCACATAATATCGTAGATTGCCAAGTTAAGATCAGCCACTTAGACAAAAAGCCCGCGAACTACCAAGAGATTACCCCATGGGGATATGGGCTCATAAACGTTGGTCGTCGACAACACGGGGCTGAGTTCCTCTTTGAGGATAGATGCGGGGATACAGGTTGGGATTACACGAGGCCACCATCGCAGCCTTCCGAAAGGCACAGCAAGAGAAAAACCCAGACTTGCATGTGAAGTGTCGGTATGGACAGTACTTAAAGACGGGGTAGCTCTTGAGACAAGAAGAGTTTCTCCTTGGCAGATCTTGCAGTTCAATTGACCAATCGATTACTCGTTGTATCAAGCTCTCAGACAATATGCGTCTCAGCCTTCTTCCCTTGATTGCCCTCGCTGGCTCTGCCTTCGCATCTGGAGATTCGATCTCGACGGCCATTGATAACATCTCCAATGCCACGCTCGCTCTCAACAAGACTGTAGCGACGTGGCCGCAGACCCTCCTCGGTGCTCTGCCGATTACTACAAAGTCAACACTTCTCCTCACTGAGATCCACAAGGGCTTTGTGATCGCTCGCGAGTCTGAGCCTCTATCTCTCGAGGAAACCCTCCAAGTCGCAAAGGCTACATCTGAGCTCAGCGCCGACGTCGAGCTCACCATCAATACCATCATTGCCGCCAAGCCCAACTTTGACAGACTACAAGTCAGCCCCGTCATCCTCCTCAACCTCAACCTACAGCGCGCCCTCAGCCAGGACTTTTCAGAAGCAGTCATATCCAAGGTTCCCAAAGACCTCCAAGGAAACGCAAAAGCACTGGTACAAGGCATCGACGACAGTTTTGCAAGGGCTATAAGCAAGTACAGCAAACTACGAGGTTAATTGGGAAATGAGGGACGAGTAATGAAATGAGTGATAGACGCGCGACGACATAATTACCTTTCTTGGGAGGCCATTTTAGCAGAGATTTTAATTTTACCATGAGTTGTCGAGGAATACCATACCAACCTAGAACGAGAGCAATTGATCTGTCAGATTTGAGGGAATTTGTTTATACCGATTGAGGAAGTTGAAGATGTGAATGCCGAGGCAGATGTTTGACACGTGAGGATGTTGGTGAGGAGAAGCCCGTTCGACGTCGACTAGAACCAGGAACCGCTCGGGGACTAACCTATCAAAGCTAGAGATTTGCATTGATACTACCCCAACAAAGAAGACATAAAACGGTCAACCTATGTTATGCAATTCGAATTGTGAAATTGCACATTATCAAGAAATTGTTCGTCTCTGTTATCCTTGTAAGCTCCATGTAGGAATGCGGCGATCTCGGTCTTGCCGTAATGTGAATCAATCATAGTGAAGTGATCTAATGCCGATGCTCGCGACCCAATCAGATTCACCGGAGCTCATACTCAATTCAACCAGGCCCAGATGAATCTTTCAATCTCACTGTCCTGTGTTTCCGTGTCATCTCCGTCATCAGACTTCTCATTACCCTCACGACGTCTCCACTTCTTGCCCATGACCTCTTTGAACTCCCCAACATCCAGCTGCCCATCCATGACCTTCTTCGTGAACGGACGGACAATCTTGACACCTCCGAGAGGTCGAAGAGTGGCCTCAACATCTGGGGCAACGAAGAGAACAGCGCTGAGTCTTCGAACACCAGGAGTTCTATTGACTCTATGACGGGTAGCTCGGATATTGCCTCCACTGAGGATCACAGCGCACCAACCGGCAAGGACAACCGTTGCACCCTCAGGAACAGGTACCCAAAGACCTGGGTGCTCGGCGTCTTCAATCTCGAGCCCGGATGTTCCGTCTTGGAAGATGATGGCAAAGGTGCCATAGTCTGTATGGGCGCCGCATCCGTTGTCACTGGTTGGGTCGGCAGTATCCGTGTTGTAGTCACAAAGACGGTAGTTGAGATTGCCACTCTTGTGGACTTGACCTAGATCAGCGCCGATAAGCCCGTGCATAATGCACATAATTTGGGCAACGTAGGTGCTGTTGACCTCTTCAAAGAAGTCCAGGACGTCATCAAATCCGTCCCCGGCCAATTTCTCGCGTAAGGTTTCCGGAATGCGTCCGTTGCGAGCTGGCGACAGATCAATGGTGAACTTCTGATCAGAAGTGGCTTTGTTCATCGCAGCTGTCTTGAAGATGCCCCGCTTGGGATACGCAGCATTGAGAGATGATGCATTCTCAGAGTTAGCTAAGGTGATCAATCAGACGTCGGATGGCATCAAAGGGTGCTTTGACATGGGGCTCAAAGGAGAATATGGCAGAACTGGAGCTGAGCGCCTGCACCGAATTGTCCAGGAGGGGGCTTGCGTTGATGGCAACGGGAGCGGGAACAGCCGGTTCAACTCCATGGGAGCTCAGAGAAGCAGCAGTGGTGGCCATGATGATAAGATGTTTCGAATGTAAAGTGGTAACGTATTAGTGGTTTATTCACGATATGATGATGAGAGTTGAGGGGATCTAGAGACTGCGTCGTCATCTTCAGAAGTGCGGGGAAGATTGCGGGATGGAACCTTGAACATGAGGCTTGGGAACTGATTGGCGTTGGTGATAAGGTTGTGTTACCCTTACTTCGTGGATCTCGACCTGTCGGGCAAACCTACTTGCGCGTTTACCGTGATCGACTAACAATTTCGCCGACAGACAGACCGTCGCAACAGACGAGCATAAGCATCCAAGGTATTAGCGACACCATGAGCGAGGATGCTTCCCAAGGGTAGCAGATGCCCAAGGCTGATCAAGAAGGAGGAGACCAAAAAGCAACCTCAACCGAGGAGGCAAAAGAGCTGTCGCTGCGAGCCAGTAGTTGGTCCCATGACCCCTCATCAGGCCCCCTTTACATCGATTTCAGAGTCCAGTAGCACAGGAACGTGGCCTTGGCAATCGATGATCGCTGGGCTGAAAAGGCCCAGAATCGAACTTGGCGATCCAGGCCAAGCCACCAGCTTCATTTCCAGGACCTCGGGTTCGTCCACGTCGTGGGGAGCCAACTCAAAGCAGGATAAGCTTGTCGGGGATGCCACTAGTTTTCAGCTTAATGGGGGCCTCTTCAGCCCTGTGGATGGTCTCAAATCAACATGCCTGAGCATTCTCCAGAACGGTGGTCGTAGTCAATGAAGAAAGTATCCACCGTAGTAAGAGCTGGGAGAGTTTCTAAATGATGCACCATAAAGCAAAAGTATGGGGTAATAGTCGCGGATCTACGGTACTATCAACCTCAACATCTGCTGGTTGATCTCCGTTTTAGAAAGGAGATTAATGCATTACCCCTGTCAGGCCGTTTGGTCCAAGGGGATCGAGCCCTTGCGGCTGAATTATAGTTTCGTAGTTGGCGCCCTACCTCAGGCACAAGGTGAAGCCACGCAACGGCATATTCCGTTTTGCCCTTTTCCCTACAGAATATCATCGGGTCCTCGCGATGCCGGATCTTCGTGGCTGCAAGAGTGGTGTATTGAAGGGACGCTGTGGCGTGCTTGGTCGTCGCGATGTTGATGAGTAGGACTGAGGGGTTCATTTGGGTGACATGCTCGCACAGATCAATACTGAAATTTGTTGTCCTTGCATTAAAATTCATCGAAAGCATTGGGCATTAATCTTCATCTTATGCGAAGCGGCCGCCTTAGTCCTCAGCGCAGTCTCATTGCAGAAGTCGTATCATCCCTGCTCAAGCTGGAGCACCTAGACTCTTAAATGCAGAAAAACACGTTGATGACGATGATTTGATGGTGTTTTCTTCTTTTGAAAGGGGGTCAATAGCGACGCCTTCTCGTCAACGTTAAATCATTACCTCCTGCAGTAAGCACCTATCAGCGCCTTACCCCCTACACCATATCAAAGTGGCTTGACCACTATTCGACGCCGTCTTTGCGTCCTGCTGTCACCTTAAATCATGGCTCTTGCCGTTTCAGGTAGCAGCAAGCGAATACTAGCTTGAATGGCTGCATCTGAGGGCGAGGCCTCAGCCTTGATCCCTTTTCTCGGGACCGATGGCTTGGTGATCTTGATGCTGGGTGTCGGTGGTATATAAGGCCTAACGATGCCACAGATCTCAGACACATATCCAAGTTTGCAAACTAAGACAATCGTTTGCTACACATCATGAAGTTTAGTCTCGCCTTCGCAGGCCTCGTTGGCCTTGTTGCTGCCTCGCCCTTCTCAGAGCATGATACCTCTGGTGGCCTCATGCGTCAGTACAGCACTTGAATCCCCAGACATTCCCACTGACTCTTGCAGGCCGAACCGGAAAATGCAACTGGAAGGATCAGCACTGCTGCGCTATCCCCGACAAGTACAAGTACTCTTCTCCCTCCGACTCCAAGAACTACTACGGCTACGGTCGCACTATCTACGTCAAATCGGGCAAGAAAATCCAAGACGCCATCAAGAAGGCCTTTCCTGGTGATCGTATCATCGTTGAGGCCGGTGAATACCCGGAGCAACTCGTCATTGACAAGGATGGCATTCAGCTTGAAGGCCGTGGCAATGTCCGCCTCGTCAAGCCCAATACTTACAAGCGCAATGCATGCACTGGTCTAACTCAGGACGAGAACAAGAATGAGCTCCAGGCTGGTATCTGCATCACTGGCTACAAGGTCCAGACAACTGAGTACAAGACTGAGCACAAGAGAGTCACTTCTGTGAAGAGACCCGTCAAGGGAGTTTCGGTCAGTGGCTTCAGCGTCAGTGGCTTCTCCGGCATCAACATCGCCATCATCGGCGCTAAGAACACCCGCATCACCAAGAACAAACTCACCGATGCTCCTGCTTATGGTGCTCTCACCCTTGGTTCCGTCAACACCGTCTTCCGTGAGAACGTCGTCACTACCACCGCTGGTGGCTTCATCGGTATCTGCCAGGACAACCTGTCTGATGTGCAGACCGTGAAGAACGACATCTCTGCACACGCAATTGGTGTCTGCGTTCAGACCAATGGTGCATTTGTTGGGTACAACACCCTCCATGACAACTGCATCGGTATCTTTGTGGATCCTGGTGTGAAGGATGCCAAGATCGTGCACAACTACGTTGGCCCAACTCCTGCTTTGTGCGGTAAGACTTCTTCTGGTATCATTCTCGGCAGCGCTGTCGGAACTCTCGTTCGCGATAATACCATTGAGGGACAGCGTGGTAGTGGTACCGGAGGAGTCGGTGCAGGGGTCGGCATTCTCATCTACGACGACGCTTGTGTTGCTACTCCCGAACAGCCCAACATTTCTCTTTCTTGCATTACCCTCGGCGGTAAAGCTCCCAAGGCCAGCCACAACATTGTCATTCGAAACACCCTGAAGAACAATGACAACGATATCCTGAACTTGAGCAAGGGAACTGGCAATGTCATCAAGTGCAACACCTGCGAGAACCCTGCCAACATCCAGGCCGGACAGTGCAAGAAGCCTTAAAAGGATTTGATTTACCTGGTTGCTGGTGATATGAATGTCGTATTACGATGATTCACGAAGAATGTTTGCAAGCAAAGCGTGAAGAAGGGGGTAATGGGCAATGATTTGGGTACTGATTGAAAGTAATGGCATCTAATTCGCCTGACCATGTATTCTATTCTATTTTCAGTGATTATTACTTTATTTCTGAGTCGACATATCTGACTGTCTGATATGAGAATGTGCCTCTTGCTCTAACTACGTAAGTATCGATCAAGTGACCCTTTCGAGATTTCTTCACAAACCTTGCTCTTGTTATCTCGAACTCGCGAGAGGATTCCGACGCGCGTCGACTATTGCATCATCGTGTCAAAATAGAGAAGGTCGCAATCCATCAACTCGTGATTCGTCTAGTGTTCGGCATTTTGTGGTGCCATGATGGGGCTCTTGTCGTATGCCGAGACATAGCCCTTGTCGACTTCAACACCAAGAATGATTTTCGCATAAGCTTCCGAAATATAGCTTGAGCTCGATCACATCGCTGCTTGCTACGTAGTAAATCGCCGATTTGTTTAAAATACTCTTGTCATTCAGTCGATCCCGACTTGGCGGAAAATACGACGAGGACTGCTTGAGAAATTGGTGAAATCTTGTTTTTGGGACAGCTTCGTAGTTGGACTAATGAGATCTGACATGTGGTCAGCCACAGCATTAGCCACCATCCCCTAGCATCTCGACTGTTTGAGCTTCAAGGTTATTTACAGCTCTAAAGTTTAACTAAATTATGGATATTTTAACGTCTTAGAGTTAATCTAGTGCAGCGTAAAGCCAAGGCCAATGACAGAGTTATCAATCTGACATCAGTTGACCTGCTCATCAATGAAACTCTGTAATCTTTGCCCAGACAGAGCATCGCGCACTTGCGTTCCGGTACAACTATGAGCTAAACACTGAATCATCAGCACAAATTAGCAGGTTTCAGAAGCCTTGGCCAAGCATCGATCGATGCTCATTCCCGTGTTATTAGCCAAAACAACACAGATCGTCAAGATCAAGCCACACTTGTCCCAAGCCAAGACACATCCCTTGTCCAACTGCCAAGGCCATGATTGGTTGTCCGGCACGAAACTGCCGCCTGCAAGCCCGCTCGGCATGAGTCTGCCGTCCAAGGCTCACATTTTCCTGGAAAAAAAGGATTTTGAGCAATGACGTCGACTGTGGCTTTACGTAGCGAAATGAATTTGCATGCTGTGACAGGTATCTACAGGGCCTACAGGGCAGCGCTGTTACTGTGTTATTGGTGCTGGTGTGAAACGCTTGAATGACGTTAGTGACGTCAACAGCATGAATCGCGATGTCGCGTGTCACTGTCTGTCGCTCTCCACGGATTTATAGAAGGGCAAGCAGCCTCAATTGTCTGTGAACGCCAGGACAAGAGCCAGCAAAGTTCTTTCAGTACCTGTTAATTTTGGGTGCAGAGCCACTCAATCCGAGGTCGGCTTTTCCTTCAACATCATTATCTAGCATCACCAAATCGCCAACATGCCTTTCTTCCGTCGAGAAAAGTCCCCTCACCGGGCTTCGCCTGGTACAAAGACCCGTCACCACCAGAAGGCGGTTCACGACCCTCTCCCCATGTCGCGACGCCCTACGTTCGGACAGTGGCTCAAGGGTACATGGCTTGACATTGTCACCATGGCCTGCATGGGCGCTATCGGTCTTGGTGTAAGTCTCTATCGCTTCAAACTCAGTTACCCGTCTAACAAATCTCTAGGTCTACTTCGCAAAGCCTGCCCCCGCTCGATCGTTCCCTGTTACCTTTTCCGATGGCGAGATTGTCTGGCCCGAGTACGGATACCCTCTCCGAGGCGAGATCGTTCCCATCTGGGCCGCTGCCTTGTTGGCTGCTCTTGTTCCCATCTTCGTCTTCCTGGTGATGCAGATCCGCATCCGCTCATTCTGGGATGTCAACAACGCTGTCATCGGCCTTCTCTACTCGCTCATCACCGCCGCCGTCTTCCAGGTCTTTGTAAAGTGGCTTATCGGTGGATTCCGACCTCATTTCCTTGAGGTCTGCAAGCCCGACATGGCTCGCGCTCGCACCATGGGAGGATACAACAACAAGGGTTACCTTCAGCTTTACTACACTCCCGATATTTGCACTGGTGACAAGAGCGAGATCAACGATGCTCTTGAGTCTATGCCCAGTGGTCACACCACTGCTGCCTTTGCTGGCTTCGTCTACCTCTACCTTTACCTCAATGCCAAGCTCAAGGTTTTCTCCAACTACCATCCTTCCATGTGGAAGCTCATTGTCACCTACGCCCCCCTTCTCGGCGCCGTCCTCATCGGTGGGGCTCTCACTATCGACAAGTATCACCACTTCCATGATGTCCTTGCCGGTGCCATCATTGGAACTGTCTTTGCTTTCTCCGCTTACCGAATGACATACGCCGCTGTCTGGGACTGGCGCTTCAACCACATTCCCCTTAACCGCGGTGCTCCTTTCAACTACTCTATGGGTGGTGCTGAGCTTGTTGACGCTGTCTTCACTCGCAAGGTTGGCTGGGGATCTCACGGTGGTAGCTCTCTCGGACATGGACACGGCCATGGCCTGAAGAGTGATGGATCTGAGCACATGCATGGCAACGGTTACAACAACGGTTCTATTCCCCGACGACCTGTCGGTACTGGTGCCCGCGGCGAGGAGATGGTTTAATGGAGTAATAAGTGGTCAGAATTCACATTTGTGGATGATCTGAAGGAGGAGATGGACAGCGAATCACAAACCCGTATACTTTTAATTGTTCGATTACGACTGTATGAACTTAATACCTCCACGGCCGAATCAAACCAATGAAATCTAAATATCTGACACTTGCGCTGTGGGAATAGTGATACTCTTTCTGACTGGGTTGCTATTGTTCATGGTGAAAGTTTCTGCTCACTTATCGTCCAGTTTCATGTTATCTGACTTTAGTCACAAGTCACCTTGAGCAGTCGACGTTTGCATAGCGAGCTGAATGATGTACGGCATCGTGATGGCTATTTCAAGCGCCCGTGTTCGATCTCTTAAGTTACGATGATGTTGCCGGTTGACCGTTCATTTCACTATTTCACTGTATGAAGTGCACTTTTTGGAGGCATTTCATACCATCTAATCTGCAAAAACACACTGGATCTGCTCTTGTCTGCTGTTTGTCTTACGAGCTACACACTCCAGACCCTGATTTATATGATCATTCGATTAACGGCTGCTGTGCTTAGCACGAGCCTCCTCCTCCTCCTGATCCATCTGCTGCTTCCACTCGCTCTTGCTGGTGTTGTGTTCCATCTTCTTTCCAGGCATACTGTCCGTCTTGCCCCTCTTCTTTTCAAGCTGCTCTGCATCTTCCTGTGCGAGCTCAGCGTCGATTTCGGCACCTCGAGATGGCTTGTTACCATGCATGGTGGCCTAGTCAAGCAGTTAGATATTTGTGAAGCCACCCGAATAGCAGGTATTCTTATAATACTTACTGCAAAGCCTGGCTCATGCTTCATGCGGTCTGCAACTATCCTGTTGGTCTATGAAACTTAGCTAGTGATCTTATGCTTGAAATTGGGAACTTACGTCGGCCTCTTGGAGCTCATTCATGATTGCCTCTTTATGTACTAGAACCAGTTAGATCGTGAAATGACTAAAGTATTCAAAGAACATACGGTAGCCCTCGGTATTGACGTTGGGGTGCGTGCGACCCTCCTCACGAACTTCCTCCCTGCTATAGTGACGCTGGTCTCCGCCTTCATAGGAAGAAGGATATCCGACATTTGATTGAGACATATTGATATTGATGAGCTGTGTTCAAGTTGGTATATTTTGAGTAGTCGACTGGCATGAGGAGCATTGTTTGATTATCAGAGCTTACACTATTTGTAGTGGTCGCCAGCCCAGTGGCCCATCATCTGAGCGTCATTCAAGCAGCAAACACGGTCATTTTAATGTTTACGCAAGACGTCACTAACGGACGACATGATGCACATCTGCAGTCATTTAGGAAGTGATAAACATGACCTGAGAGCTTACGTCCAATGGAATATGATTTCGATGTGAAGTTCACCATACTCAGAATAACTTCGATGTTGGTCAAACAATGGAAAGCTGATCGCCGCTATTTATAGTGATGGGTGGGCGATGTAGACGCCAAGGGGCGGAACGAGCCAAATAGAAGGAAATCAAAGAGAATCTTCTCGGTCTCACAGAACCGTCCAAGATATTGTACCCTCTTCGCAATGCTCTTAGTATCTGACCCCAGAAATCAAGATAAGATAAGATAAGAGCTTTAAGATAAGATATTGACAGCGGTGTCGGACGGATTGTCCTCACGTGATTGGTGAATTTTCTCCAGCCGCGTATCAATTTCTACAAATCACGCGTAAAGTGGTTGTGATTTCGGCGACACGAAGCCGGTACTGCCCTCTTATTAATTCTACAGGCCGCTGAGAGACTGTTCTAGCGGTCATGTCTTCTGATGAGGGGTCCCAAAATGCCTTACCGAAAGAGCTCATGGAGCTCCAATTAGGTCAAATTGATCTCCTCGTGGCGATGTATGCGTCGGATGATGCGATTACCATGGACTCTGCGGCCTTTGGATTGATTGAGAGATTGAGGGACTGGTGTGAAAGTGACGGGGAAGCCACACCAAAATTCTCAGAGACAGTCATCAATCTCCGGCTCAGGGTCGATGTTGAAGACGAAGATGCTTCTACAAGAACTCTACAGCTTACATTGACAGTACCGTTGGAATGTCAAAAGCAAGAAGAACTAACAGAACCACCGCCAATAAAGACCAGGATACAACAGCCGGACTGGATGAGTAAAGGAGATATTGCAAAGCTGAACACTGAGATCCCTGAAGAGGATATTCTTTCCGTCATTGAGCATATCAAAGACGCCGCATCTCAACACCTCTTGAGTTTGAAGCAAGCAGAAATTGCAAGCGCTCCAATAGCCGGCGCATCATTGGTCCGAGTCTGGTTCTACTTCCCCTCCATCAGCACAAGGGCAAAGCGAGATGACTTCATCAACTATGCACCGACCTACGGACTCACTGGCTTTCTCCTAGCTGGGAAGCCGGGCATCTTGTGTCTAGAAGGCGGATCGGTCGCCATTGATGATTTCATGAAGTTCATCAAGACAGAAAGCTGGGGCGATATTCCCGCGCATCACAAAAAGGTACGTCAATTATGTGAATGGGGAAGGGGAAGGCTGACAGTGAGAGTAGGTCAGCGAGAGATATCGAGAGGAAGCGACGGATCTGAAGCGTGCTTTTTCGGATATGCAAGAGATCACGGATATGATCGAGAAGAGAGGTGCGAGAGGAAACCGTGGTGATATGAAGGCACTAGAAGCGTGGCTGGTTGAGTGCGGGCTTGGTGAAGCGTTCGGCAAAATTCTGATGTAAACCTTAGCTCTAGAAAAGGCAGCTCTAGAATGCAAGAGACAAGAATGAACCAGGGCAGACTCTGGCCAAGGACGACCATTCAGAGACTCAACAAAACGGCTTAGTCTTTGTACTCCATCCCCTGTCCTCCTGATCGTTAACGATTGCAGACGGCCTTATCTTGCTATCTCGACAAAGAAGAAGACTAGAGAGTTATGGCATACCTGAAAGCTGGCTCGGGAACTAGACAGAGGTTAAGATTGAATGGCAATGGAAACGGTAGGCCAGATCTCAGCTGTTTGCAATCATGGTTCAAAAACATAGCATTTGTTCTGTACATAGAACAAGTACCTGATATCTTGTATTCATCGGGAGATAGAGATAGATCTATTCTAAATATGAAAGATGCGAAGAACGCCGGCTCTGACATAAGAAAATGCGCAATAAAAACATGAAAACCCCGATGTAACTGTTTTGCCAATGTTCAGACACTTTCGGCATAGCCAACCTCCTTAGCTGGCTTCTGCTTCTTGGTGAATAGCTTCTGTCCAACCTTGTCCGTCATCTCATCCGCCTTGTCGCCCAAGAAAGTCTTGATGCAACCATAAACTCCGGAAGTAAGCCACAAGATGGAGTTGACGAGGTCAATCCAAACGGCTGTCTTCATAGCACCGGTGCTGGCGCCCTTGTACTTGTCGTCGCTGTCTCGGTGGAGGAAGATGCCGGCGAATATTCCAAAGACCACAAGCCAAGTGATGAAGAGGATGAGGTCCCAAGCAAATGCGCGGTAGGTCTTGACGAGCTTGAGCTTGCTGCCGATGAGGGGAAGAGCGCCCAGGGGAGTAAGGACGACAAAGAGAATGGCGGTGGTGGCTGAGAGGCCAGCGACGACGAGAGCGAAATACCATTCAGGTGAGAACCCGTAGTCAGTGTCTTGAGCCTTATCGACTCGATGGCCGTAGAAGCCGCAGGCGATGATAGCGAAGAGGAACTGGAGACCTCGACAAACCATACGAGGAACTGTCTCAAAGGTCTTGAGCCAAGTCTTGCCCATGGTCTTTCCGGTCTCGGCGCCTTCGTTGAAAGCATGACGACCAGCCTGTCGACCAATTTCCTTCTTGTCCGCAGCGCGGAATTCGGAGGTCGCCCCAGCGAAGGATCTAGCAGTGTTGCCGAGCTCGATGGCGGTCTGGCCAGCCTTGATGGCGTTATCAAACTTGCCCATGATGAAGTTGGATTATTGGTATTAAAGTGTTGCTGTAGAAGATGATTTGCGTGTTTCGCGTGTTAACAATGGACGACCAAAGAATGAAATTGAACTGCACAGCAGTGTAGGAAAAAGAGAGAAATAAGTAGACGAAGAGTCGTGAAGCGATAGTGATTTGGATAACAGAACCAACACAAGAACGACATCACGTCTTTATACAGCATCAATGATCAACATCGTCAATAGACGCTGATGCGCTTTCTCATGTTGGACAATCAAGAGCCAATCGACAATGAAACGAGGCCATTGACAGAGACCCAGCACTATTCATGGAGCCCCAATCGTTTGTTGGTAGCCGCTAAGACCCTGCAGGCGCTTAGCGAAACTGGGCCTTTGTTAGGCGCTGTCTGAGAGCCAATGGAGGGGGGGAGCGCTGGGGAATAAAGAAACGAGAATAGAACAATTGGAAGAAGGTAGAGTAAAACAAAGCCAAGGGCTACGCGTCTAACGAGAATGCCAAAAATAAATTGAGCCGATCAATGGGGATTAATTGTTCATGAAGGGTCCTGTCTACCTGTTCACGGGGCTTTTCGCTGTTGCAGTGGATACACCCGCTATTGGCTCCACCGAACGCTGAAACTGCTTTCTTTCAGCGTTTGTAGATTAATGGCCTCAGTACGCGAATCAAGGTTACCCGCGAGATTCTCAACTCAGAATTCTAGAGAGGTTCATTTTGACCTTCAAAAGGTTTCCTTTCTACTGACGCTTGCCGAGTTTGTGATTGAGGATCCCCTCAAACTCTGCCAAGCTTGCAATCAGCCTGTGCAGGTGCCCGCACTGCATGGAGTTAGAACGATTACACAGGTAGACAGGATGCGAGGGCAATCAGAGAAGTGCATGCATGCCAAGTTACCAAGTTATTCTGGCATATAGTAATTTATCTAAACCTCCAAGTATTTTCTTTTCCAAGACTCTTAGTCCGATACGGTCAACTCCAAGCCTCGGCTCTACTGGTCGTAGGAATTTAGGGCTGACAGGATTCATGCTCAAGCTCGATCGCTAAACGTGTTGGTTCGCGGTGCTTTTACTCATTCAGGCAAAGCTTCCCCAAAATTACCAATCAGAAGAAATCGTATCTCCTCCGAAAACGCGGGGATGGCTGGGTATTGCAATCCGATTACAAACGTCGTACAACCAACCAACAGCACAAATCGCATACAAAAAGACACCGATTGCTGTCACAAATAGTTTTCAACAAACTACTTACTCTTCATACCATTTCAATCGCAGAAGAAAACTCAAAAATGACAACTCCAACTGTTGTTATCGTCCCTGGGTCGTTTGCACCATCTAAACACTATCGTGTGTTCACAGAGAGTCTCGAGCGACATGGCATTGACTCGCGCATTATCGATACCCCATCGGTTGGCAAGCGGGGTAATCTCCCGCCAGCGACAATGAGCGATGATGCCGACGAGATCACCAACGTTGTTTCCAAGCTTCTCGATGAGGGGAAGGAGGTCGTCCTTATGACCCATTCCTATGGAGGCATCCCTGGAACCCAGAGTCTGAGCAAGCTCTCACGAAAGGCTCGCAAGGCAGAGGGCAAGCAAGGAGGAGTCGACAAGGTTATCTATCTTGCATCAGTCGTGTTGCAACCTGGTGTCTCTAACTTGGATGCATTCGGATCAGCCCTGCCTGACTTTCTCGATCTCAAGGTACGCTTTAACCATCCCAGGCTCCCAAGCTTTACGCTAAAATCACATCCAGGATGACTACATGACTCTTGATCCCAAAGGCCACGCGACTCATACCTTCTCTGACTTACCTTATGACAAAGCTTTTGAACTGGCAAAGCAGATGCCGGAGCACTCAACACCAAGCTTCCGGGAACCACTGACGTATCCTGGATACAATGACGTCGAAGTGCATTATATCGTGTGCGAACAGGACCAGATAATCCCGCCCCAATTCCAGCGGGCAATGATTGAAGGGGTCAAGGCGTCAAGTGGAAGGGAGGTTGCAGTGCACAGTTTCGATAGCGGACATGTACCCACCGTCAGCCAGCCTGACAATGTTTCAAAGGTTGTCAAGGAGATAATTGGGGCTTGATTGATATGGCTTGTTTTAGCTTGGGGGAAATGATAGTCAATTTATGTGAAGACCTACGCTGCCCTTGCACGGCCGACTGCCGACTTTTTGCTCAAAAGATCTTTGCAAGAATCTTATCCTTGAGGTTTTGAGGTGTAGCCTCGCGTTTGTGACGGTAGTGCTCTGTGAGAACGTCGAAGAAGTACAGGTGTGAAACAAGATCAACCTCCGGAGCACGATGAAATCCTGTCTTCTTGAACAGCTTCCATCCAAGGCCGATACTACCTGCAAGAGCAATCTTTCAATGCTGTCAGACTTAGTCAAGAGAGAACATGAAACTATACTGACAATACAGTAATTGAAGATGAAAGTCGCCGTGTTCCAGTTGTCGCTGAGGAAGACGGCATATCCTTGAGCCCTACGAGCTTTAGTTTCGGAGATGCCTATCATGATCCAAGGGTCGGTGTTCTTACCACAAAAAGATGAATGCGCAGCAAAACGTCCAATAGCCGGCGTATGGCTGAAGCTGGGACCTGACAGGTAGGAATGTCTCACTGTCGATATCTTGAGCCTTCATTGCGGCGTTAAATCGGATCCATGCAATTGCCATAACAGCCCAGTCCCTAGTTGATGTTAGATACAACATAATCGTAGCCATGAGACGGCCGTTGGAAATACACACAGTATAGCTGCAGCGGTGCAGAAGCTAGAAATGACCGATCTAGTACATCTATGTCATAATGAAGCTTAAAATACTGACTTTAAGATCTAGTTCAGTACCTTGGCACTGGTCTGGTCGAACCAAGAGCCAGGAACGTCAGACAAGCAAGTGTCATCACGACAAGTACTGCGAGATAAGGCACTCCCCTCATGAGTAAGTTAGCAGTATTATCCTAGGGGATCTGATGGCGTACTTATTGTTCAGTCTACGCAGGAACTTGGGAGCTTGCCCTTCGAGAGCCATCGCGTGGAGACTTCGAGAGGCATTGAAAGTGTACGCGTTGCCAGCTGAGACGATGGAAGGGAGTACGGGAATCTGGAGGTGTTCCATTGAGATGGCACTTGGGTAGGTCAGCTAGTGTTCAGCAAAGTACCTGGATGAACTTGCTATGGAGAGGCACCGCTGTATGTGTCTGCACCGCCGGTAAGACTGACATGGCCGTTAGTATCAGAACAAAAACACGGCTCAGGTTAACTCAGGTCTTGTCATTGTAAGGGACGAGGATCTATTCAGTCAGTTAGGGGTTTTATGGCTAGCAAGAAGCAAGAGTATACTCACGCCGACGCAGAGGCAGCCCCCGATGAAGAAAATCATCAAACGGTGAATTATGGTTTTGAAAGCACGCGGCACAGTGCGGCGAGGATCTTGGGCTTCACCAGCAGTCACTGAATCATGAATGTAAGCTCCAAGACACCAGGCCCGTAATGAGATACTGACTTGAGATATACTCTGGGCCTCCCATGACAAAACCGGCGACGTTGACGGCGTTGACGAAAGACTCAAGACGTGAGCCGGCATCATCACCAGCCCATACCCCAGGATCCTTCCAGTATCTGAATCCGAAGCGGCTTTTACGCGTCATCAGCAATGGATCAATAGATGGGGTACAAAACATACTCGTTCAGTGGGTTGCCTCCTAGCATAACAATAATTGTGTACAATATAGGCTAGTAGCAAGAATGACCTTGCCCAAAGCTAGCCAGACTATTCCACATCGTCAGTGAAAGGAAGACAGGTTGTGATAGTAGACTTACACTCAGCCTCACCAAAGAGATCTGTTCGCCAAACGTTGATCGCCAGGTAGAATAGCAGAGACACTGAGATAGTTAGCGATTGAACATTCAACAGGAGCCGAAGGTATTACCAGTGATGAGAATGGCAGGTGATTGATCGTAGCCCCAGTATTCGACAAGAGTATGGAGGATGGTAGCCTCAAAGATGACATAAGAAGTCTGGGCGAACTGCCTGGTTTCAGTAAAAGCAGAGATGAAAATATACTACTGTTTGACTTACAAAGTGGTTCCACCCAACAGCTACGCCAAGGGCTGGATCAACCATGCGACCCGCCAAACGGATGAAAGGTCCATCGAGGGGGGAAAGTGTAACGACCTCCATTTCTATGCATTGTGTTAGTGGCATGAGAATGGAAATACTGGGATCGAGCCTACGGCATTGTGCAACAGAGAAGACGACTGTGACCCAGAACATGAAGGCCAGCAGAAGACACAAGGATGGACAATTAATAGGGTCAACGGATGATTGATGGGCAAAAAGCTAAAGTATTATAAAGAGAAATATGCTATAAGGTTGAGATTTCATATCCATAGCACCATCACCATGTGCTTCAACATGGCTGACCAAGTTCTCGGCTCGGTATCTCCAAGTTCAAGTCCATCCTTAGTGTAGTCTCAAGTAGCATCCAACAATACCGACACCCATCAACCCGAGATACCAAGAAGCAACAAGTCCCATGGTTACATCGATGGCAATCATTGGATCCGGAACCAAGGACGCGAAGCGACAACAGAAAGAAGAGGTTTTACCAATAACTCGCTTACCTTAGCTCTATCACTCGTTTTGCTGATGCATCTTTAACCGGACTAAATCCCCCGCACACTAACCCCCGCAATCTACAATCATTGATTTGCAGTGAGAAGGTCCAGGCGAGAGTTATGTTATTTGCCGCAGCCAACACGTCGTCAAGTTCTCTGCGGGGCAGAGGGATCAGCGAAAGGAATCACTTATCAGCCACTAGCCTTTCTTTGCCTTTCAACTATGGCCCGTTTGAGAAACAAACATGACCAAGATAACTTCACATGCAACTTTGGCTGCCATCGGCTTATCGTCCCGGGTCAAACGATAGAATTGAGGGGAACCATGTCTGATAAGATCGGTACTTGGGCCTATTCCACGGTCGTTGTTGGGATGGAAAGCATGCTTTCGCCTGGACCTTCTAATCAAAGGCCGAGACTATTCACTATCATATGAACGAAAGATTCGTGTTGGTCACATTTCCTCAAGTGTATCGGCGCCGGAAAACCAGTCGCTGGAGCCAATATTCCCGAGTCGGACACCAACACAAAACATTATAAACAAGCAAGCCTTGACATGCCCTTGGAAGAGACTAACAGAGTCGCTTATAACACTGAACATCATCGAACTCGGACATCCAAGCAATGGCACCCTCACTTGTTACCATCGATGCCTCGGAGCCACTTGAGAAGATCTTCAAGATCATCGATAGAGATGGCGGTGTCATTGTTTCCAACTTCCTATCCCCAGAAATCTTGAAAGAGTCTATGGCAGCGAGTTAGTCTGGGGTAGATTCTACCTTTGGAGCCGGTACTAACGCATGTGCCAAGTTGAGCCTCACTTTTCTGGCCGAAAGTTGTACACCTCAACATCGACTCATGATGAGCTTGGGAAGACTTCTTCCCTGAAGGATCTCAGCGAGTCTATGTTAGTACAGTAACTATGCATTAAAGCCTTGGTCTAATATTTATAGGGACTACTGGCCAGGATGCCCGAGCAAATCGTCAAGGTCATGCGACTACCGGCTTGGCAGGGCATAATGGCACACTACCTGAAGTGAGTCAACAAAAGCTTGATCCTAGAGAACGGGCTGACTGATATTCCGGTCAGCGATGAATTCTCATCGTACACAGGAGATAAACTGGTTCCGCAGAAGAGCGGCTATGTGCTGGCCTCAACAGCCGCCTTACGATTAGTACCTGGGGCCAAACCACAGCCCCTTCACAGAGTATGGCCCGAGAAGCGATATCTGAGACTTGATGTCTAATGGTGATATGGTGTAGGATCAAATTGCATACCAGACTCGCCCAGATCCCAGCAACCCTCTCTTCACCCCAATCTTTGGATGTTTAATTGCTGGGTCGAAGTGCACTTACAAAAACGGGGTAAGATATTCCATTGCACTCTTACACTTCGCGGACTGACAATGGCTCTTTTTAGGCTACAGCTGTTATACCTGGCAGTCACCTCTGGGGCGCCAATCGTATCCCAAAGTTAGAAGAATGCACATATGCAGAGATGGAACCTGGATCAGCATTATTTACTTTAGGATGTGAGTTACTTCCACAAGGTTACCTAACTAGACTGCTGGGTTTGTTGAGTTGACGCCCCATACAGCCACTTATCACGCTGCGGGAGAGAACAAGTGCGATAGATCAGACCCCGACGCTCTACGCACTCTCTTTGCATGTTTTGCGTCAGTAGATCAATTTATACCATGGCGCACCCAGTTAACGTCTCTGTAGGCAACGTGACTACTACCGGCTTGACCAGGATGAAGTCCTCAGTACTCCCATCGAGATTGCCCGCACTCTACCAGAAGATATCCTCAGATTGGCAGGCTATTGTATGGAACTCTATAAAACATCCTACTGGACGGGAGTAGCATACTGACTTCTTATAGATAAGGCTGTCAGCGGAGTTGGCTACGTTGAGGACCACCAAAACCCGGTGGAGTTTATGCAGAAGAAGGAGAATGGGATCGGCAAGTTTGGGCCGGCCAGCAACAAGCTAATGATCTAGAAAGCTGCTCGAGATAGGTGAGTCAGGACCTATTTGACTCAGGTTCTTGGGAGTTTCATGTTTCGTGAGAAATGAGATGCCCACGTGGCGTAAGCGCAAGGATAGCAGGGCTAATGGCAGCCATCCATACAGTCACGCTTACTTCGCAAGTTCACCACAACGGGTGCCATGGGTGAAACCATTTATTAGACTAACTGGCAACGGGGATGTTAGCCTACTCTGAATTCCTCTCGTTATGTGTCAAACCAGCGTCGAGGGAGTCCTCATGACGCCAGATCGTGTTGAAACTAAGGTAGTATTCGACGAGAGCTTCAGCCCTAACCAGACTTGGCGAGGTGGGGTAAGGTCAGAAGCTGTCAGCATTGGATAACCGTGATTTGCTTTCAAACTGTTTTTATTCTAATGCGACTATCGAGGGAATACTCAAGATGTATTCGGATATCAAGTACGACCAACTTGAAGATCCTGACCATTGGATCAGACTCATCAAACTAGAACCTTCTCCATCGGAATCCATTTCTGAACCGGATAGACCGGATCTCCTCGTGTGCAATATTGAGGAATATATTCGCGGCGACTCTCAGCCATACACAGCTTTATCATATGTCTGGGAGTCTCCAGACAGCCCCAAAAGGCTAGTTAGCATTGATGGGACGACAATAGACATTTGCTCAACCGTCGAGAATGCCCTTCGGCGCCTACGGTTTCGCAGTAAGCCTCGGTGGCTTTGGGTCGATCAGCTGTGCATCAACCAAGCCGATGAGGGCGAGAAGAGCCATCAAGTCCACCAAATGCACCATATCTACAGGGAAGCAGACCAAGTGATCGCATGGCTGGGTAATGGCGATGAGAGTAGCGACCTCATATGCCGCCTGATGCGTGACACAGGTAGAGCACTGCGTTCCAACGATCTTGACGCTTTGCAAAAGCTCTACACCGGGGGAAAGGAGGAAGGGTCTATTGATATAGAAGGTGCAAAAACGGCTTTCCATGCGTTCTGCGAAAGACGCTATTGGCAACGTCTTTGGATCATGCAGGAGTTTGCTGTTGGCCGACGTATCGCGATTGCCTGCGGTGGCTGGATTGTGAAATATGATCTCATGGATCAGACTCTGGACGCCCCGAGTATTCTTCAACGCCGTGCGCAAAAGAAGCCCATCGATGGGCTTGAGAGGCTGATTCGGAATTTGAATTATGTCTACTCTACTCCACTCAACAGCTACGTTTATAGCTTGTTTACAAGACGGTGGCACTATGATTACACTCCCGATGGAGAGAGTCCACGGGGCCAACCCTTTTTGCAGGTCGTCGCGGTGTCGCTCACTCTGGAAGTCGACTACAACGTTGTCTACGCAACTGACCCACGTGATCGTATATTTGCACTACTAAACCTGGCTGGAGACGGAGACCACTTTGACCTGTTCCCAGATTACTCCATGACAGTCGAAGAGGTGTACAGAGAAGCAGCGTATAAGATTCTAGAACAAGGTACTATTGATGTTCTTATGTACTGTCAAAGGCCCAGGAAGCTTACTATGCTACCAAGTTGGGTGCCTGACTGGAGTATGGATGTTCTGCATCCAAATGCACAGGCACCGTGGGATACCCCATTCAAAGCATCAGGAACATATACCGCGATACCAAAGTTTCCCCGATTCGATACAGCGATATTCGAAGGTATATATGTGGACAGAGTTCAAGAGATCGGGACAACTTGGGACCCAAACTGGTTGAAACCCATCAGTCGGACCGCAGCCAAGCAATGGGTCAAAAGCATCAGGGGATTTTGCGACAACTCCCCTAGAATCAGGGTCGGGGAAGAGCGTCTAGATGCGGCACGCATCGGGATACTTGATGGTACTACGTGGTTCGCTACAGTGCCTTATCAGGGCTGGGGATCCCAATGTGCAGACGATGTCGAGAATCTTCAGCGTTTTGGAACAGAGGAGGGAGAGAAAAGCGAAGATACTTCGTCTGCAGAAGACTCTTTCTATGCTTCTGCTCTCATGCGGATGCATACAAGACGTGCCTTTATGACGTCTACGGGTTTTGTTGGGGTTGGTCCACTTGATATGCAGCCAGGAGATGAAGTCTGTATCCTGTTGGGAGGGAAAGTGCCCTACCTATTGCGAGCTCAGGGCGATGAATCATATACACTTATTGGGGAGGCGTACGTGCACGGAATCATGCACGGGGAACTCCTTAAAGGTGGTCCTAGAAACCTTCGAAATTTTGATGTAAAGTAGAAGTAATACATATGACTCAGGGTCAACTTAGTTAGATCTCGTATAGAGACCGATGCTTTATCTGAAGCTAATCTTGGGGAGGAAAGAAAACTCAGGATTTTGACCCTAAGTGATAAAAATATTAGGTAAATTTAGCCTAAGCTTAGGGGATTCTTCACTAAGTGTAGTTTGACATCATATCAAGGTCCAGTGTTTTCTTGCCCCCTGAGGCCAATATCTCGGCCCGGAAGTTTAGGGCGTACGAGGTGCAGTCATTTGTAGCAGCGCGGGATATAACTGCTACAGTGAGGCGGTCTCAATCATCTTAGCTGTATCGGAATTCCATTCCAGGTCAGCGGGTGGAGATACTCAGTCGATAATACCATAATATCGCTTTTGTATTTATAACCTCTTAATTCAAGTTGCAGGATTCATGGACTAAAACAGATATATTCCAACGATAAAATTGTCTAACTGGATTTACTATTGCCAACTATAGCTAGCTTTGACCCAATTCACGGTGTTGAGATAATAGAGTGTGTTACAATCTGGTTGAGATGCATGTTAGGCTCCTGATCTGCAAAGCAGTTTACTCAGGAGTAGGCGTAGGAATAACCGCCGTCAGACGCGGGCCTGGAACACACTTCCCATTGACGCACCGCCCATTTCGTTTGATAAGGGGACAAATGTCAACAAGCTGGTAGTGGAAACGGCGAGCTACTTGGATCAGAATAATTCTTAGGGTATGGAGAAAATGGCGTTTGAGCCATCAACAGACACACTCACCACCTCCCGGAAGAGTGACAGGGTCGCCTCTACAGGCCAGCTAAAAAGTCCGACATATAAGCATTTGAATACATGGGTGAGTGAGTATAGGAGGACTTACAGTAAGCGGAGCATCACACTGGCATACATCTGGATCTCCCTTCTGGCAAACTTGCCCTATGTTGGCACACGCCAAGGTCTCGGCCGAGAGCGTGGCAACAGCGAGGACGATGGAGAACTTCATTCTGGATGAGAAAACGTGATGCTTTTATGGGACTGAGTCAATATTTCTATCTTTCGATGGCGAATGATGATATACCACACAACGGAGGGGCGGATTCGACGGTTCTTATAGAAAGTAACAGGGAGAAGGTAAGCGGACAGGGTGAAGAAGTTACTATTGCGAGTTGTTTCATATTGATAGAAGAGGTTCTACAGATAGAGCGGTGATGGGACTTCGAGTAAAACCGTCTGGACTTGATTCTCATTTTGTGTCATGTTGTCGTTCAGGCGCAATGAAACCACGAGCAGTCACAAATAGAGAACTCTTCTGATCGTCTTTATCATTCATGATGATGTTGATAATTTACTCTTTTTATCTTTCTAGTCTATGAAACACCCTGAACTTGTCGTCGGCCTGTGTAGTGGAAAGCTGGGAATATCACCTAGGAGGTTCTATAGAACCAACCAATGCGATACATAGGAAATCCTTTTCTCAAATACCTAGATGACCAGCTACCAGAAACTTGTCTTAAGTCATACCACTGGAAACCCTGCATCAACAAAGGAGGGGCTGAGATCTGTTCCGGTGATACAAAGACATTATTCATACTGTAATCAAACGACTGATAGTTCGTAGTGGGCTGCGGAGTGATTATGCAGCAAAGTTGGCAATGCCATGATGGAGTCGGTGTGCTTTTCAAGCACAGTGACAGGTAGGGTACAGATATCTGTTACAGCTTGTGCACTAATATTACAATGCATGATTTGGCCAGCATCAAGAATAAAGGCGGATATGGCGCGGTCTCGACCATTCTCTGTGGTACACTCAGCTTATGGTCTCAGCTGGAACATCTTGTCGTTGTCTCAGATCCTCTACTTCTCCTGCGGAGGTATCCGAGCATCCCTAGAATCAAGCGGGGTATTAATACATCATGGCTAGGCTAGAAAGCTTGCATAAGTAAGAATGATTCATTATTCTAGCTTCAGAGATATTGTAAATACTGAGAGTAGTCTATAAGTACTACATAATCATAACATGCCATATCCTTGCTAGTCCAGCTATTCTGCTGCAGGGTCGCCCAAAGAAACATAAAAACAAAGCGCAATGTGACAAATATACTTGAGCTCTCTAGAGAGTGTACCTAAAGTCGGGACGCACATCACCGCTGATCCACTTCTGCTCGTCTGTCATAGCGGCATACTTGGCATCCAGTGATCCTCTCGCACGACGACGATTCTCCAATCGCAGTGCAAAATGCATAAAGATAGAACCGCCTAGAAGGAAGAGGATCTGGTAGGCCAGAACCGTGCCGTGGCCGGCGAAGTAGCGAGGCCTTTGGGTCTCACGGTAGATGTTGGACGAGACGACTCCATTGAGGTTACCCCAACCGACGACCATACCGAGAACAATGGCACGCTTCAATGAACCCTCGATGTTGTTGTTGACCCATGACACAGTGTTTGAGACGGTGGGATAGATACCTGTTCCAGATTAGTAAAGCCTGAATGAGCCAGGGTTGTGTACTTACCCATTGCACCGAGGAACACAGCGCCGTATTGGACATGCGGGTCAGGCGAAGCGATCAGCATGGTGAACCCAATGATACCGACACAGACAGTAGCAATATTACAATAGCCACGCCATTTGGTTCGGTCTGCTAGGAATCCGACGAAGACAGTAGCAGCTGCAGCGCAAGCATATGGAGGAACCGATAGGAGTTGCGCCTTGGTGCCTACATGTCCCATACTTCGGAGAATGGTAGGCAGGAAGAGAGAGAAGGCGTACAGGGGCATCAGTGAGCCCATGTAGATTACCATGTAACCGTACGTCTTCCAATCCTTCATGGCAGCCCAGATGTGACGCTTATCAAAGTCCTCGGCGGTCCTTCCCTGGCGGTCCAGGATAAGACGGCGCTGAACACGGACGCGATCCTCTGGAGAGAGGAATCGAGCGGTGTCGGGCCAGTCAAAGACCATCCACCAACAAAAGGCACCGACAGCGACGGTCGCAAGACCTTCGAGGATGAAGATCCATGCCCAGCCGGGTCTGCCGCCAATACCGTCCATCTTAGCGATAGCTGCGGCGAGGAGACCACCGAAAGAGCCAGCCAGAGCAGCAGCGGAGAAGAAAATGGCTGCGCGAGCACCAATCTCAGATGACTTATACCAGCAGCCGAGATAGTAATTGACGCCGGGATAAAGGCCAGCTTCTGCGACACCGAGGAAGAAACGAGCTGCCAGGAGACCTGGGTAGTTGTGACAGACACCCATGAGGGTCATGACGGCACCCCACGCGATAATGATGCCCGTGAAGAAGATGCGGGGTGTCAAGCGCTTGAGAAGACCGTTGGTAATTGGCTCGAAAAGGGCATAACTGACGAAGAAGATGGTGAGGGCGACGTTGTAATCTCCAGGCTGCATTTCCAAATCGTCTTCCATGCCTGCGAGACGAGCATTGCCGATGTTGGTTCGGTCCAGGAACGAGAGGAGGTAGAGCAGCGAGAGCCAAGGGATGAGCCAGAGGTCGACTTTCCAGACGAGCTTCCTGTCCTGAGCCATTATCAGCATCAAGTATTATCGATTGGACACTGAGCACGTTTAGAACGACTTACAATCTCGCGTCGTTCCTCTTCACTCTTGCCCTCATCAGGATCAGGCAGAGCAGCTAAGAGCGCATTTCGCTCAGCATCAACAGCAGCCCCGGTGTCGGCATTGGACAGCGTCGTCGGCGCGACATTCTCGACATCAACAGCTGTAGGCTTCTCTTGCTCACTCGGCGGTGTCGCCGTGGTATCAGTAGTCATTGTGCTGAAACAATAGCTTATAACACAAGTCTAGAATAGCGAAACAGTATCTACGCTCCGCGGAGATGACAGCTTACTACTGCCTTTACAAGCAGAACCAGAGAAAGAAAACAAGTCTGAAGGGGGAAGAGGTAAGGGCTTTTGTTACCACGTAAACAACCCTTCCATTCAAACCGCCTCGCACGTCAACGCCCGCAAGCCCCTCCCAAACCCCAAAGCTAGCCCATGCGATGCGGGGGAGGAAATGAACCAAAGCTCGCGATCTGCGATGACTCTAAGCGTTTACGGGAAGGTCGACGCATGGACGTGGAGAAGAAGAGACCAAGCTTTATTGCCCAGTCTTGGCTTTAATTGGACGACAAGGGTGAAATGCCGATCTGTAAGTTGGTTTGTTGTCTCGCAAACAGGGAAAAACACCCCGAGTCAGCATTACATTGCTATGAGGAGGTAGACTAGGGAGCAGGAGGAGTATTTGCCCCGAGTGCAACCCATTTTGTAGGTCGAGGATCAGCCTGAATGGCTGTTGTGTTCCGAATCTGACATGAAAAAAGCCGATCCTCACCTTGCAGCGTTTGATGGCGTCCAGTATTTTGATCCCGTCCCAAAGCCTCGGCTTCCCTGTGCGACGTTGCTGCAGCCACGAACCTCCACGAGGTTTGTTGATCACGAAAATGGAATCATCATAGCGAATTAAAACACTTTCCAGTACCGAAGCTTCGGGGCTCTGCTGTTGCTGAGTGACAAACCCTGGTCCCTCCAGCGCCTCGCCCTCCCCTCAAAGCATCGCGAATGGACTTGTCATCGGAGGTGGCAGCGCAACGCTGAGTAGTGCTGATCGCGTAGTCCCGGGAGTCACTACTTAAAACAGAAGCGTAATTGAGCAGGTGATTAGTGATTATCCCGTTCCCCCATTTTCTTGGCTGACACAATGCAACACCAACACTCCAAGTTTTTTGGGGATTAGAGACTGGACTGTTCCTTGTTGGTTCTGGTGTTTTCTGAGTTCTGATGGATTCTGTACCCGGGAGAGGGGTAAGCTTCATGGCTAAGCTTAAAGACTACGTAGCAGTCTTGCTGAGTTTGGGCTGACAAAACATGCAGCGTCATCCACGTGGCAAAACCTTGAGATGGTGGTCGCATCGTGGTATTGTTTATAGCTTGGCATCATCACTGTGTCTACCCTTATCAATATGCAGCGTCGATTTACATCAATATTATCCCAATTCGTGTAGAGTGCGTGATTATTGTAATAGCGACTTCAAAGGTGATAACCAGAACTACTGAACAGGCACTAATTTAGGCTTGTGTTCACTGTAATCTTCCCCGCTCTCAACTAAACTCGTTAATTGGTGGCCATATCACAACCCCGAGTGAGCACTGCATACCGCCTCCATCTGCCGCACCTCCAAGGTTACATGGTCAGAATCGTCGTTGCATTCCCTCACATGGAATCAAGCATGGCCACTGGGACTATTCACTACTCGGAATTACGGCAAAAAGGAATGCAACACTCAAACACCCACTGGTTAATTCTATTGCTGATTGGGAAACCGCTGTTTTACTGTGCCACCGGACATCTTACGCTGCGAGACCCGATGCCGTGTAAGGATTTATCAGTTCTGATACGCCAAGATGCGCCAAGAAAGTGTCAATCTCATCTCTTCCACAGCATCCGATGCGTGGCTCAGATCTTGAATGTCTGTGCTCCAACTTTGTTGCATTCCTTATGTCCGGTGGTGGTTGGGTTATCTTGAGTCGAATACACAATGCCATACACCCTCTGATTCAGAGATTGCCTATCCTCTATTGGTAGACATCAAAGCATTGCCATGATGCGGAAAGAAGAGTGACAGATGAGTCTCGATCGACCTAGACGCGTAATGCAACCTGAAGTGTAGTATCGTGTAGTTGAAGATTCACCACGTGGATTCTAGAATTCTCGGCGCCAAGGTAGCCAAACGGTGATGCCAAGCGCCAAGCTGCGTCAATTACACATCTGTCGGCAATTGCGCACGTTTTCTCGGCGGCTTGGTAAGATCAGAGAAAATATTGGAAATGAGGAGAATGTGCTATGGGACAGGAATAACAGGCCAGGCTGTGGCGGAAGGGTACAGGAGACCCAAGCGGCCGGCGCCTGGAAGGCTCGCTTGAGGAGCCAGCCATCAAGCTCTCCTCACAATGCGACTAAATTCAAACAGATAATTCTGCGATTTTACGTGAGTTCTCTTGTCAAAATTAATGCAGAACTGATATATCGCGTGTTCGTAGGCCATCTGGCTGGAGACTCGACAGACTCTCGATCTTGGCGCCTATGAACGGCTATAGGCGCAGGCGCGCATCAAGGACTAAGAAGAGATCCGGTCCCTCAACGATGCCGAGAGACCCTAGTATGCGGAAGTACTATGCAACTACACACTGATGCTCTCGAACGAACTACCCACATCGCAGATTGGCCTTGGTGATTCTTGAGGTCTATATAGTCTCCTTGGCCAAAGAAATCTCGGCAGTGATCAAGCAGCAAATAATCGTAGAGTTGGCATAAAGCTTCAAGAAAGCGTTTGAATCTTCGTCTCACATTCTTTTGATTCACTATCATTTCCCTATCCTCTTGTGACTGTGCCCATGTAACTCCGCTCGACCAAACCCCAAACCGGCACCAGCCAAAAACACCAGAGAATGCTATGCAAGTACTATAATTATCATAACCATGAGATCATCATGTTCATAAATGATTGAGTTGAAGTGAAGCTTTTCCATTTCCGACCCTTTCAGAGCTTTCCTTATGTCTTCAAGATGTTGGCGGCAACAACAATACCACGAGCAGTCTTCTTGACCCATTCTTGAGCCACGGAGAAGTCACCATCCTCAGCATACTGGACGCCCTCGGTGATACCAGGGAAGGTGACAGCAGCATAGCCAGTGTCGAGACCAGGGGCATTAACAACGTGCTTGTAGAAGTCACGGTCAGGCAGACCACCTTGAGAAATGAAACCTCGCTGGAAGTCGCGGTACTTATGGTTGACGACCTTCTTGAGGACATTATCATCGCGGTCACGTGCAAGGTTCTCAAGAGCCTTGACTTCATCGGCACTCTTCTTGAAGTGCTCGATGGCTTCGTCAAGCTCGCTGAGATCAAGATCGGCATCCTTGCTCTCGGCGTACTCTGAGAGGTCCTCGAAGTACGCACGAAGTTCCTTGGCATAGTTCTGGGTGTCGAATGGAAGGATGTCATCAGTGGCTAGGTGATAAGCTAGCAGCGACAGATATTGGCCCTGAGCGGTATGTACATGGAATCCGGGGTCGCCAAAGGTCGACATCCAGTGATAGGTGTCGTAGTTGGAGTGATAATGCCAGATAGGGTCACCGGCACCTCCACTGCTTCCAGTATCAAGAGAGCTGATACCGCGGTGGAAGAAAGCAGTGTAATCAGAACCAGATCCAAGGATCTCAATATCGCCCTCACTGGCAGCATGCCAAGCATCATAGAGCGACTGATTGAAGCCACCAAAGTTGGGATCAACGACCTTCTTGAGAACCTCGGTAGCAAAGGTATGAAGCTCAGGTGAAGCACCAAGGTTAGGTCGAGGACCGCTGACGGCGACATCGATGTTCAGATATGAGACAGCAGTGTCGGTGAGCCAGTTGACGTGCTCCTCAACCCACTCAGTAGAGCCAATGATGCCCCATTCTTCAGCATCCCAAGATGCGAGGACAATGTTTCGCTTAGGCTTCCAGCCTGAGTCAGTGAGCTTCTTGAATGCGCGAGCAAGCTCAATGAGGATCGAAGAACCAGAGTTGGGATCTCCATTACCGCCCTAAGCAGTTAGCGATGAGCTTTGTGAGTATCTGCTTGCGATTTTACTTACGACCATCCATGTATCTCTATGGTTTCCAATGATGATAGTCTCGTCGGCATTGGTTCCGTTGATAACACCAATGACATTGTGTACTGGCTCGATAGAATCACGAGAGACGGTGCTAAGAGCTAGCTTCACGCCAGGTGCAGGACCAGAGCTGTAGTCGGCATCGAGGCCGCCTGTCCATGCAGTGCGATTAACCTTCTCAGCGGTAACGCCATGGCCATTGAGAGCCTGCAGCAGAGGCTGGGCGGCCGAGTAAGAGATCGGCAGAGCTGGGATCTTGGCAATAACCTCAGAGATGTCAGCTCGAGGCGAGTCCTTCTTGGAAGGGTAGCCGGGAGTTGTGGGATCGCCGGTACGGGTGGACAGGAATAGTGTTGAGCCCTTTTGGACAGAGCTGGGGTTTCTGGCAGGACCATCTGATATCCAGTTAGCATCAGCTTCCCAGAGCTTCCATGGGAGAAGTCTTACCTGGATAAGCCTCATATCCGTTGGCGACGGTGATGTTTCCATCATCGCCAGGATCGGTAAAGATAATGGCACCAATGGCGCCGTGGTCTTGAGCATTCTTGACTTTGAGACCGCGGAACAAACCACCGTATTTGATAAGAGCAATCTTGCCCTTGATATCAACACCGAGCTCGACTAGTCGATCGAAATCGTCAATTGAACCTCGGCTAGGGTTCAAAAGTCAGTGGTCAGTTTCCAAATACATTTGGAACTTCACTTACCCCGCGTAGACATATTCGGCAGAAGCATTTCCAGTCGGCGAGTACGCCAACCAGGTCTGCTGTGAAAGCACATCCCAGCCTGTAACATCATCTTCCTCAAGCACCTCCTCCTTGGTGTTCACCTCGGTGGTTGTACCTTTGGGGCCGGTGAAGTAGAGAGATGAACTGACTGGATATCGGAGGAACACATGGTATTCCGCCAGATGCGCATCAAATCCGCTTTCGGACCAACGATCAGCGGTCCACTGGGCAGCTTCTTTTCCATAGCCGGCCAACTTGTTCTGGTGACCGTAGTAGTCAGACCACTTGTCAATGGAAGAATTGTCAAAGGAATTGACAAGGAGAGTTTCTTGCTCCGTCAAGACTGGAGGCCAATCGGCATTGCGCTTGGTCAGTGGCTGGCGATGTGTATGTCGCTTGCCCAAAACGAGATCGCGCTGGCAAGCAGATACGCCAGCAACGAATGCTGCAATTGTCGAGAGCTTTCGGAAATGCATATTGAAGGTTCAATGCCAATTGAACTTCACAACATTTGGCCTGGGAGGGGAAGTAATCGTGGAGCAATGGGAAGCTTCGGATATAAATGCAACTCTCGCAAGCATGACCAGCCCCATGCTGCAGTGTCATGTTACCTTACAATGGAATCATTGCATAAACAAACACTTAGGTCCTTGGTATTCCCAACAAACAGGATCTCATCTCGGGCCAAGCTCGCCTTTGATTTGCCAAAGCTCTTATCAAAATGGATGAACTTCCCTTCCCAGTCGGTAAGCTTACGATCCTGAGCTCGGGATAGCTCTCGAGAATGTCGTCATGCCTTGCCGTTGTAACCCTCTTGAGAAGCTCCCCAGGTTCGGCCAATGGCTGAGCTGGCTTGGCTACTTGGCTTTGCTGCGGGGAGGGATCGGCGAGTTTATTCACCTGCCTGATGGGGCTTGATGGGTAGAGATTCTTGCGTAACGACTCTCTTGGACGTGGGATAATAAGCTTGACTTTTGGGTAATCAAGCTTAACGTTTCCCCGCTCTTACAGGGAATCGACTGCCTGAGTCATTGACGGACTGATGTCGGCAACATCATGGTCTTTTTCATCAGTTATCGCGTGCTCAGGCAGTACATGTCCCTGAGAAACCGGGACCAGAAGATGGAATACGCGACACGATTTTGTGTCGCGTTGGAAATGTGTGACCCGTAGAAGTCTGAACGACTGTCATAGCTCACAATGTGTGATCCTGCAATGCCGGCAGTTTGTGGATCAATTGAGCACACTAACGCTAGCTTACGATTGAATTCATCTAAGTACAGTTGACAGCAGAGGTGGCGCAGCGGAGACCTCATCCTAAATCACAGTAGAAACTCTAGAAAGGTTCAATGCGAAGAAAAGATGACTGATGATGGACCAGACACTGCTTTCTGTAAGTAATCTACAGGGGCACGTAAAAGACGAGGACAGGATCCAGTTAACCGAGATACGAACGGCCGGTATAATAACGTGGTAAAACCACTTTCGGATAACAATTCTGCCATAGTCAAACGAGCCGATACAATGAGGGAGTATCAGCCAATGACGGCACGGATTTGCTGCTAGAAACAAGTAAGAAGTGAATAAAGAAACCGTAGGATGTATTTATGGATAGTCAATTACTTCGTCTTAATTGGTTCCAATTTCTCGATTGACAATTCGATGCGGATCATGGTTCTTGTAAGGCATATTTGACCCTTACCCATGCAAGCAAGGGCTGCGCCGCAGCGACAACACATCAAAGGCAGCAATTGCTTCAGAATCAATCGCAAAATCCAAAGTCGACGAAAGTGAAACAAATGAAATGGAAAAAATAGCAGAAAAGGTAAAGATTGTGCTATTTATGGATCACCGCCTCTCTCTGCCTAAAAACCACTCTTTTTATTGGCTCGAGCTCATGCAGTTGGTACACCCTCATTCTCAAAAGCTGTTGGTTCTGAACCAACATAACTTCTCGATGCGGATTAACTCATTCTAACATTCAATTCTGGGCACAGACATCTCAGTTGATAAAACTTCAATTTTAATGCTAAAAAATGAGATTAAAGACGATCGCAAAGCCTAAACTGCAGACATGCGGCGATATGTTTGTTTTCATGACTCTCTTTTTGCCAGGCTGAGGGGCCAACTTCAGAGGCCTAGAGGTTTTCTGAGAGCGCTTAAGGTTCATGTACGTTTCTCCCCAGGTTTCGACTTGGCCAGGATGTTCAGCTGAGGCAGAATTGGTCATAAAATCAGGCAGAGGCCTCCCCTCACGGAAATGCATTTCTATTCCTTCAGTGTCTTGGCCTATTAGTACTTTTTGAGTTTTGAGTATACCCCCGGATCTCAAGCAAGCAGAATTTTGCATTTTAGACTCGCAGTATTCTTTAACTGTCACTATCAACCATGAACAAGGAGAAGATTGGTGACATCCCAAAAATAACCCCTCTCCAAATCGCATTAGGTTATCCGCGAACCGATCCCTCCAGCCGATTCTTCGTGCAGACTTATAAGAAATTTATTGAGGGGCATAAGACCAGTGATGGGTTGCCTGGGGTTTCCCTGATCAAATGGACCGATGCAAGACAGAGAGTTGACCTCGAGTCTATGGCGAAGAAATTTGCAGTCATTGAAGGCCGAGGAAAGCAATTTTGGCCAGCAAGCGAGAGCTCTTCTTCTGGGGCCTCACTGATCTGGCCACGAGATGATCATAAGTAGGGCTTCCAAACAGTTGCAAGAATACGTTGCTGACCAAATGTTAGAATCATCAAGCTGCTTGCCCAACTCTTTTTTCGTCACAACCAGCAAGAACACCAGAAGGGTCTTAACTCACCATCCAAGAAGAAACAAGCTGTACGCCACGAGAGGCAGAGATCTCAAACACTTGGACAAAGGTATTTTCAGCTTTCAAATTCTTCACTCTAGCTAACCTGTTTGCTGTCAGTCACGCCATATCACCTTCAGTTCCAAGTGAGGATATGGACACAGACCCATTCAACGACGTCGATTCGGATGATGACCTTCCAGAGATAGACCATATTCATCCACGCCCTAGGGGACCAGATAACCAAGTAGGTAGCCTTCTCTGTGCTAGCACCTTGCCCTTCCACAGACGCAATGCATAAAGGCTTATCAACTGACTATACCAGACTTCATCGGCAGGCAACGTGAGCAACACTACACAGCCACCTCAAGCCTCCACAACTGCCATAAATACTCCGAGCGAAACTGCAATCTCTTTTGAACCAGCTGCCCCTGTTGCTCAGATGACTGAACGCCTAGAGACCACCGCGGTGTCCGAGACAGTCACTCGAGCTATTGATGGCTTTACTGAGAAATATACTTCATCAGGCCGCAGCTGTCGGCCAGTCCAACGCCTTGATTTTGTCGAAACACCAACCTTTGACACGGAGGATGATTCTCAATCCATGTCACCACCTCCAAGTCGACAAAGTGATCCGGGATCCCGTGTTAGCCCAGAACTTGGAACAGAAACTCCTGGGGCTTCTCATGTCGGAACTTCGCAGAATCCTCGCGCTACGTCAGAGCCAATGTCCTTTGATAGGACTCAGCTGGCTACTGAGGATATAACCCCCGTACTAGAGGCAAATCAAGCTACGAGAGCTATGCCTCCCCCTCCTCTCCCTCAGGCTACATATCAAACACCAGAGGCTACTACCAGAAGGCCAAGATACGATATTAAATACAGTATCGAAAAGTCACCCGGAAACTTCACGCTATGGGAGCATTACGACAGATTTGTCCTCATGTCAATGTCGGAGTTTCAATTTATGCATGGCTTCAACGACATTGACGCTGTACGATTTGTTGTTCAGCGCGAAGGTAGGAGTTGGGATGATAAAGTCTATAAAAACGACGACGTTGCATTTCAGGATATGAAGGTTCGCTTCCGAGGCCTAATCAGAAATGATTTGGATAGCCTTGGCCCCGACAGCGGTTATGTTCCATACGATATCTGGATCATTCCAATTAGGAGTTCCGAAACTGAGGGGAAGTATTTTCGAGAGCAGTCGATCACGCTGTGATTCTGTTGTTAGTGTCGGTCAAGGCCCGATCTTTTCAGAGGATTGAACAAGGTTAGGAAAACACTCCTTTAGCAAGCGATATCTCTTTCAGTGGCTTCTGATCTCTTAGTATAGCACAGTCCTTCTCGCAAGTATTTCCCGAATGATAGATTGATACCCCCTCGCGGTGAGCCCGGTCTTGGAAACCTGGAAAGTAGATAGTGCCATCCACTTGCTTATGGCCGAGTCTTTCTCAAAGCTCGCCTTCTTTGACCAACTTGCGAATAGTAGTGATAGTACCCTCCACGGCTCCCTTAGCCATCTGAGATATCATGTCAGTTTCGATGCTGTAGAAAGTATATGTAAAGGCTCACTTTAAGATACTCGTCGCGCAACTCTTTGGCCTGTCCACCCTCTGCCTCAACCCGCGGGTGTCGCCATTCAAAAGCATAAGTCATCATTAGGTTACCCTCTTGGTCAACACTGACGACGTTGAAAATTTTGCTGCCATCAGGTTGATGGAAATCGACACGCGTTGGCGCAAATTCGTAGACTACCTCTTTGACAACATTGTCGTTGCTACCTCGCGCTTTTTTGTCAAAAACGACTTGCCGGGTGAGTTTTGGGCCCGACGCTGTATCTTCTTCACTAAGGACTTCGCATTCAAGAATGGGAGCCACAAATTCATGGGCTTTCCGGACTTTGCGCTTGAGGCCATTCCAGATCTGAGCTTCTGACAGGATGGGACTTGCACCGCTTGGATTGATGGGGGCGCTGTAAGCCAGGTTGATGTTAACCATTTTAGATATTGTCTGTCAATAGTAGTCGGGAAGACGCTCTGTATCAGATGACCAGGATCTGGCTATGGTAATAGACTAACTACCTAGTCACAGCTTGCTGGAGATAAATCACGCCTCCACTTTGCATCCCGATCATAAACTCAGGTGACGTAAGACCTTGCTTATTAACACTTTTTCAACTAATAAATATCCTGGGATGCCAAGATAAGCTAAACTATGCTCAGTCTCCTATCGACTACTCCTTTTCGAATTCATCAATCTTTTCCTCATGCACTGCTTTCCCTTGGATCTCCTCTGTGACATCTGATCCTCCCATTCCAAGCATACCCTTGAAGACACGAACAAGACTTTGTCGACCTTCCCAGAGAGGGAATATACCAACAGCGATGGAACTGCAGAACAGCCAGAGAATACCAACAACAACCCAACCAGTGAAAAAGGACTTGGAGAAGACATAGGATGTTCCGTACATGGGCATGGGCCAGAGAATCAGGAAAGCGACTGTCATGCAGACAGTCATTGTCTTGGCAATCTTTGAGGCCTTGTTGAGCTTGGCCATGTCCTCCTCAGGAGCAACGGCGAAGCTGGTCACGACAGCAGTTTCAGAGTCACCGTTAGAGTCGCTTGTGGTGTCGTCAGCCTGCTTGATAGCAGCCATGGAAGCCCAGTCATAGCTGTCTGAGCCGAAACCGAATGTGAAGAGAGGCACGAAGATCAGAGGACTCAACAGAGCGACAACGTTGCCAGCAAGCATAGGGTTGTTGGAACCGAGGTTGTCAACGCTAAGAACACCATCGAACTCCTTGGCGCAGGTGACAGTCCAAGCAATGAGCGCACAGAAAAGACCGAGGACGGGAGACGCCGCGGCAGCAATCCAGTTCTGGCGCTTCCATAGAAGAGTCAGAGTAGCGGGGATGACAGCTGCTGAGATCATGACACCCATCCAGAGGTATAGCCAACCCATGCTGATACCGGCGTAGTGGAGGCCAACACTGAAACTGGCCATGATGACACCGTAGAGACAGACAGTCGTGTGCGAGACACCAATAAGTCGGCTGCCGGAAGCCTGAGGGTTGATGTAGGTCCTGGAGAAGCGTTAGTGTGAGGTACAAATTTTGGTAAACGAAGAACTTACTGGTACACATCATAGGTGAAGATGGAGGAGACAGCGATGAGCTGAGCCGAGGTCGCAGAAGTGACAGCCATGAAGATCATGATCAAAGTGCAGATAGCGCCAGTCTTGCCCAATAATCCAACAGCAGCGTACGGTAGAACAAGACCAGCCGAGACATCAGCGGGGTCCATGCGGTTGGGGTACGTAGGGAACGAAGGGCTGGTCTCGAGGGCCAAAGCACTGAGACCCATGGTTGTCGCACAGAGCCAAGGAATAGCGAACCATGAAAGGCCGCCAATGATGTATCCAGGGAGGGCAGAGACGGGGTGAGCGGCAATGGCCTTGTTGTAGTAACCGTTATCCAGGAAGACGGTACCGAAGTTGCCAACAATGTTGATGACGAAGAAGATAATACCCTCGCGAGATCGCATGGTAAGGTATGAGCCCTCGGCATTGCCTTCGACGGGGTGAGAGGCGGCAGCCTTGGTGAGCGCATCGTAGACTTCACCAGGTGATCCGAGCTCACTGCCGGTCGCATAGGCAGTGAGCGCAAAGATGAGGATGATGACAAGAATAATGACCGTATGGACATAATCTGTCAGGAAAGTGGCCTTGATGCTAAAAAGCCAGTTAGGCCTATTTCTTCGCCAAAATCGATTTCAACTTACCCTCCGAACATGGTGTACAGAACAACACCGAGAGGCAGCAAGAAACATGCTGCAGCGGTGTGCATGCCAGTGAGAGAAGTGACTACAGCAGAGCCACCAGTCAACAACATGGCAGTGACGAGAATGTTGGTGAAAAGACCGAAGCAAATGTAGACGCAGTGAGTAATACGGCCATATCGAGCTCGAATGACCTCGAGGAAGGTATGCGCATTGGGGGCCCTTCTCTTCAACTCAATGGCAATGGTCGCGAAAAGAATGATCTGAACTGTAGCACCAGAAGCATACTTTGCGATTATTAGTCACAATTCACGTTTCATGATACACAAACAGTCAACTTACCCAGAATGGTCCAGAGACACCATATCGGTACGCAACACCAGATGATTGAAGGAGAGTAGCAGCCCAAGTCCAGCTAGAAACAACAGCTGAAGCAACAAGACCAGACTTGACCGTTCGGCCAGCGGTGTTGAACATTTCCGAGGTCTGCTTCTCATGGTTATACCGTTTCAAGACCCACGTCGTGAAGATCATGCCCAGGGCAAAAAGAAAGCCGAGGCCAACAACGATGCCATAGCCGTAGGCCTGGCTCAGAGGAGGCTCGACTGTGCCGGATGAAGGACCGCCACCACCAGCCATTGTGATATATTTGCAGTAACGTTGGTGTTTAGAATTGAAGTGTCTATCACGAGAGCATTTGCCACAATTATTTTCATTGCGATCTTCATCATTGTTATATATCCAGCCATGACAGCCGTTTTACAAAACCTAAGATAATGCAATGCCGGATCATGCACCCCGATCAATCAGATTATGCACCTTCACTAAACCTAATTAGCCAATGAGCTGCAATGAGTGCCTCTGAGCACCGCATTAACTAATCAAATTTGGTGGCGCCTATAGGTCAAAGCGAGAAAGCAAGTGTTTCTGTCCCGATTGGGCTTCGATACAAGTGCATAAACCCATCGATATTGGGGTGCATGATTTGGCGTTCAAGATAATAAACCCGCCGTACAAGTGCCGGCGGGCCTCTCAGGCTCTCAAGATAAGCAATTCCCGGCTGAAGCTGCACGATAAGAAATTCCCCATGGGGGCAATGATAAGAACGCACGGACGCAATTGGCCAAGAACCCCAGCCTCGAATGCGCCCTTATCAGCGCAAACGTCGAAGCGAGGGAATAAGAAACGGTTGATCACTGGCCGGCGGCCAAGCGACCTGCAGGGCGGTATCTTGATAAGAGAAACAGTGGCTGCTCCAGGGCATTAATTCATTAATTGACACATCAGTGGACGATGCAGCACTGCTGCACCGCGGAGTTGTAGCACCTATGCCAAGCCCTTTCAGAGCCTAGAACATGGGTGATTCAGCCTCAATTAAATGTGTATCTCGATCTTGAAAAATATTCGCATTGAGATAACATTTCTGAGGTTTTGGACGTGTGATCACTTGTTGAAGTGTCCAGGATTGGTTCATATGCGAGCAATTAAAGTGCTACCCCACGAAAGCCACGGGTGCAGGGACCCGGGTTATCAATCCGAAAAACCAGCGTCATTGATTGTAATAATGGTAAGCTCTTCGCAATCTTCAGCGACCAAAATGCGATTGAATAATATTGATGATAGCTTATTGGGGACTTGGGGCGAGATACTGATTGTGAGATGTTCAGGCAAACACACTTCAGCATACCGACATGGAGATTGATAGAGTGATTACCAAGAAAAAGGTCAATGAACACATCATCTCAGGTAGAACGATTAGGCGCAGATGAAACCAGTCCCTTGAAGGAACTCAAATGAACTCGAACAGGGTCTTGTTAACAGCTATCAATCGATTCATCTTGACTTAGAATGGGGCTCATTCTAGCAAGCCGTAGGTTCAATGGCTTGCAATTACCCTGCAGCAGTACAACAACGCTTGACAATAGAGCCTACATACAGTGTGAAGTTGACAGAACAGTAAATGTCAGAAGTCCATCTGTTGCGGATTATCAAAGTTCCGATACTCAGAGCATGCTGAAGTCTTATCTTATCTCTCACCACTACCAAAAAGAAGCCGTATATGTACTGTGATCACACTGTACAGTCAAAAACCAAGCACCTCCTACCTTTTCCTACACTCATAACCACCATGTTCATACTTTTATATCATACATGATAGCAACAAGTGGAATAGATCGCAGCGATTCAAGAAGCGAATCAGGATGCCGAGTCCGTATAGAAACTCTTTGTAATGCTGGGGCTGCTTCAGTGCTCATCTTCAAGACCAAACGAGTGCAGTTGGGATCTTTACTGAAAGATACACTACATCGGGATTTGCAGCTCCTCTACTCCTTCGTAAGCCATTCTGTCACTATGATCGGATTACCTTATGTAGAAAATCTTGTAGCAAAGCCGGCCGTGCTACATGCGTCACTTCTGACTCTCATTTGTAGCATGTCCTCGATGTCAAGCCTTAGACGAGTTTCGTCAACGTTACTGACATTGGCTTAGTTATAGTTGCCGCATTTCTGTAATCCGTAACCCTAAAGTACGTTTGGGATTTGTTGAGTTTTTTTCTCGCAAGGATCAGTCATCAACACCTACCGTATCTATTCGTAGTAGTCCGCAGTGGAAGCGGTATGATACAGGGAGTTCTTCAGTCAAAAGAGTGAAAACCAAAGTGTCCAAAATCGTCATCCCAATAGATTCACATCTTTCAAGGCTTTCACTGCCTTTCGTGGCAATCCAAGACTGATGATGCATGCTCGATGAGGCCCATTTCAGCCTAAAGTGACAGAATCGGTACGCATCAGACGGATCTGCAACTGCCGTCATAAGACCTCCTCCACGTACCTGGAATTCCCCTGCGTCAAGACTCTTTAGACCAACGGCTTCAGCTCTTCCGTCTTGGGTAAGGCTGGCGACTTTATGCTATCCAAGGTTTGAGTGACATTCCTCATTGGAAGGCATGGCGGGTTACACAGCCCAAGGACAGCAATGTAATGGATTGTCTCACATATGTGAATGACGAATGCGCAACTCGCTTTGTTCTGCCTTTAAGGTTAGGAAATGTCACATCGCGCCCGTTATTTGGTCGTTGAGATTTTGAAACGCTTGTAGACTAGACCGAGTTTGTGGATGACGCGGTGGTTGGAATGCAGATGTTCCGGGAACGGCCAAAATCACCACCGTATTCAGCTGACACCTCCATTCTACATCCATTGAATACCCGACGAATTGGCAGGAACTCAGATCAAGGTGATATTATTTGCGGAATTCTCAGGGACTTGGAGTGATGATTTCATGAGCTTCAGCTCTCCAGGTCTGCGGACTCCTCTCCGCTGCTAAGTCGAACTCTATCGTTGCGACAATTTGCCTCAGATTGCCCTGACAAAGGTACCGAGAAGTGTTGGTAATGGAAAAAAATGGCATTGTCTCTCCCTTGCGTTGCCTGCCAAAAAAAATATCATTTATTGAATGCTTTAACAAGGGATTGTGAGACCGCTAGTCGCAAACATCTGAGACATCACGATCTTGATCCAGCATAACTACCGAGGGGCCAGACCACTAAAATGCATAACTCCCAAGCATCGAAAACAGAAGAATGGCAACTGCAAGGTACCTCCGTGAAAAGCAGGAGAGAAAATTAGCTTTTGCCCCTGGTACTTAAAGTTAGGTTTGGCATCCCAAGTAAGGGTCTTCAGGGTCGCCGATCTCGCGGATTGTGATCTATCCGCAACTCAGTCCCATCCCCGCCACTCACCGACGTCAGAGAAGTTCCCATCTTTAGGTGACTGGTCATCATAGAAGACGCTTTTTGAAGTTTATATAAGGACCAAGAATCAGGCATTCTTGAAACATATTTTCAACTATCACGCCACAGCAGCACACGAACTTACACTAAAGAATCTTCAACTATCAGACAAAATGCATTTACCAACTCTTTATATCCACTCTTCCCTTCTTCTTGCTTCATCGTTTCTCTCAACGGTGATTGCAGCTCCTTCCAACAAACTCTTGGACGCTGACCTCGCTGTCAATGGCTTTGGTCTTCAAGACGAGAGCGGAGACTCTGATGGCGTTTCTGCAAAGGCCGAAGTCAGCGCTGAGAACGACTACAAGGTCCCCAGCGACTACAACAAGCCTCGTGTCCTAGAGGCCAACATTGACGTCACCCGTTTGAGCCTCGATCCCGTCATCTTTTATCCCGATAACGATGATGATGATACGGAGGTCGAGGACACTGACGAGGAAAAGCGCAGCATCTTTGCAAGACTCTTCACACGGGCTTTGTCTTCTGACAAGACGGAGGCTCTCCGTCGTCACAATGTCGCTCGTTCCAAGGTTAAGGTCAAGGACCTCGTGTGGGATTCCAAGCTCGAGTCAGCTGCTACAGCTTACGCAAAGAAGTTGGCTAAGGCTGGTAAGCTGCAGCACTCTGCAGGAAAGGACCGTCCCAACCAAGGTGAGAACCTTGCATATGCCTGGGCAAGCAATGGGTTCAAGAACCCCATCACTGCTGGTACTCAGGGCTGGTACGTCAAACCTTCTCTTAGCATGATACACAACTAACAACAGGTCTTAGGCTGAACGAGAAGAAGTACTACAAGAGAGAGACTATTCCCAAGGGTAACTTCTCGATGTATGGACATTACAGTAAGATAATCAATCCTTCACCTCATTGTATGTAACTAACTGTACTTCAGCCCAATGTGTTTGGAAGACTTCAACAAAGATCGGTATTGGTGCCGCCAAGGATTCCAAGGGCGCCTGGTACACTGTTGCTCGATATTCCGGTCCCGGCAATGTCGTCGGCCAGAAGGCTTATTAAAGGACCAAAGACGGAACTAAAAGGGCATTGCTGAATCGAATATATGCCTGGGGCAGTTAAGAAGGGACTTGGTGGACGTTTCTGACGAGCGCTGACCTGATACCTTCTTTGATTCATACCATTTCATCGAAAGTGGTCATATGTATTACTACTATAGAATATCTCACATTCGCTTATGTGTCACGAATTATGTTAAACAAATCGATTTGTTAAACCAGTTGCCTTTTCCCTTGTCGCATTATGTAAAGTGGATCACTCAAGTGCTAGTACAAGTCAAGCTGACATCTGTGTTGTGTTTGTGTATCTCGCCGTGCAGATATAGATATATGGCTTAATACTTCTCAAGAGACAACAAATGTTGAAGCTTCTTGTTACTCCTACATCTTGAGTCCAACGTACGGTAATTGATCTGGAGTCCGTTGAAGGCGCGGGGTCTCACAATGATTGTGACATCCGTTATCGGGATCACGCAACAGTCTCAACAAGCTACCATTCGATTCAGATCCTGCTATTACCGAAGACGTGATCATTCGTATCTTGGATGGTATCAAAGATACGAAGGCGTGATTGGCCTTGCGGGGTTTCGTCAACATAAATATCGAAGCAATTCGGACTTGCAATGGGTTTGCGCGATACATCTCAACTGGCAACCATCGCAGTTCCTTCATCTCCATGAGCAGTTACAAAACAATCTGTAGTTTTCAACTGACTTACTCTTTCTTTTTCAGTCAAAATGGTGTCCAACCCAGCAACGAACGGGAGTGCGACCGACAACAGCAACAATGATATCAAGAAGAAAATCATCATCAATGCCTTTGATATGTCAACCATTGGGCACTTATCGCCAGGTCAATGGAAGGTCAGTGCCACTACTCTCTTGGAATTAGGTTGATGCTGAACAAAAATAGAATCCAGTTGACAAATCAGCCACAAAGCGCGATCTTCAGTATTGGATCGACCTAGCCAAGCTGCTTGAGAAGGGAGGTATCAATGCGCTCTTCCTAGCAGATACCTACGGAGGCTATGACACTTATGAAGGAAAGTTGGATAACTGCATTCGTCGTGCAGCTCAGTGGCCTATGACAGATCCAACTATTCCCATCAGTGCCATGGCAGCTGTGACGAAGAATCTGTCTTTTGCTATCACCGCTTCAACATCGTTTGAGCCACCTTTTCTCCTGGCAAAGCGCTTCTCGTCACTTGACCACTTCACCAGAGGAAGAATTGGTAAGTGTCAAGTTTTAAAGTAGCATATATGAGGGGCTAACGATTTAGAAGGCTGGAACATTGTCACGAGTTGGAAGAAGGCGGCTTTTAAAGCTATTGGCCTAGACAGCCCTATTGCACACGATGAGAGATATGAGCAGGCAGATGAGTACCTGCGAGTCTTATACAAGTACGTCAATTCTTTATGCCTTTCGCAGGATTTGACACTTACCTTAAGTCAGACTCTGGGAAGGGTCTTGGGCGGATGATGCTATCTCTCCTGATCCAAAAAACGACAGCTATGCGGATCCCGATAAGATCAGGACCATCCACCATCATGGCAAGTTCTTTGACTTGGACACTCGCCATATTGTTGACCCTTCCCCTCAACGTACTCCATTCTTGTTCCAAGCTGGTACCTCATCAGCAGGTCAGACGTTTGCGGCAACCCATGCAGAGGGCATCTTCGTTTCCTCCCATTCACCAAAACTGCTCAAGCCCAAGATCCAGGCAATTCGGAAGCAGGCTGCTGAACTAGGCCGAGATCCTCAGTCACTAAAGTTCTTTGCGACCTTCACTCCCATCGTTGGTCGCACTGATGAGGAAGCGCAAGAGAAACGCAAGGAACTACAGAAGCACGCCTCAACCATTGGGGGACTAGTTCTCGTCAGCGGATGGACTGGCATCGACTTGTCCAAGATCCCACTCGACCAGGAGCTCACTTCCGCAGATTCTCTGGAACAGCACAAGGTTCAAAGTCTCCTTGACGCATTCACTGTAACTAGTGAACATGTTCCAAAGTGGACGCCAAGAGTCATTGCCGAGAAGGCCGGCATCGGTGGACTTGGCCCAGTCTCTGTTGGAAGTCCTCAAACTGTTGCTGATGAGATGGAGCGCTGGATCGAGGAGGGAGATTTGGATGGCTTCAATGTTGGCTACGTGACTACACCTGGAACCTTTGAGGATCTAGTTGAGCTTTTGGTGCCCGAGCTCCGAAGAAGGGGTTTGTATCATGAGATACCTAGTGAGGGAGGTCATACTCTGCGAGAGAATGTCTACGGAATTGGACAATCCAAGCTCCTGGATGATCACACTGGGTCAAAGTACAAGTATGATGTGTTCAAGGAGGAGTAGTCGTCAGTCTATAGCATATAGGTTCAGCAGCTGGCCATGCCTTAGATCAACTAGAGCATGCGGGCAGTCCATACGGCATACTACAATCCTCAACCTATCCCAAAGCATTAGAATCCAAACTCTGTGTCCTCGCCTTATACCAATAGCTTACCATCTTGAGATTCACAAGCACTCATGATCAGAGGGTATCCGATCCAGCCGCCCTATCCGAGGAGATGCTGGATAGGAGAGGTTGATTCAGGGGCTGTTTCATACATCGTCGCACGGCCATTCAACATGCATTTTCCCCTCAAGTTGCTCAACCTCTATGCATCATATTCACAAATACGGTCAGGAACCTGGAGGCAGTAGTTTCATGAAACTCTGATGAGGATAGGGCAAAGGTTGGAGATGATGGATTGTTGCTAAATGGTGAGGTCACCGTGCAGTGAATCTTCAACAGGGGTCCAGCGGCCGGGCGGCCGCCTTGTGGTAGCTGTCAAGTAGTGGAGGCCACTAAAGTTTAGGTTGGTGCGAACTTGACATTTTCCTTCGCCCATTGAAGCTGCCTTGGCTACTTTACAAAGGCAGGCAACTCAGTGTATCACCAGCATCTGAGGTGATAAACTGTAAGAAACTGTTATGCGATTGTCGACTTCACGGCTAATGCGCAAACAATCCTCATTGCCCTGGACGTTTTAACGTTAGCCTATGCAGCCTAAAAATCTTCAAGCCCCACCGCGTTAGCTACTGGACCTCAGGCTAAGGTAACGTTAGGGTGCAGAAACACTACAGTTACAGAACCTTAATGCGCAGATGGAACAAGTGTTGCAACATTGTGCCACCTTTCCCCGTTCCTTATTTGGTTCGAAAGCTTCCATCGGATTGCCATGAAAGAGATCGCTAAGAATCTGGTCAAGTAACAATAGACAGTCGCATATCTGAAGACGTTGTAACTAGAAATTATTTGGACTTTCCTAGACCCGCTGTGACGCAGTTTGGGTTGGTGCTGGGTTATAGCGCCTACAGTTGTTGGCCCACTCGCCACGTTGCGCTGAGCACTGTCTTACCCGACACACCCGACACTTCGAGCGTTGAGAGGTTCAATACAACGGCTCTTGGTGGTTATTCGCTGTTATGACATTTGTCAAGTTTCAGCAAGATCACGATCGACCAAGATACAGCGGATAGTTATAACGCCGAACTCTCTTTCACATGCGTTCAGCTTTGAAAGCGCCGATTTTCCCGAAGATCAGCTCATTCACTGCTGAATTATTGGTTAGCACCTCGCCAACAACAACTAGCCTCGGCACTCAACGTTTGTGAACGGTGGAACTGTCTGAGCGTAAAACAAGCCAATCAGAATATTCATTTAGATCTCAATTCAAGCTATTCACTGCCAGAAGCAGGGTAGGAATACCAGGTGACATTCTCTGCAAATTTCTATCAAAAACGATCAAAGATTTCAATGTAGAGTAAGTAAATACAAGTACAAAACACCATCACCATGAACGAAAAGCATACCAAAAGTCGAGTCGCTATCATAGGCACGGGTCTCGCCGGTCTTAGTAGTGCTTATCTCATTAAGGGAGACCGTTATAGGGTGACGTTGTTCGAACAGGTGCGCCACGTCGTCAACGACAGCCGAGATCCTTCGCCGTGGGTTTGAATTCTTTCGCTAACATTGACATTTCGTTTCAGGGCGACAGAATATCCTTCGATTCTGCTTCTGTTACGATCAAGAACGAGAAATACGACGATGCCGAACGAATCGATCTGCCGATGCGCGCGAGCGCCGACGGGTACTACCACAACTTGATGCGCATGTACGAACATCTACAAATCCCACTGCATCCAATCAAGTTCCTCTTTGTCTTTGCGAAAGCAGCCACGAGCGCCGACGGAACAGTCCCAGTCAAGGGAAGCGATAACGAGGCATACTTCATTCATGCGTCCAACTTGCACCAGACACCGCCGCCTTGGCCGGGCAATCGCGGTGTGATTGCGCACTTTATCGAGATCCTCTTCCTGATTGTGTGCCAATTCTGGTTCACCATTGCATGCTTCCTTGTCGCGCCGCTGAAGACCACATCGTCCGGATACAGCGAGACCGTCGCCGAATACTTCGATCGCATACGTTTACCCCGACGATATACATCGCGTTATCTGCTTCCGCTCCTGAGCGGTGTAGCGACGTGCACACATGAGGAGCTGCTCAAGTTCCCCGCGAGCGACGTCGTCAACTACAAGAAGCTTTCGCATGGCAAGCAGCATTATGCTGTCTGCGGCGGAGTCTCGCAGGTCCAGGCCAAATTGACCGAGGGACTGGAGGATGTCAACCTCGATAGTCGTGTGATTGAAGCTGTGCCTCAGGTCGATGGTACCGTGCTGGTTCGCTGGCAATCCACCGTTGACGCATCCGGTCGCATCCACGAGCAAGTCTTTGACCGCGTTATCCTTTCCGTCTCCCCTGATGTCGCTGGCCGGATCTTCAAACCGCTGGGTTCTTCATTAACGAAGCTTCCGACTCGTCAAGTCGAGAGCTCTGTTTTGAAGCCGGAGAAGGCGGGAATCAGCGTCGTCGACACCGATAACGCAGGCTCCAGCCAATCCATCGCTTGCATGCACCATTCAAAAGATACTTCAGCAGCCCAGGTCTTGACCCTGCGAACGATGTTCACCGACGTGGGAAGCCCTCGCACAGAGGCTCTTCACGCCATGCCCAGTGGAGTCGTTGTCAGCACATGTCCGCTACGCGAAGAGGCACAGCCAGAAGCAATTAAGAAGGCCAAGTTTACCAGAACCCTGAGAAACACAGAAGGCCAGGCCCTCGTTCAGAAATTGCTAGGGGAATCGGGAACGAAGAAGAGCGAGAATGGTGAGGCCATGGCTTGGGTTAACGGACAGGATAATGTGTGGATCGCTGGTGCTTGGTGCTGGGATGGCATGGTTCTGCTGGAAGGATGTGTCGTGTCGGCCATTAGGGTAGCCCAAGATTTTGGCGTAGCGATTCCGTGGGAACAAAATTAATGACGAATAACGACTAGAAGAATAGATAAATGCAGGTTTCTCTTTACATTATCACCTCAAATGTAATAATCTCCTCGTTTCAACTGCCGTAACTTTAATTCATTCACTCTGGAGTTAGTCATTTAGCGAAGTTGTAGTTAGTGGGTGAAATCAGTGCGTAAATTGAGCGACCGTTAAATGTCACCCTCTTTCTTCATCACAATCAGCGGCCGTTAGCTCACGGCGCCGACCGCAATTGCTATCGACACCATGTTCTTCGATCAAGACAGTTTTGGCCTTGGCTTTGCCGCAGGGCTCGTCACGACCCTGGCCATCGCTGGCATCATTGCTTTGGTGGTGATGCGAATGAGCGATATCTACGGTTTGGGACACTGGAAGCTCAACATCACGACGCGACCACCATCCATGTGGATGAACGTGGGATACTGGTAAGCCCAGCCACATTTTCTGCAGCCTCAGTCACACATCCATTGACCCTTCTCCCAGGAAAACTCATACAGGCGAGCCAATTGACACGCTCCCCGAGGCTGCCTCTGCGCTGCTCGAGCAGGTTGTGAGCGCTGCCGGGTTGTCGGGTGATGCACCTGGTAAAGCTAGTCCTCGCGGTTCCCTCGCCATTCTAGATCTGGGGTTCGGATGTGGTGACCAGACTTGGCAATTGGCGAGGACGGCTACGGAGCAGGGCTGGAGGGATTTTCGCTATGTTGGGCTTACGCTTAATGATGCGCAGGTCCAGACGTCGCGACGCAGGATTTATCGCGAGTTGTCTGAGGCGGGGACCCCATTTGATGCGGAGGCGTTCAGTCTCTTCCGCGCTGATGCGGCAAAGCCACAGACTTGGAGTCCCAAGATCAAAGAGGCTGTTTATTCACTGGCTGATGAGAAGTATACTGAGCGATGGCTGCTTGCCCTTGACTGCATCTACCATTTCTCTCCGTCCCGAAAACCCGTCCTCTCACATGCCGCCAAAGAACTCGACGCCAATTACATGGCATTCGATCTCCTCCTCAACGAAAAGGCCTCCACCAAGGATATCTGGATGGCCAGACTCATCGGAAAAATGATGGGCTGCCCACTCAAAACCTTCCTCTCGGAGGCAGAGTACAGAGATCAACTTGTGGAGTGCGGATATGACCGCAACGAGATCACGATCAAGGAGATCACAGACGATGTCTTTTCGGGCCTGGTCAAGTTTCTCGATCGCCAAGATAAATTGTTAGCAGAATACGGCATCACAATGGGCGGCTTCAAATTGGCAGGGAGATTGTTCAACTGGTTCGACAAGTCCCGTGTCGTAAGAGCCGTGGTCGTCGTCGCTCGCACCAAGAGCAAGACAGGATAGGGAAATAGCACCGTAATCACAATTACCAAAAAGCGACATTAATTAATTAGCATTTCCTCTCTCTTGTCAGATTTTACTTTTGTGCAGTTGCATCCCGCCTTATTCTTATTCTTAATCCTGGCCCTATATCCGCGTGGACTTCCGCGTGCCCTCCCCTTGCTTTTTACGACACCGCGTGGATTGGTATGGGTTGCTTTACGATTCAAGTTCTGCTTGCCCCGCTCTCCCCGCTCGCTGTTCCTGAATATCGAAAAATAACGTCGTTTTGTGGGCGATTGGTATCCGTAGTCTGTGTTTCACTAAACGGTCTGATGGTCGATGCGCGGACGGACCTTGGGACCCCAGGAACCACGGCGCTGGAATCGCGGACCCGCGGGCTAGGCTCCAGGCTATGAGCTGAAGTAAAACAGCCAGGGTGTTTGTTAGGTTAGTGTTGTTCGCGAGTGAGGCGAATAATACAGTGACATTGAATGAGAAACTTTGAATCGGGGTCGGACATTGGGACTTCGGCCGATAACCTTGTGGACTGTAGTGTCAGCGAACGTACGACGGGAATCGCAGATAGAGTGATTGGCTCCAGTACAGATGCATCGTTAATCAGAGTTAATCGCTGAACCTGTCATCCCTATATCTCAGCTTATAATGTTCCTTTTCAACCTCATTAATTTGCGGAATGTTGTCGGCCCCGGGTTTCTCAACGGTCCTCGATCCACAATCAGTTTTGTTCCCCGGCGCCAAGGTGATAATCTACCGATCCAATGCAGACTGTACTGTGCATCACGTCAACAGGATCATACTCAAATAGGTCACGGACAATGATCGCACCTCTCCCCCTCTTCCTTGATCAAGCCTGCCCCGCGGACGCAAAAGTAAGTATTGACCAAGTTAGTTAGTGACATACAGCCTGGAACCTTTCTCGTTCTTCTAAAAACAAACCACATGGCCCGCAAGGACGAAATCGTCCAAGCGTCCTTGTCAGGGGTGACCGATCAAGGGTTTAGTTAAACCACGTATAGGAAGCCTCGATGTATTCCCGAGACAGGGGCCTCATCCTGCAATAGGAATCACTTCGTCGTTTCACTTTTTATCTGCACAACGAAAAGAGAGAGAAAAAGCCACTTGGCAGCCCCATACGATGGGCGGGCCTTGGTTTTACGATTTCTTCGGGCTGATAGGCTCTTTTCGAGCCCTGTACCGTGTAGCGTGTGCGTGAAACTGCCTTTTCGTGGTGATCGTGTCAGGTCCGTGGAGTTCGTCCGACAAAGCAACATCCTGCATCCCAGACCCGATGGCGAAAAAAAGCATAACCTATGTTTCGGTAGATATTAAGAGTGTTTTAATGGCCTGAGCTGAGTCTATTACGTCAATTTCGGGTTTCAAGAAACAGAAAATACGGAAAGTCTGTCCACGCGGCATCTCCGCCAACTAAGCCTTTAACTTTTCGACATCGAACATGCTCACCACGCGGCCCCAGTATCCGATTAAGGTAGACCCCGTCCCGTATTAGATCGCAAGGGTCACTTACCCAAGCGAGTCTTAGGCTTATCCCAAGCAGGGGCGAACACATTCTCGCGTATGCTCGTCACCCGGCAGGACCAGGGGGGGTGCCGGGCTGGTCCAGAATCCTTCTTTAACGTTTGTGGCTCCCCCGATTTTTTCTAGCTCTTCTTGATACCTCTTCTGTTTTGTTGTTGGTTTCTCGAATCTGTACCTGCATTCGCCAAACGAAACATCGGGTATCTTGTTGCCGCCGAGGAGGAAATGTGAGCAATGAAGCTAAGGCTTCGCGACGACCAAGATGACGGACCCGTCCATACCTTTGTCAATCCCTATGTCGAGTTGAACGCCGGGCTGTGGTCGCTGTTTGCAGGTGCGACATTCTTTCTGTGGTTGAGGTTGTACGTCAAGATTACGAGAAGACATGGAATGTGGTACGATGATTATATCCTTCTGGTATCATGGGTGAGTACACATCGTCCCAGCATATCGAAGCTGCATCCTAACAGCTCCAGTTCATCCTTCTCGCCAACAACAGTCTTATCGTCTGGCAATTCGGAAACGGCTATGTTCTCAAAGACTCATTACAACAATGGGACGACAGAATGCATATACTCATCAACATCTCGTCATGCGGAACATTGATCGGCCAAGCATTGACAAAGACGGCCTTCGCGGTAACACTATTACGGATGAGTAACCGCTGGCAGAAATGGATCCTGTGGTTCTGTATTGGCTCCATGAATGCCTACATGATCGTCAAGGTGTTCTTCCAATGGGCCAAAGTCTGTGGCAAGGCAACATACGACAACTGGTATCGATTCGACTTCTGCTTGGACCCCAAGTTCCGAAACGACTTTAAAGAGGGTGGCAACAGTGAGTGACCGTGGATAACGAGATGTGCTCGAGGATACTAACGAGGTGCAGTCTATAACATCATTATGGATTTCGTGTTTGCATGCTTCCCTTGGCTTATCACGAGAGGGTTGGAGATGAAGAAGGCTGAAAAGATTGGCCTTTGTTTCACAATGAGCCTGGGAATGATGTAAGTCAAGAACAAACAACACGTAAGGACATACTTCTGACTCTAGTCCAGCATTGCTATCGTCTCGGCTATTCGTGTTAGCTGGAAAGACCAAGGAAATGGTCGGGATGCCTACTACATCTGTAAGTCATCTCGTCTCAGTTTCGAAAACCTAGCTCACAAATTCCAGGGCGCAATGGCATGTCACAAATTTGGTACTCATCAGAAGTTGCTGGAACAATCATGGTGCAATGCATACCCATTCTCCGCCCCATCCTCAAAAAGTTCCACACATCATACACCTCTCGCCGTCTCGACTCCCAAACCGGCGAACGCAAAGGCTCCGGCTGGACCTGGACACGCAGCAGCAAACACATCTCCACCGGCCCCCTAACACCCGGTCATCCCCCCATTCTAAACAACAACCCCGACGGCATGGAACTACGCAATATTCCCGAGGAGCAAGAACCAGCAGAGTTCGACTTCTGGGGCAAGAATGATCCGCCTTCACCAGATGATCTCGAGGACGGAAGGCCTGATATCAAGTACAAGTTCAACAGGGAGGAGATGAAGTTTACAAGAGATGATAGCTGGCCCCTTGGAGGTGAAAGCGAGAGCGCAAAGAGTGCGAGAAGTATCGAGTTAGCACACTCGAATATGGGATTGGCTGTTGAACACGAGGCTGCACAGCAGGGACTGTCACCTCCACCGCCTCGAAGGACATGAGAGAGGCTCATACTGAATTTTGCTTGTTTGTATAATAATAGGGCTAGAACATTACTTAGACACGACGTTATGTACATATCTTTTGTCACTCCAGTTTCATATGTATGCCAATAGTGATTGTTGTATAAATTTCATAAAACACATTATCAACAGGACCATCATGCGCAATTCTGATACGGGATTTGGACCACTCATCCCGCCTTGTGATCCGAAGAATTTCGTCACCTGGGCCGGTGAGAAAAAGCAATTATTCTATGTCTAAAACTCGGATAGCATCTATCCGCTCACACTGCTGTTATATCAAATCTACTGTCATTATGCTCTCATCCACCTCTTCTATCATCACTCACATGCAAAACATATCCATATGCAATGCATCTTACAACCTTGAATGTTCCTGCATCGGCATGACCGAAGCTGTTTCCAGATATCTGATATCCGGCAGTCCCTGGTCAACCCAGCCAACCATGGTCTTCTCGTACAACCGCCGTTGCTCCTCTGCCGAGGGAGCGGGACCCTTCATGCCGCGGGCCAATCTACTCTCCTCAGTCTCTACAAGCCAAGCATTCTCGTCCCACTCGTCGTTTTGAAACACATATCGCCTTGTCTCACAGTTCTTCCAACCTGTGCCGCATCCAGTGGTGCTGTTCTCCCAGTCGTTGCTGAAATAGTGCATGAAGCTTCCATGAGCCACTAGAGCAATGTGAATGTCCTCGTTGGTGTCTTGACTCAAAGCCATGCCCTTTTCTCTAAGTATTCTTCTCACTGTGCGAGCACGTGCTGCGCAGGCACCTGTGACGGGACTGTTTGGCCCATAAAGGTTCTTATCGTTCCAACCCTCAGGTACAAGACTCAGGTCAACGGGCCAATCATTCCGCAACGTCATCTCCTTGAGAAGAGCAGGATCTGTTCCGATATCGCAGCCGTGATCAGAAATTTCCTGTGCTTCCGGGATAGCAAGAATGTCTTGTGCTTGGATGGCATCATCGAAGATTAGACTCGTCGTATGCAGGGTTCGCATCATGGGCGATGATGCGATGAGTTTGAACTTGGACTGATCCTGAAACGAGGCTTTTCGTCGTTCGACGCATTGTTGTTGGCCAAATGGCGTTAGTGCGGGGTCCCTCAGGTGAAAGAACTCTTCACCAAGGTTGTGATAGCCCTGAGCGTGTCGGACAGCGTGGATGATGATTTTGCCTGACATTTTGGTGTATATGTATATGACTCTATGGAGAGAATGTGGAGGAGATCAGAGCCATGGGATGTCCATTTTTTATATCCAGAAGATACTTGGTCACCAAGTGACATCAATGTTTTCGGCATTATTCATCGTCTAAAAATTCTTGACTTGGATGCCCCATCGAGGCGCGTCAAGGCTTGTTAGTGCGTAACCCGTTTTGGCAATTGAACACGAAAGATCTGCAAACGTGGCAGATCTGCTCAACGTCACAGGCCGTGAGATTTTAACGCGCCAATTGACAAGCTGGCTATGGCGCTTCAATCATTGTGGCATTGTGGTTTTACGGTCAGCCTGTAACTCTGTTTCAGGGCGTACCCCGAAGCCTGTGCTCTGGCTTGCGTTCTTGAGCCACTGAGAATTAACTTTAAGAAGGACAAGTACTTGGATACGGAGTATAGCTTGGGCAATGGCTAGAAAACCTTTTACAGGGATTCTTGTCACCCCTTGACAAGCGGAAACGTGCACCGGAGACATTTATCGGCGGTTGGTATCAAACACTTCTTGATGTTACTCTACGGCATCCAACTCCCGAGCATCGCGCTCGAGCTTCCACTTTTGTAAATACACACGACACATCTGACTTCTCTCTGCGGGGAAAGACTGCATCACGTTGGGGTAATTCAGGTGAATCCACGTAAAAGAATCCATAACGTGGGCGAGCGATTGGTGAAGAGCGCGCACCGACGGGACGGCACGACTCCGATAAACGGGAAGCTATGGCCACGTCACAAGCGTTATCGGTGCCTATTCATAGCAACATGAAGCTATCACTCATACTTCCCAGTGCCGTTTGATGCCATTTGATGTTAGCACCCTCTCTCTTCCGTAAGGCCCAGAGCTCTTTTACTAGGTGCGTCATTTGTGACCAGATCGCTAGCTCTGATCTCTCCTCAAAGAACGCGAGAGTATGAAGCATTCGCTGCTGCATTATCGTATCGCCTGTCTCAAATGCTACAATAGCAATGGGCCAGATCATTGGTGAAAACCGCTGACTTGTACATGTTGATAGAGCTTCAATATGGGTGAGTGATTTCTCAACAAGCGGGCGTACCGCATCCATTGGCATGTCCTTCAAATTGCGTTTCATGTGAATTAGAGCAGCGTAGTAGAATATGCAGCCGTGGTGGTATATCAGATCGGCATAGTCTTTTGCTGTTGCCGTCTCAGGTCTATTAGGTGCCGATAGATACAGTTCCATCTCTAGTCGATCCAGCTCATCGGGAGAAGGATCACTCTCAGTGGAAGACCGTTTCCGCATCTGAAGGGCATTCATCGCGCGAAGACCTTCATACACTGGCTGAGGAAGACCAAACGACTCATACAGAGTATATGGTTCAGGCTGAGGACCAAAGTCGTTGGTAAATTTCCAGTATGAGGTTTCTTGAGGGTCAAAAAGTAACTGCGCTTGTACGACAGTGGCCATACTCCGAAACATCTGGTATAGACCTGAAGCTGCATCACTTTTGTGCCAAACCTGTGGATCAATGTGATTGACCCATTCGACAGCGCCACGGAAGTGTAGCCGCCAAAATGTCGTTGGCAGCGTTACGGCCTCGTTATAGATACAGATGATGATGGATGCTAGCAGCGATACACAATCAGCACCGTTTTTGGAAAGCTGAATGTTTTTAGCTAGATGGGTAATGCCGATATTATGGTGTTCTAACGCAACGTTCTCAAGAGATCCTTTCGATTCTTCGCACTCTCTCTTCTTTGCGAGATGGAATGCTGATGCTGAACAGATGAAATGAAACAATGCGGTGGCGCCCGTGGACTTTTCCGAGTCCGTGCGGCTGCCTTCTAAGGCGATGGGCATCATTGCACTTCGTAAAGGGTTGAGATGACCAGGTACTGGGTTCAAGGAGTCGCAAAGGCTTAGCGTCCAGTGCTGCAGAAGCTCGCAGTGCAGAGCCGGATCAGGAAGGATGTCGAGGTGACGAGTGATCTTGCGTCTTTGGCCCGGGGTATCCAGGGGAGACGATGTATGGGAGATGAGCTCCGAGACTCCAGGTAAAGGCAGAGAGCCTGTGCTGACATCGCCGAGGCTTACAGGCGTTGACGTGCTTTGGGTATTGATGTCGTCTTGAGGAATGGAGTTCTGGTCGAACAGTTGCAGTATGGGAAGCTGAGGTTGCGTAGGCTGAAGGGAGGCATATGGAGGACCCGTTGTCAAGCCTTGACCCAAAAGCTCATACGAATGGAATATCCGTGTGTTCAAATGGCCAGTGAAAGGACCTTGGTCAAGAGGAAAGTGCTGATCGAGGAAGAAGGGCGTATTGCTAGGTTGGTCTTCTGACGGCAGATCAGAAGGTCCCTCATTCGGAGGACCGTCACCATTATCACTCTCCTCTGGCCCGTTGGACGAATGGCCATCTTGTTCAGAGAGACTCTCCCCAATGGACTCCAAGTCTCTCGACTGGCGAAGTCTCGCCGCAGCCTTTCTCTTCCTCCCTCCTCTTCTAAAGGTCGTCGGATTCCTCACCGAAGCCCACGATATCCTGACTCCATAACCCTCGCACTCGAGGCCTGCCTTCTGACAGCGATTGCATTCTGGCTTGGCTTCGTCACATTTCACATGCTTGGCACGACAAGTCCAACAGCCTGAGAAGCTCTTGGTCCGGGGTTTGCGGGGCTGGCCCGATGCTGTTCTACCGGGAGAGCGGGGCGGATCATCCGACATCACTGAGGTCGATCAGATCATGCCGATGCGCCGGTAACGTTATTATGGAATGCGGTGGTGAAGGGGTGAGGTTGAGTGATGAAGTGCCCAGAATTGGCTTGTCAACGCGAAGCTGAGATCACGTCGTGGTTGTGAGCCTCTTTGGGAATAGCGTATCGGGTACGTGACCTGGGGTCGCTCCACTGGCGACGAAAGGATCGGTCTGGAAAAGAAATGGCAAATTTTTTCTATCACAATTCATCAAGTAAGGCGCCATATATGACCAATACAGCGGAAGGTATCCCGACTCTCCTTTTAGAGTAATGGCTGTCAGGTGAAGGGCGCGGGCGGAGGATTCACTCAGCTTGATCCGAATGTGCCTGGCATTGCGCCCCAGACGGAAAAGACTCTGCCTCCCGTGTACCACGAATGCTGAGACTCCATCAAGCAAAAATGATAGACCCTAATAAGATTTAAATTTAGGAGGACAAGTCCCCTTCCTGCACAAAGTCCCCATTACAAATGCTTAATTCCGCTGTGTTTAATGCTTGCTTGGATCGAAGTATCGACAGCTGCCGAACTCCGTGGTCGATCTCTTGACCTGGAGATGTCGCTATGAATTACCGTAAGAGGCTTAGTGCCTATGCCAAGCTCACATCGAATCATCACGAAAGTGAGTGAAAGCTCTTCTTGGTAATTCGAACCGGGCATTGAAGTGGTGGATCTCTGTCACCATGACCGAATTATTCGTTTACAATAAATCGTATGAGCAATGCTCAATTTTTAATTATTCTTGCCATTCTTTCTCAAACATTCATAATCGACGTCCAACATTGATCATCTGCTCTGTTCTTCATATCTCATTCCCTAGATATTCTTTTCCTGCAGACCCCAGAATCAGCAACTACCGACATCACATCATGACAGGCTTATCCCAGTTGATCAGGCCACAGTCACTGACTCCTCCACTGTTCAGGAAGAGATCCCAAAAGTCACCAAATAAGCCTCCTGCATCTCTCGATTGCCATATTGATACCTCTCCAATTGTCATTGTCAATGACGATGCTACCGATGGCTCTACTATCTCGGGCTCTCTACTTTTCAACATTGAAGAAGCCATCGAAGTTGATAGCCTCTTTGCCACATTGCGAGTTAATGTAGTTCACAAGAAGCCTTTCAAGAGAACATGCAAAGCGTGTAAACACCAGATATCGGAGCTCAAGCGCTGCCAATTCATCACAACGACGACCTCATTTGACCGCAATAATTACGCATATCCGTTCTCTTACCGAGTACCGAGCTACATACCTCCTTCCATGGATACGTCACTAGTTTCTGTCACATGCGAATTCCAAGCTGTAGCCTCCATACGACGAACAGGATCAATGTCAAAATTACCAGAGATCATCACACTCAACCGCACTCTTCCCGTCGCGAGATCAATACCAGTGCCTAGCAAGCCTTTATTATCAACTCGGATATACCAAGCGGCTGGAATTGAGGTAGACTGCAGTTTTGATCCAGTCCTTGACCCTAGTGGCAAGAATTACGTGAAGCTCACTATGAGCGGGCTTCGAAGCTGTCCTGACAATGGAGAGGACGTTCAGTTCTGGCGAGTATGTAAAGGCACTTGGATGCTTCAGGAGAACGTAAAGAGCACAGCCTTAGCGTGTGCTCAGCACGCACAAGAATGTCAAGTAGACGAAAAGAGCCACGCACAGAAGAAGACAATCACTCTAGGTGAATCTTCGTTTTACGACGGGTGGACCGCGGACGACGCTACAGGAACACTGGACATGGAATTTCCTTTCTTCATCAAGAAAACCTCCAAGTTCGCCCAAGATACCGGCAATGTCGGCGACACATCGGTCACCCATTCGCTGGTGCTAGAACTACAGCTCATGAAGGAGACTTATCCCCAAGGCAATCCGGATTTATCTGTCAGAACTGGAGTAGGCCGCATCCTTCGATCTGAGCATCGGGTTGTGTTGAGTGACTATGCCAGGCCTTCCGATCATATTGAGGAGGAGAGTTTGCCCTGCTATAATGATCTCCGGCCTGGACCACCACTGTACCAGGAGAAGGATTATGAGTTGTGAATGGAGTAGGAAAGGGTTTTGTTAAACAGACATTGGACATGGTGGGAATGGTAGTTGAGAATTTCATGGATCGAAGCATAATGATACCCGGGTCATTTACTAATATACGATTAATTCCAAGTTTCGTACACTTATAGTAGCGCTAAAGTAACTGCATGTATGATCGGTGATTTCTTCCTGGGGAACAGTCAGATTTTTGTGGGTTGGTAGCCTAAACCCCATTTCACCGCTAATCATTGCTGGCAGACTCACGCCTCTTCACCTTTTGACTCTACAACCAAAAGCAATGACTTCTCCGGAGCGGCGAAAGTCTACGGGTGGGACAGCACCATACAAAGTCTTCATTGGAAACCCCAGCTATGGTGAATTCAAGGACCATACAGGTCGTCCTTACGATGTTGTCGCGAGTCGAGCTGGCCCCAACGCGGCTATCGTGAAACTCAGCATTCAATTGTACTGCTTGGGTGAGCCGAAGTTCGATCCCCATGGTATGGGTTCCTCTCTGTTGCATTCCGATGCTGTCGTGGGCTGGGGTAATGCTCGTAACCATTGGCCGCGAATTGATGTATATACGGGATTTGACACCGTGAAAGAATGCATAGAGCATCACCGTCGCGAGAAAGCGTTCCGCAAAGAAGCCATCAAGAAGATGAAGGATGACGCGGTGACAGGATTATCGGAAGCTGAAGCAAAAGAAAAGTTGGCTACAGAGATACAAGGAAAAGAACCTCTTCCGCATATCGTGCCGTCTTGGTGTGAATCGGCCAGATTCGTTGAGAATAGGTGGTGGGTTGGGAATCGTTACAGGAGCTGGATTTTGGTCATACCAGCTGAAAGATCCTCCTGGGAAGACGTTATAGACCATGGGCTGCTGCAAGTCAAATTTGACTTGGACGTATCTCCCGCATTGCTTGTCTCCGAGTCGCAGCTGTTTGGACTTACTCCAGAGGGAGAAGACGGTTGGGTTCTCGCGGAGAAGACTGGCCTCGAAAAACTCAAACCTGTTGATGTTCTACACCTTTGCGCCAGAGAAGAACGCGGAGCATCGGAGAGCACCCCAGGAAGCGACAAGACACTGTTTAATGCTTGGTATGATGCGACAATGCAGCTTCGGGGTTGCACTTATATGCCGACAGGATGCAAGGGCTGTCGTACCAACGAGCCGCATGATTACTGTGAGCAGGAGATGGACGAGCACTTTAATGATGAGGATGGGCAATGCTTGGCTTGTAGAAGGGAGGAAGGGGAAGAAGAACGGCGGAGAAAGCAGCAGAATGAGCAGCCTACCGTAAATAATGTTGGCTTATGAAGCTGTGCTTACGAGCCATGTCGGCTTTCGCCAAGACACCGAGACGCACCTCGTTTTAGTAAAGCAATCTATTTTCACGACCATGCACTTGAGGTTGGAAATACAGCTTCAAGCTAAGTCGGATCTAACGGATATTTCTCAAAATCCTGCATCTCATCAGCATCACACAGATGACGTCAGCAATGCTGACGGTGAGGAGTAAATAAAGGACACTGATTTCCAGCTTACGACTCCTTCTCCTCTCGTCTCAAACACCAAGATCATCATGACAGACCAGGCTACTCCAAAGTTCGAATTCATCCGCTTGAGAACCAAGCCAAGCGCACAGCTCTCCCACAGCTTCACTGCTCCTACCGCGACGAAGCCGACCAACCCGCCTCTCATTGTCTTCGTCAATGGCCTCGGCGCACCGCAAGCTGGATGGATTGCAACAATGAACAAACTCAAAGAACTTTCTCCTCAGGGTCTTCCGGCAATGTTGACCTTTGATCGCTTCGGGCAGGGTCAGACTACGGATCGTGACCCCAACGATGAAGGAGCCGCTGATCCAGCTCACGCCCATGACTGTATGGCTGTAGTTCAAGATGTTCGACAACTCATCACGCAGATCTTGAAAGAGAAGCTGGGCATCGATGATCCAGATGGCGCCAAGCTTTTACTGGTTGCAAACTCCATTGGATGTGCTCTGACTCGTCTTTACGCCGCTGAGTACCCCGGTACCGTGGATGGAGCCATTCTTCTCGATAGTGTCCTGACAGACACGGACTTTGTCTCCGTCTTCCCTGACCCAGACGCTGAGGACTTCGACCCCACCACTCTTCCACCAGGTGTCACAGCAGACAATCTACGCGTTGCGCGAGAAGAAACCGCAAAGCGCTTTCATCCAAGTGTTGGCTCCAGAGAAGGTCTCAGCCGAAAGAACCTTACTCAACTTCTTGGTCACTCAGACTCACCAGCTCTTCCCAAAGTCGACGGCAAAGACCCTTATATCACTGTCCTGGGCCACGATTTCAACTACTTTGCAGAGCGTACAGGAACAGACTTCAACATACCTGGAGAGGCGGTACAGGCTTACATGAATACTTACTGGCACCATTACAATGAGGGGCTGGCGAAGCTGACGAGCTCAGAGAAAAGTGAGGGGCCTATTCAAGTGCCGAACGCGGGCCATTTTATTCAACTTGATAATCCGGGGTTCGTGGCCGAGAAGCTACACGACATGTTGCAGAAATTGGCCAATGAATAAGCTGAGGCCTTCTAACTGTGAATACTGATCTATCTGGAAGCCTCGATTCTGTTTATCTATCTAGTGTGTGAATGCGTATTTGCTCTTCGCCCTTATCTTGTGTCCATAGAAGTACAGTACGTAAGGAATCGCTGCCAATACCACCGAGAAACACGCCATGATAGTCAATGTGTAATGGGTGCCCATGTTTTCGTAAAACGGAATGCCCACTACCGTCATTCCTCCAGCGATCATGTAACGCGTCAAAGACACGAATGTTAGCGCTGACGCCGAGTATATCTCGTAGGAGTCAATGATGTACATGTACACGCAGATAAAGATACCCGTGACACCGTATCCGAACAGAACTACAGCCAAGATGGCGGACCAGATGCTGATGCTGGAGTAATTAGTCCAGCCGAGCCAGAAAAGCGAGATGGGGATCGCGGCAGCTGCGCCGAGCATGGCGTACCAGAGACGTATCTCGGGTTTGAAGTGGCCGTCTCCCTGGTTCTGCGTCGCTCGGAGTGTCTTGCGGTACACTATAGGGACGAAGGCGAAGTTGATCTGTGTTCCGAGAAACATGGCGATGAAGATAATGTTGGCGAGTCCCTGATCGAGACCATACGTCTTCTCAAAGATATACGGCCAACCAACCAGGAATGTGAACAGTACGATGTACAGAACACTGATGTATAGCGTCATGGCGATAATGATGGGTTCAGTGAGCATCAGAAAGGGGCGCGTCATGCTGACTTTCAGCCTGCTGAAGAGACTAGCATCAGCAATCTCATGCTGGCATCGGAACCGGTCATCTCCCGTGATTCTCCGATAATGAGCAGCTTTCCACTGTAAGAGAAGCGGACCGTAAGTCTCAGGCATGAAAAGCAGGACCAGCACAAGAACAAGACCTGATGCGATGAGCATGGTCCACTCAGTCCACCGCCAGCTCACAGCGCTCGATGGTCCGATATAAGCGCCCATTACAGCACCCAGCATTGGACCGCCAAAGCCAGCGACGGCATACAGAGGGAAGGTCCAGGTCTTTTCGAGACTGTTGTACATATCCGCTATAGAACCTCCGGAACAAACCAGTGGTGTTGAGGCGGAGCAGCCAGCCAGGAAGCGGAAGGTGATCTGGGCGCCGAAGTTGGGCGCGAGAGCTGATGCCATGATCCAGATCATGAAGATTGCCATGGAGAAGCTGTAAACTGCGTTTCTGCCAAAGGTTTCGGAGAAGGGACCTGCTATTAACGAGCCGAGACCCATTCCGACCAAGTAAAGACCTGAAAATGTTAGCTTCTGTTGGACACTGAGAGAGAACCAAACATACCTGTCGCAAGAGATTCAGCAACTTCGCTGACTCCCAGGGACTCTGCAGCTTGGGGTAGAACAGTCGCATCAATACCGGACGCTGCTCCGACGAAAAGAGCAATGACGGAGATCTGCAGAGTCACACCAATCCGTCTTCCGATAGACCAGTTGTGAGGATCAAGAGGATCATCAGGACCCTCCCAGTTGACCACGAAAACCTTTCCATCATAGCCTTTGTCGTTCTTGTGATCCTGGACATTGATTCCCGTGAGTACCTGGCCCAGAGCGATGCCTCCAGACATGCATTGCCGAATGGTTTGAGCCGTCACAGTCTGCTGCAGTGACTGTTCGGGTATCTCATCGCTGGAAGCATAGGTATCGGCTTCCGTGATTGGCGGTAATCGTCCAGTATTCGGCTCATCCTTTTCATTCAATGACTTTCGACCAGCTTCAACATCGCGTCCAGCATTCGGCGCCGTATGCTGTCTTGCCTTGCCGATATCGCGATCAATCTGCGCCTGAGCCGCCGCACCAGCCCTTCGATACTGCAGAAGCGACTGCATCTTTCTCTGCCACGAAAAAAAGTGCAATGTGAAGGAGGCAACTTTGCATCTGAAAAATTACATTCTGGCGAGATTTGTCACGGAGATAACGTTAGCGGGCCGAATAGTCTTAACAAATTCCCACATTTCGACGGTAGTCGGGCTTCGAGTGCGTCATACGTTGCCAATGACAATTTGGTGATAAGAAGAAATGGAGTCGTCGCGGGCAGATCTTTCCGACTGAAGATCCGGAAGTAGATCGGAAATACGATTGATCTGACGGGACCCGTTTCTCTCGGACAGAAACCCGCCTCGCTCAATTGAATTGGCCGTCGATTACCGAGGCGTGCGTATTGGAAATCATTGGCGATATTAGTTTTTTCGCACAACGTTAACAAGGCTTCGAGAACGCCGTCGGGGAAGTGTCGGGTAATTTCCGGTGACCGAGACAGGGAATGAAGATTCTGAAGTGAAGCGAATCCTTCAGCCTTGGGGGATCATCTTTGGAGAGGATTGATGCTTCTACAACAACATGGAACAAAACATCCTGTCAGGATGGATGCATTGTCAAACATTGACGGGCGCTCGTGTTCCATCCCTGGGCGTATAGTACTCAACCCTATAAAATATTTCCTTCCAGGAATAAAACGAATTCGAGTCTGAAAAGCGCAACACGAAATCCCACTGGACAGAATGTGAGGTTCAGGGTAAAACCTCATGTCACCAAGTTTGCAGCGGGGGGTTAAATTAATATTGGAGAAGCTACTCTCCACTTCGTATCACATCACATCAAACGTTTCAACGCAATCTGCCAAATCGGAATCTAAAATAACACGGACCAAGAGGCACAGTCTCTTCAGTTGGAACAAGTTGAGTTGGTTCGCTTCGACATTGGGAAATAACGCCCTATCGCACGACTTCAAACTCTTCAGCGGGTATCGTATCCCACCAAGCCACCCGTGTCAGCATCCAATCCGAACCAACAAAAAAAAGCCACTGCCAGGGATTAAGAAAGAAAAACGACGAAGGATTCCAGGCTAGACAAGGGAAAAAGGTTTACACGCGCAGGATGCAACACACACTCAGCGAGGCACAGCGCATAACAACGGTGGAGAAATGCAAACCCACGTACTCTCGTGTTGGGTTATGAGCTGCTGGCAAATAGCAACCAACAGTGGCCGAACACCTCCAGTTAGCGGCCGGGTCTGTTGCCCGCTTTAGTTTCCCCTGCCTTTGTAGCGCTTCAATCAGCAACTTGCCAGAACAACCTCTTCCCTGCTAATGCATCCAATCTTCATCTGGTCTTCTCTTCGCCTCTGCGGACCCGAAGGATGTCCCTCCCACCAGCTGAGTGCGGAGGGATCCTCAATTAAATATCTCACCAAAGTCAACTGAAACATGCAGACAAACAGTCCAGCTTATTCTGTCACTTCACCCCAAATGCTCCCCCCAAAATGGACGGATCAACCAGTCCACTCTGGGGTACCCCCCCTTCGCCTAACGTGATCACCAACACTTCCAGACCGGTCTACCCCGGACTCCCTACACGGGGTAAAGAGGCCCGTTGTGACATGACGGTCCGATATTAAGCTTAGCCATCCCTCGTTTGTGTCGTGCCCTTTCCCTTTTGCTTTGTTTTGCAAGGTTTCCCCGACTTACCATGGTTACTTTCGACTCGACGACGATCGCACGTTCAATATGGTCGACCCTGTCTACTACGAGCTAAGCTGGTCGATCCTCAGCACGATCGGGATCGCTAATGTTTTGTTTGGTCTTATGGTCTCTGGCATCACGAGCTTTGGTCTTGTTTCTATCGTTCCGATCGTCACCTCTGCCGCTGGCGCTATAGCCAACGGGCTTTGCTATTATGCTTTCTATGAAGAGGGTAACTCTACTACGACGAGGGTTGTAGCCTCCGTGTTCGGCGATGTTTTGTGGCTGGTACGTTGCCAAGTGCTCTATAATTCTCGATTCGAGCTAATGTATTGCTGTCGCAGATTCAAGAAGCTGGCCTTTCGTTCTACAGTTATATCATCTTAAGTCGAGTCTTACGCGGTCGCCAGTGGATAATCTTCGCCACCGGATTCTGGTTCATGATCATCTCCATCTCCGGTATCCGCGTCGTAATTGCAGCTTTCCGAGCCCGACGCATAATGAACCCCCTGGACACCAATCAGTCATTAATCAACCATGTCCATGTGGGTTACTTTATCCTCATCGCCCTGTTGGAATGCCTCAGCTCTTTCTTCCTCCTTCGAGTCTTCAGCTCAGCGAAATCAACGTCACTCAGCGCTGCCATCAAGACTGGCCTGTTCAGATATTTGATGCGGAGTACTGAGGTCCGACTGGCACTTCTTGCAGTGCTGGGCATAATGCGGGCCATCACATATTCCTTCCAAGATTCTGAACAAAGCGCGACGAATCTTGCTTCACAGATTGATCGGTTTGCTTACAGTATGGAATGCATGTTTCCAGTAATGATGATGTAGGTCCACCTTGTTGACTTCAATCCACCATGCTAACAAGCTTAGCATCGACATCTTAGCATCAAAGGTCGTTTTTCACAACCAAGTTTACGGCTCGTCAGGCCAAAGCCGTCATCAGCCTGCTGGCTATCCACATCGGCAGTTCCCCAATGGCCGTGGCGGCGATATTATCCTCACAACACAGCAAGGCGAGAACATTGTCGAAGTTCGAGGAGGAGAGTCGACCGGCGACAGGGCAAGTTCACAGGAGCGCATCATTAGTCGCAGGGACCACAGAAACCCTTCTTCGGATATTGATATTGATGAGATGGACACAAAACAGATCGGCATTAATAAGACCGTCGCGTTTGAGGTACACAGTTCAGGAGATGTTGAGCGGTAGAATCCTTAATATCGAGCCGTGCATATTAGTTCCTCGGTGGTGTATAATCTAATTCTATGTATGATACTTATGAGAAATGTCTGTTTATTTCATTGACCCCCAACCGCCATCAGTCGTCTACCTGTTCGTCGACAGCGCGCTTTTCGGGACTAGAATGAAGTGTGCATGGACGTTGGCGACCCGTATGACCCTGTACATGCGTGAGCTGAGACCAATCAAACCTTTCGCATATTACTGACCTCGCAGTCATTCTGATTGATTGAGGATATGCTCATACCAGAGTCGCAACGTCCACAATGCTGCCAGGGCATCTTTGAGGTCTTGTGGCAATGGAACTTGAACTACGAGCTTATGATCGCCCTCTTGCCCTGATTCATATGCAATGATCTGGCCAGCTGCATCTATCCACTGGTAAGGACCGCCTTTTAGTTTTGGCCTCATCTCGAACAATAATTGTTGAGTATCAGCTTTGAACAATTGGACATCATCTGCTGATCTGCCGACGTTGAGCATCGCTTTGTATCCCAGACATTGTAATGGAGTATTGTAGACATCGACCTGGATATTGCCCAATGCCCTAGGTGATGGAGCGGTGAGGTAGCATGCTGGCGTATCGTGTCGACGTTGCAGCATGAGAAGCGAGTTCACAAGGTAATATAGATCATGAGGCCGCTGCCGTAGTCTTGAGCCTTTTCCATCTGGCAGAGATGTCTCGACAACCTCGATCTGTTCGAATATTATGCTGCAATGCTTCTGAACTTTGCAGGCTATGTTGCGGCTAAGCCGGTAGAGAGGTATTGACGGTTCATTGTCCAGTGTTATTTGTTGCCCATCGAATACCAAAGTGGTAGGAACCGACGTCTTTGGAGCAAGGGATGCCTGGTCTTGAGGGGTCGAGTCGGGGCCCATCTTTGGATGTCAGTGGCGAAATGCGGATAAATCGAAGTTGGCGACAAATTCGCTTCATTGGTTATTGACTCATCGCGGGCTGCTCCACGTGACGCCGAGCGACAGTGGAGTTATTACACGGATTTAAATTGCAAGAGTAGTAAAAATAACAGGAAATTATTTCTGTTTAGTTGCTTATGTTTATTGTTGCCCAAATGATACCTCTTCCCAAACCGTCTTGAACTTCTCCAACAGCTGAGCATCAGGTGCAAAAACGGTCGCAAGAGTCTCTATCGCAACATCTTGTCCGCCGATTCTCATGGAGCTTACAACCTCTCGCAACCTAATAATATACCAAGACCGAACCTCACTCGCAGGTTCTGCAGCAGCAGCGCCAACGAATAGTTGCCAAACCAGAAGTTGCATCGAAGAACAGAGCCTGATATGGGGCTGCAGCAACGCATACTTCAAGTTCTCAGCCTTGATATCCAACGGCCTTCTCCCTTCTATAGGCCATAGCAGTGACAGAAACAGTTGCAGAGAGTCATGCAGAGAGCGGATGTAATGTTCTTGGCTTCCCAATAGTGTATCCACTTTCAGTTGTAGGCGATGAACCTCATACCTAATGATAGCTGCCTGATCTTGCTTCAACGTTGGGGAAGCGTGATAGTTATCTATTAGTTGGCGTAAGTCGTCGATATCGGATCGAATTGCTGCAATATCCATTTGCTTAGGGTCCTCTTCGTTTCGCAATGCGTTGATGAGAGGTAAATTGGAATAGCTGGCGGAAAGGATCGTATGGCCAATTGAATCACTGGTGAATGTGAGTAAAAGAACATCAATGGGAGTTCGGAGTACTGTTAGACATACTACAGGATAAAATCGCCGAACCACGATGGGATGTCCGTATTTCCTAGGGAACGTCTAACTTTAATCATTTGGGCCAGACCTTGGATATGGACATCTCTCGCTTCGATATCACTCTCAAGAAGCTGAAGTGCGATATGTTAGAGAGTTACGTTATGCTAAAATACTGTTACTTACCTCTGCAAAAGTTAAGGTAAAGACGGCGCTGAGCACGCCGTCGGTCAATCCCAAAGGCGTGTCGAGCCGTTCGTTGATCATCTTGATAGCCCTTCCCTTACGCACCGACGCTTCACGAATACCTTGAGTCCTATGGAGCCGGGGAGAATGTCTTATGGCTATAGCCATGGAGGCTTCGACTAGGGCTGGTTCAGAGTGCAGTAGGGCGATCCAGTCTGCTTCCCTGTTTGATCCGGGAGAACCGAGACCGGCGGGGAAGATAAGCGCGCGGTATTCACAGAGCACTGCAGTTGAGATCAGCCGATGCATGCAAGAATGTTTATAAGCATCTTACAATATTCGACAGGGGAGTACGCAGGCTCTACCATGCGGCTGAGCGAACTATGGGTTACTGGCTTGAGCTCATGCTGCAACTGCCGCCTGTCCAATGTAATCAAGGCAGACGATGGATTTGGAGATTGAGATTTGCCAGTTTTGTTCTTCTGCTGGCCTAGCCTTTGTCTCCTCTTAGCAAAATTCGTCTTGGTAACATGGCCTCTCATCTGCTTGGCTTCTTTAGGGCCCAGACCGGGGGCGTTGCTGACATTGACAAAGGTGAACGATGGTGCCATGCTCATTCGTCTGGCCTCGAGCGGACAACCACAGCGAGATTTTGTTTCCGACTGTAGGTATGAAAGAGGAAAATGAGATGGTATGGTCCAGGATATGTCACGGTGACTTGCGAAGACAGATGGCGGCTTAAGTGGAACGGATGATCATGGTCAAGCGACGGGCCCAGTTTATACTCTTTTAGGAAAATGAGATTGATTGGTAGACCAGGGATTCTAGGCTGTGGCATCGAACCGGTGAGGTGAACTAACCTCAATGGGAAAACAAGATCAAAGGTATGAGCTTCAATCAGTTGATTGATAATCCGAACCTGCGGCATGAAGGATCACGAAACCTTCAGTCTTTCCAGAAAAGGAAATTGAGTTCGAAATGGGGCTACTGAATACTCTCTTCAGCGACTGTGAGCATCGAGTGTTCCTCAGTATATAAACGACATGCGAAGCATCCTCCATGGTATACCTAGAAGCTCATCATCACACTTCAAGAACGATACTTGGATAATAAAACGAACGGTATGATTCTCAAATGGAGATTTTGAAGAGGCTAAATGGAAACAGAACCAAACGGCCCATCATCGACATGTCTCGCTTCTCTCCCCAACTTACTGGCGCCCATGCCCTCGTCACCGGCGGCACCAAGGGCATTGGCAGGGTCATCGTTGAGACTCTACTGATGGAAGGTGTCAGCGTTTCTTATTGCTCTCGAAATGTCCGAGGCGATGAATTCGCAAACTTTAAGGACGCCACTGGCGGATCGCGAGCTGTTGGAACCAGCGTTGACATTTCCAATGCCGCTTCGATCCAAGGCTGGGTTGAAGTCTCAGCCAAGGAGTTTGGAAGAATCGACCTCGTTGTTGCCAATGGTAGTCATTCTTGATGAATCGCGTTGAGAACCCTGCTGACAGTGGTATAGCTTGTCCTAAGTATGTCAGCCCAAGCATTGACGATTGGGAAAACAGCTTCCATGCCGATGTTCTTGGCCTCGTAAACCTTATCAACGCTTCCGAGCCTCATCTTGAGAAGCGAAACGGTACAGGCTCGATTGTCGTCATCAGTTCGCTTGCTGGCTTTGAAGCCCGACACCCAGCAATCCGGGGGCCATACACCACGCTCAAGCGCGCCCAGGCCACCTTGGCCAAGGACTTTGGACGATGGCTCGGACCCAAGGGTATCAGGATCAACACGATCGTTCCTGGCACCATTGATTCTCCTCCCGTTGACAAGCCGGATGGAACCTTGGAGTTGAGCCAGTTTCAACAGATCATGACAGCCAACCCCGACTTCCTCAAGGGTCTTATCGACTCCATTCCTCTTGGGAAGGTCGGACAGGCGCAGGATATTGCTAACGCGGTTATCTTCCTTGGCAGCAGCCTCGTCAGGTATGTCAACGGAGTTAACTTGATTGTCGATGGTGGAATGTCCACGGCCCTCTAGGGGTCTAGCCTGCTGAGTGCAGCAGTATGGCGTTCATCTAGATAGGCTTTGAGCAATAGAGGTATGTTATCAGTTGGAAGAACAGTCTATAGTCTATTGTAAATACATAGTGCTCCATGAGCAGCCCTTCTATGAGTACATAGAGCTCTTAAAACAGCCATATACTATAAGCAAGCAACGAGTATTGAACTCGCCTTTCTCGCTATATCTTCATCTCATGTCTAAGATTTACACGACCGTCCCATCGGTAGGTTTCTGTTCCGCTCCTTCTCTCCAAACAACGATGATGATGCAGCCAACTGCCAGAGAGCAGATCAAAGCCAAGATAGACATCCACCACCCAAAGCCAATACTTGCTGTGGCGATCGGAGACACTACAGTACCAATTGCAGCAAGAACGTTACGAACCAGGTTGAGATCAGCGACGACTGAAGCACCAACTCCCGGCTTGATATCAACAAGGAAAGGCATGACCGTTGAAGTAACAAGCATGAGACCCAGGCCGAACAAGAAAGCTCCGACAAGAGGAGCAATCCAAACCACCTTTCTCTCAATCAACCACCCGTAGATGATCAATCCCGCAGGGATAAAACCAACGCCGTACCAAATTGTCTTGATCCTCTCGATGGGGCGGATGGCGCCATCATGAGCTATCTGGTACTGACGCAACTTGGCGTCGCTCATTTTACCTCCGACGACACTTCCGATGGCGTATCCGAGACAGTTGCTGATATAGCAAAAACCAATTTCGATGGCTGAGAAGTTGTAAGGTGCCGCAGCATAAGCATATGGAAGTGTCGTGTTGAAGCAGTAGAGGCTGGCAAAGCAAATGCTCACATAGGCAATAGTCAGTGCGATGGAAGGAACCATTAAATATTTCAGTTTAGGGAGCGGTGAGAGGGTATCGCGTTTGAGGACCTGGTACCATGGTTTAGGCAACTCAGTAGACGATTTGACAAGTGTCTCCGGCAAAACCAACAGAGTGAGCATGGCTGCGATGAAGGTGAAAATGGCCATGAAGTACAGGTTTGCGTGCCATCCAAGCCAGACTTGCAAAGCTCCACCAATGATGGGTGCAACCAAGGGTCCAATAAGCGTTCCCAGGTAAAACCAGCCCAAAGCCGACCCACGCTCGGTCGAGGCGTAGATGTCGCTTATGACACCGGCACCAACGCTTTGAGCAGACGAGCAGCCCATTGCTTCTATAAGTCGAAAGACGATGATGAGAGGCAGCGAGTTGGAGAGTGCGCAGACAATCACCGCAACTGTTGAGATGAGGAAGCTTGAGACTAGGATTGGTCGACGGCCATATTGCTGGCTCAGAGTGCTCCACCACAGCGGAGCAATAGCCAAGCCAAGAAGAAAGACAGTTGTAGTAAGTGCAACCTTTGTTTCGGTGGTGTGAAAGTAGTCAACAAGAGTTGTGAACGATGGGAAGAGAATGCATGAGGCAAATGGTGCTGTGAATGCAGAGAGAGTAGTTATGGCGACGATTGCGTGCTTTTGCCAAGTGGAATGAGTAGTCGGGTCTTCTCGCCGAGTTACCAAGCAGAATCTATCAAACCATGTTTGGTAGAATTGTTTGGGCTTTTCATTGGAGGCAGTATCTGACATCTTGTATAAGTGATGAATGCTGTCGACTTTGAGGAGTTTAATGTGATGAGTGAGAGTGAGAACTGGTCCGAGACTGATATGAGAAGTAAACTGTAAGTTAAATTGTAAAATTGTGTCCGTTTATATATTAAAGCTTCCAACAGCGATAAATCCTGTCCAGGCTTGATGATGCGATTCCGGGATTTCGGGACTTTCAGCTATCGGGATTTCCCAAAATAACCCCGACGCTCTCGGGAACCTGACCAATGACAGTGACATCTGGCTGCTTGAATGCCCCTAAAATCTGACAAACATGCACTGCAAGCATGCTCGGGCTTCATCAGAACACACTAGAACGTGTGGGACCTTCTGATCGGGAATTTCTACTTAATACTTGCATCCCCCGAAGTTCCGATACCTCGAACTCACACATTTTACCCAACAAACATGAACAGAAGCTGCGTTAGTTGTGCCACATCCAAGGTCCGATGTGACCTCGAAAAGAAGGGGTTTCCTTGCTCGCGATGCCAGCAGAAGAAGTCGCCCTGTGTGAAAGCTGGACGTAAGAAACGGATGAGGAAAACAACGCCCAGCATCGTCAGTTCAAACCCATCGCCACAGGGAAGCGTGCAACAAAATGAACAGCAGCCACGGCTCGAGCAGAATGTCGATTTTGCATACTTTGACACATCTTCCTTTGGCGAAATTGACTTTCTGTCGCAACTCGTTGATATCGAGAGCATGGTTGACATGAATAGTTGGACATGGAGTCCTAGCGATATGGCATCGTCCGTTGGCGAGAACACCTTGACTGACAAGAATGTTCTTTGGACCGGTACGGTAATAAACGACGGATTCATCTGCCCGGATAACTTTCGACTTCCAGCCGACTACCTTCTTGAGCTGGACGGCCCAGAGACCATCCCTCTCCATCGCCTGGAGACTTTGGCCATGCTCTTCTTCTCACACTTTCACCCTTCACTTCCTCTACTACATATTCCAACATTCTGTCTGGCTTCATCGCCTTCTGTTCTGATTCGAGCCATTTGCTTCATTGGCGCCGGCTTTGACAAAAGTCCTACTTCTGCAGCTGAAGCAAGGTTACTCTACGGCTCTCTTCCATCACATCTGGCCAAGTCCTGTCTTCGCTCCAACGGAAGCTCGCCAACCTTTCAAGAACTACAAGCTCTGGTATTGCTACAGTTTGCTGCAATGGCTAACGGGGGAAGTGCTGAAAGAGCTACGTCCCGTCTCATACATCCGCTCCTCCTCGCAGCAATACGACACGAAGGTCTTCTCAAGGTTCACGGCGAATGTACCAACGCTACACGCAATGCACACTTCTGGACATCGTGGATACAAAAGGAATCAAAAAAACGAGTGCTTTGGGGTGTCTATGCAGTTGACTGCTACCAGTCAATACTCTGTGGTAGTAAACCCATTCTATCCCCGACAGATACCAGGGCATCATTTCCATGTGATGATGCTAGCTGGACAGCTTGCTCTGCGTCTCTGTGGGCTGAACTACCAGCTCAAGATCCTTCTAGCTGTTTTCTGTCTTCCGTCAAAGGCCTCATGGTAGGCCATGCTCCTGCCGAGTCAAATTTGACAGCCTTTGGGATGAATCTCTTGATCTTGGCAGTCAACTCGCTTTTGCTCGAAGCCCAAACATCAATACTACCCGTCAGTACTTCGGCTCTAGACCTGGCACTGCAGACTTGGTATGCATCTTGGCAACAATTTCAAACGCAGGCCCAGGAGGCCAGCGATAGAAGGGAGAAATCTGTCCTCATCACAAACAGTTTGTCCTTATACCGCCTGGGATTTCACTTTCTCAGGAATGGGCGGCCTGTTCTGGATGAAAAGGCTTACCTAGAAAAGTCTGTTGATATTCGGAACCCTCTCATCATCAAAGAGCAGGCATATCAAGACGAAATGATGAAGTACGTGAGGAGAGTTCTGGATGCATTTGAAGACGCATAACTCCAGACCTGAGAATGAGTATTGCAGAGTGCAAGAATAGGATGCCGAGAGCAGGGTTCTAAGTAAATAAACATTGAGAAAACCCTCTGCCCTTTATAGTAGGATGTTCTGAGAAATAGAGAATCAGATCGCAGCAGATAATAGTCAAGCTCTTCCGTTCTCTCATACTTCGACATCAGATTGCGTGAACTAGAGCTCACCCAGGTTCGCAACCAGCTCTGCTATAAGTGGCCTTGATATGTCCACAACAGATCGGGATATGAAGACATCGGCACATACATAACCAATTGCCTCAAAGCCAGTCGGATCCAGTCCACACGCAACTACATGCGCAACGGCATCACTCTCCTCCTGGGCAGAAGCGAAGCGGCGCTGACGAAGCACGACGCCTGGAAGCTGCTCAGTCACAAGGCCGTGCCCTCTCAATCCAGTCGCTATTTCTACGTAGGAAGCTGTCCGAATCATAGTGCTAGTAACCCAGAGATTGCTTGATCTACCGACTGCAGCAATGATGCGAGCGAAAGTTCGAGAGCTTAGATAGCTAACGCCACCAGTACAAATTGTGAGACTCACACCCTGCAGTGCCTCGCGTAGCCCATGAGAAGGATCATTGGCCTCCAGATCCTCTACCCAACCAAAATCGATCAAGCCGGCATCCAAGGCGTGGGGAACAGCATTGTTTGCCTTGTCAATACCCAGCGCCATGGGCTTGGATAATCGCTCTCGACTCGCAAAGAACTCCCTCCCTGCCAGAACTTGATGCTCAGAACCGGGTTTCAAGTTCGCATAATGAGCTGTCCAAGCCTCCACGTCGACATTGTGTCGGAGCAGAGCTTCATTGATGCCGTATGAGCAGCACACGTCTAAAATTGCGGAAGCGGTCGTCCCCCGACAAGATAGTTGATGAAATCGCTGGAACAAGGTCAGTACTTGCTGCGAGATTGTGTATTGTAGGGGCGCCAAGGTTGTAAGATAGCCACGGGGGTCCTTTTGGTTGTATAAATCGGCAAATTTTGCTTTCTGGGCGGCAGCAGATTTCTGCTGCCTGTTTGACATTGTGGGCTGCCATTCGTACTTAAGAGGAAGATGCAGGATCCGATGGAGAAGCAGGACACTTCCCCTCTTATATCACCTTAGGTAGTCTTATGTCTCACTTTGGCTTATGCACGTACAAGAAATTACCGAAGAGTGGAGGTGACACCGTAAAGCGTTCAATCATTATCGAAAAAAGCGCTGTTGTATTAATACGACAGCCTCAACATGCATGCCAAGACCATGTACGATGGACCGGTGAGTATGCAGACGCAGTATCACCATCTTATCCACTTGATACGAAATTACAAGGACCGACCAACACATACTGATAACAACATAATGTCTATAAATCGAAGAGCTTTCTCTGGCGTCCTGTTGCCATGTGAAACATGAACTCCGCAAAGCATCATAGCGCTTCTGTTCCCCTCGTATCATAATGATGCTACATCACAATGCAGCAGTCGTCGTCGCGTGGTGGAGGATTGCACACAAAGCAGGCTCGATATGCTGCTCGCTTCGAACGACCTGTGCACGTAGGGCAAACATCTGAGGTTACAAACGAACTCCATTTTTAGTAAATCTGATAGGTGCAAGATGAGAGACTTGGGCACGTACGGTATTGGCACCAAGGCGAGATCTTAGTGCTGAAGTGTTTGCGTGGTCTGTTGCACTGAGGGATAGCGCAAACTTGTGAGTACGGATTGTGCATTTTCGGTTTACCTGAGAGGTATTTGAACTTCAGATGATAGTAGAAACTAGATGACAACAGAAAAAGAAAGATATAGAGAACGAAGGAGGACATGAGAGGCGGGGATTAAGTACCAAAGTCTTAAGCGCCAGCCTGATTTCTTAATGCGACCGGAAGCAGGCTCTCATGCGACTGAAAGTGCAAGTAATCTCTCGTCAGCACATGTCCTGAGAATCCTAATCTGTTATTTGCTACCAGTCTGTTGTGGCGCTTTAAGGCCGTGTATCTGTCCCGAAAGTGCAACCGTTGATGCATCATGCCACCAAATTGGTGGACCACCATTATGTATCATGTCAGGCAGCCGGGTCATCTCGCCAGATGGCCAGCGAAATCAAAGAGTAATACGGACAAAAGACGATAGAAATCAGGCGAGACTCGCCAAGCGACCGAACATTGTGACTTGTTACAAGCCACCAATAACGAATCCTGACATCCTTGAAGAGGGGCATGCATGTCTGATATTGACGTTGAAATGTCTATTCCATCTCATGCTTCATGGTTTGATGAAGAGTTATAAGTATTGAACTTTTCGGCCACAGGCAAGCTTTTATTATATTCATGTATTGCTATCACAATCAAGGACTGAAGCTACTTGGATTCCCGAGCATACTTTGCATAACAAAAAGTCAACTTGATCAAGCCTTGGAATTTGGCTTCATATTCCAAATAAACACCCTTTCATGGAGTATCTAACATTGCTTCATAATACCTATTTCTCACCGATCAATGCCAGAGCAAAGTCCTTGTAATCACCACTCAGAACCGACTTGATATTCCCACTCAACGTAGCACCAGTCACTGGCTTGTACGCCTGCTTTGTCTGATATAAGCGCCCCTGATCCCAGTAAAGACTGACGAGTCTATTGATGAAGAGACGATCCTTGCGCATCGACTTGTTCAGTGGTCTACTGAGCCTGCCTGCATCAGCTCGAGCTCGATCCTGAGCATGGTAGAGGATCCGCAGTAGCACGTCTTCCATGTCACCGCGGAACTCCTTCTCAATAACACTCTCGAGACTGCGGTGATATTTGTGTTGATATGCATCGTTCATCGCACGAACTTGGGCGTCGTTGCTGCTGGTGAATATCTGGGCTACAGAGACAGCGTTGGCACCGATTGTACCCTCGGTGGCCCTCTGCAGCTCTGTAATCTTCTGGTCAATCTCGTGAGGAATCACTGGAGCATTATCCTCCGCTCGCCTGGCGGCAAGAACCATGCTGTATAGTCGGTAGAGAGTGTCGTCAACATCTTCCTTGATGTCAACGAGAAGTTCTTTGCCTCGGAAGCGCTTGTACTCTGCGGTAATGGCACGAATATCGGCGTTGGAGCGACAGAGGAGAACATCGTTCAGCGCATCTTCATCAGTGCCAGCGCGGTTGAGAGCCTTTGACAGATTTTGAACGTCGTTCTCCAGTGGCCCGCGGATCAGAGCGAGAAGACATGTCTCAAAGTCGCCACGTGTTTCACTTTCAATGTCTTTTGCGAGATCGCGCATGAAACGACTATTGTAGTCGCGGACCAGCTGAGCCATCGTCCATGGATCAGCGTATTTGGGGCTGACAATAACACGAATAAGAGCCTTTTCATCACAACCCATTCCCTTCATGGCCTTTCGAAGAGCCTCCACATCTGCTGCGGTGTCTACAGGCTTGACCCATGCTTTCTGGGCTGGGTCATAACCTGGCGATGCTGGGGTTGGAGGGACGTTCACTGGTGGTCCACCATATTGCTGCTGTCCGGGCTGCTGATGCCACTGCTGGCCGGGATAAGGCGGTTGTTGCTGCTGTTGTTGCTGCTGTTGTTGTTGGCCAGGGTATGGAGGCTGGCCTTGCTGAGGGCCGCCGTATTGCTGGGGCGGATACTGTCCCTGTCCATAAGGAGCTGGAGGAGGCTGTTGCCCATAAGGAGCTTGCTGTCCTGGGGGTTGCTGCCCATAAGGAGGCTGTTGTGGATACCCTTGTGAGTGCTGCTGGTATTGGCCTTGCTGACCTGGAGGAGGGTACTGTTGGCCTGCAGGAGGATATGGCTGGTTTGGCTGTCCTCCAGGCGGGCCTTGCTGCTGGTAGCCGTAAGGCGGTTGCTGGCCTGGAGGTGGCTGGTAGTAACCCTGGCCAGGCTGCTGCTGACCCGGATAGCCCGGTTGAGGGGGCGCGCCACCCTGGGAACCCTGCCAGTAGGGAGGTTGCTGCGACATCTAGGTAAGGTAGTGAATAAACTGTTTAAGCTTCAATTAAGCGATGTTTGAAAGTTGATGTTGATGCGCGCAAAGTCTTGGACTTGTTCAGCCCTATTAAACTAAATCTGACAGGCGGGGGATCGCAACGTGGAGGCCTCTTCCTGGTTACCTCCCACTATCATCTTAGCGGTTGTGCTACCGCAATCCGGTGTTGAATTCCTCACTGGCGTCTTGCAAGTGGCTGTGCTGCCATTAGGCTGATTGCTATCGAGCCCTAAGATGACCCGATCCTGGTTGATCTATCCGATAAAGAGAAGGTGCGGGGCAAACAAGGCAGAATGGGATGTTTGTGGCTTACACGTAGGATTGGAAAAAGGAACGATCGCCGCATGTGAATTCAATCAATCAATTGTATGGTCAATCAACAGACGGAATGGGAGCGTGCGATAATTTGGGCGCAGTGATATGGGGCCGGCCCTCCACTGTTGATTGAAGTGTCTTGGCGATTTAGAGCGCTGCTACAAGGCACCTGAGCGAAACGGACCTGGGCCTAAGATTATTTACTCTCTCCGCTGAGGCAGCTTCGAGGCTTGCTTCCATTGGAAGTGAATTAGAAGAAAACGATTAAAGAACACAAATATCATGTTGAATATGTCAGCGGTACGATAAAGCAGATGTGAGAGTCCAGGAGAGAAGCCAAAGTTGGAAAACAACGGGTTGAACGACATTTAGGTCATGACCAAGTTCGGGGCCAGCAAAGACAAGTTTTCTCTTCGAAGTATAACTATGGGATTAAGTACTGCCGGAAGACTACCATAGAACACGAAAAATAGAAGATTAGAAGAAACCGATTGGCTCTTGAGCCCACCAATACGTTGAACTCGGCCAATGGCATTTCCTGCGCGGTTCTCAAAGCTCATATAATGCTCTAAGGTTGGGGAATGACTTATATATACATAAATACTCATGTTATCTTTCCGTGCAAACATGTTGGTCGTTCCAACGCCCCCGTGAGATGCGTACACTGACGCCAACTGTATCGCATAGCGCTTGTCTATCCCAACCTTTGGCATTTTAGAGAAGCAGGCCCAGGGAATCCATCCTCTGGCAACTGAATCGCGACACTTGGGGTGCAACACTTGGGGAACGGATTTCAGATTGCGAGCAGATTGGTATAGTTGGTTCAGTCTATTCAGGTTGAGTTTACTTTTCTTAGAGACAGAGTTGCTTCAATAGCTGGGATTACAGCATATTAGTAGCAAATGTCAGCCCTTACATCATTAGTTGGCGCATGAAAAGATGCATATCTTAAATGATCTTCTCTGAAAACGCCACCGGCCGAACGAATCAGCCCGTCTTATTGTTGGCCCATCATGGTCAGACCTATCCTGTAAAGCACGCATGAGTTGGGCTTGTCTTCGGGTACCTTCACAGGAGTATTCGTATTCTACAAATTATCAAATTACTGTATTGGCCTACGACTCACAAGGTCACTTGTAATGGCCTACCTTATGTTACAAAGATCCGGTCTTCGATGGTACTTCTGAAAGGACGCTCCAGCAGCTCTGTCTGCGATTTGGTCCTGGAAGCTGATCTTATTTCCCATTTTTCGAACTGGAGGGCTAAGAGTTGTGTCTCTGATGGCGATATCTCGGTATCGGGAGGAACTGTTCGGTGATGACCGGGAAGAGTCCAGCCATGTGCGCTTACATGTTTGATCAGCAGAACGGCAGAAGGAGGGTCACAAGAAGAAGTATATCTGACCTCGAAGCGGTTGGAGGTTAACCCGGAGGGTTCGGATGATGTCAAACACAGCCTACCAACATACCATCGGATTGGCATTGTTACAAACCAGAGTGAATCTTGTCTAGCTGGAGAGAAAATATTCATTCTCCGTTGATGTATTTCAGGGCACTCATCAGTTTTTCCTTTCTATTGCCACTTTTTGTCAAGATCCTGCCAGTGGATGTCACACCAGCCAGAATGTGATAAGCTTATCGAGCCACGCATTTGTACCTGTCGTGGCTGCATTAGCCAGCCAAGGTTAAATAGCCAAGGCAATTGCTGACCTGACCGCTCAACCTCGGGACCCTCTTGAAGTCAAAAAACACCATTTAAAACAGATTCCCAAGCTGAGTAATCCGTCTCCATCAATCACATCACTCCTTGAGTATGGCTCCGTTGACCCGTTGGCCTCACCCAATTCCAAGTCGCAAGGTGGGGAGCCTACCTCTCACCCCCGCTCGGTACCGTTATACTGTATAAATACTAGCTACCCCTCGATTTTAGCTGCCGAGGCCGTTTCACTGAAACAATTATCACCAGAAACTTTACTCAAACCACTTTTTTGTGTATCAAAATGGCTCAAGTCCTCGTCGTCTATCCCTCCGGTCCTTCTTTCGACCTGGATTATTATCTCACAAAGCACATGCCTCTCGTCGCATCGTAAGTGGGACCCAGATCTGACATGCCACCAGAATTCGATGCAATTACTAATGCCTCTGCAGCAAATGGGGTTCCTACGGTCTCAAGAACTACAAGATCATTACCTTCCAGGAGGGTGCGCCCTTCCAGATCCAGGCTACTCTTGAGTGGGAGAGCCTTGAGGTGTTTGAGAAGGCTGCTGCTAGCGAGGCTGCCGCTGCTGTCTTTGGTGATATCAAGAACTTCTATGATGGAAACCCTGTGCTGCTCAAGGGACCTGTCGTTGCCAGCGAGACTGTTGCGTCATCGTAAGAGTTTAATGAATATACCATTATGCAGACCCTTCCATCTGACGATTTGCCAGCGAATCTAAATTGTAGAGTCTGTACTGATCCTGTTTGGAATAGATGGTAATCTGACGGACATGGAACTCCGCAGCCGCCGAGTATCGAGGAAACGTGTACATATCGGTAATCTAATGCGATTCCGTGAGACATTCCGTGGGACCAGGGTATCTTTTCGGAATTGAGCAGTTACTGGATCAAGATTTGTTTAATGTCGATCGATTTGTGACACCTCACCTTCTGTCGTATGCTGTATTGCGGACCCGGTTCCGCATGTGCTCATCGATCGTCCCGCTCCGACTCCAATGATCTTCTCAGGCATGACTAATCAGGTGATCTAGTGAAGTTTCAGTCTCGAGAATCTTCACTTTAGTTGACATGGGAGCCATAGTGATACGATATTTTGAATAAAATACTTGCGGCCCGATAAGACCATGCAGCCGGGTTTCCCGAAAATTCGGTCTCCGCGGATTCACATACCGAAGATTCTCCCCGAGGATCTGCTGATTTGAAACAAGGAGATAACATAGCAAACTTGAATGTTGTAGAGTCGAGAGAACATCGATCTACCTTCTGCGCAGGGAAGTCTTTTAAGCTTCATGAATCAAAAGTTTTCTTTGAAATCACCAAGTCAGTGAGTCAAGAATTATTCTAGTTGCAAATATGTAAGAATCATACACCCTAAAAACTCACGCAAGCAGATATTTTACTTCCATCTTTCATTGCCTCAGACATTCGATGTTGAGATAAAGGCAGAATGGTTAAACGCCATGGCCATGATGTGATGTCAAGATTCAGAAGGGTCCTTATCGCCCGCTATCAATGCTAATCGGGCCGTCGATAACGACTCTCTAAACTATTTCTGGTTAAGCTCGACCATGACAACAGCTCAACTGCGTCAATTTTCAGTGGCGCAACCTCAATTTCGAGATCGACATTTTGAACTTGACATTTTCAACATCACATCCTCCAAAAATGTCTTCAACAAAATCACCCGAGCTTGAGCTTGCACCATTCCTCAAATCAGCGATACCCCAAGAAAACAGAGCCTCATTACGCGGCTCGGTTATTCCTCAGCTTTTGAGTGCCATCGCAGATATTGGCAAAGGATTGAGAGGATCATATGATGTTTCTATCGTCGGCACAGAGAACGCTTTTGGTGACGAGCAGCTGAACGTTGATGTTCTGGCCGAGAACATTATTCGTGACAGTATTGCGAAATCATCGGCTATCAAAACTGCTAGCAGCGAAGAAGACCCCGTCGAGAAGCCAGCGCGTGCAGGAGAGACGACGCAGGCTGAAACCAGTGTTGAGCAATACACTGTCGCTTTTGATCCTCTTGATGGAAGCTCTATCATCGGGCCTAATTGGTCCGTGGGTACCATTATCGGCATCTGGGATGGGGTGACAGCAGTTGGCCAACCTACAGAGAAACAAATCGCTTCTGTTCTTGGAGTATTCGGTCCACGAACCCTCGCCATCGTCGCCCTTCGAGTCCCAGACTCCAAGCCCATATGCTTCGAAGTCAGCCTCAACGACACCCAAAAGTTCGTTGTCGCTCGCCCTGAGCTTCGACTCGCCGAGCCTCCCTATAAAACACGCTACTTCGCTCCAGCCAACCTACGAGCCGCTGCCGACAATGAGAAGTACATGAATCTCGTGACAAATTTCATCACCGATAAGTATACACTACGATACTCGGGAGGTCTTATTCCTGATATCTACCACGCTTTGGTCAAGGGTCACGGCGTGTACATCTCACCAAAGACTGCTGCCAGCAAGGCTAAACTGCGAAGACTTTACGAGCTGCTCCCCGTAGCGCTCGTTATTGAGTGTGCGGGCGGACAAGCTATTGACCCTGAGACTGGTGCGAGAGTATTTGATACTGTACTGAAGGGGTGTGATGATAGGGCTGGGTTGGTTTGTGGAACTTCGGAGGAGGTTGAAAAAGTGAAACAGGCACTGTTGGGATAGGTTATAGATGGAAAGCATAAAAGTTCGTTTGATTTGTGAACAAAGGCTATGGTATCAGTAGACAGAATTCATCAATTTCTCGAGGTTCCTATTTGAACCACTTAAGCTGAAGCCTTTGCAATGTCGGGAAAGTTTGGGCTCGTGACCTTGACACCATCTCCCTGTGCCAAAGGCTGCCAAACAGCGTAGTAGATGCTCGTTCTGTCCAGTAGCGTCTCTACCTCTAGCGCATCAGGAAAGACATCCGCAACAGATCCTTCGCGCGCAATATCCTCGACCTCTTCGCGCAGGGCCTCGTGGTCGCCACCTTCAGGTCTAGGGAACGACATGTGAACAGCGATCATCTTATCCTCCGGCCGGTGCAAGAGCCAAAACGAGCCAGCTCCTCTCCTTTCGGCTGCATCTTTGAGAACAGGATACAGCTGCTTCAAAATAGCTTCGACACCAACATGGTGGTAAGTCCAGCGCTGGAAACGGCCGATTCCGTGGTCTTCAACTGGGGTGAAGTTGTGAGCCCCAATGACGTTCCAAACAAAAGAGTCGACATGCTTGAACAAGGGCTGTTTCCAATACGTCGTCTTTGGCTCGCCCACTTCGAATTCATTTGTGGTCCAGTCCTCGTAGCCTTTTGCATTTTCGATCGTGTCGAAGAGATAGCATCCTCCCGTGAGCATGTCACCATTGATAGGGTGATACTTGGTTGGAAGGTACTTGATGTACATGCCTGGGCGCTTTCCCATCACTTGAGCGCCGCCATATTGGCCCTGCCAAATGTCCTCAAGTCCGACACGGGGAGCGATCTTGATTTCGGCAGTGAAGGCACCTTTGGCGTCGATCTTGCCAACGCCATAACTGATGTCTTGGCTATTGGCTGTAGTTGGGCATGTCAGACGTGACATCAGATGAGGGGTAACCTAACTCACCCATTTCGTCTGAAATTTGTCTGTTTCTTCAGATGATATCCACTCTTGACTCGCGATGAACTTTCGAGAAAAGGACGTCCTGGAACTGTCTTTCTTATACTTCTCCTTAGTTTGGCACTATTCTCAAGTGCTTAGTAGAACGGATGAAGTTTGGTAATGATGACGCTGTATGCTCACGAGGTAGAAGCCAATCACGGTTTGGGTCAGCCGATTCTTACTAAGACTGTATGCCTCCAACCTCCAAGTATTGGTTGCCGTCTGAAGACGGAGGTTTCAGTTCAGAATCTAACGTAAGCCAGTATAATTACTACGTCAACTACAGGCACTATAAGGGTCTCCTGTATCATAGTACCTCATTCTAACACAAATTAATCGCCTTATACTTGAGTCTCATGTTGTTTAGATTCAGAAGGGAGGGCATCCTTAATTAGAGTGCCGTTTCTACTAAGCAGTATTCTTAGGCGCCAGACGCGACTCTTAAACCTACGGTCATACTATCAAGTCTTTGATTCGCTCCTTATTTGACCATTAAACGAGGAACTATAAGTTCGGACTGTGAGCTTCGAAGAAATCACCGAAAGATGGGATCACGGACATAGAAACATGCAAGGAGGGCCATGGAAGCGTCGTGTAGAGACTGGATAGTATGGGCGTCGAAGTGGTAGCGAGCAGGCTGAATGAAAGCGGCTCGAACACTCCCAAGACTAATAAGGGGCTGGGCTGCCCATAACAAGTTTGATATCCCCTACTCGCTTGCTCCGAGGAGTATCAACTAGGATTGCCCTATTTTTTCAGTAAATTGTCGGTCAAGGTAGCTTTACGAATATGCGAGTATAGAGAGTCGAGCGATTGGACAGAGGAACATCCTGAACATATGATCACATCGTTTCGGCCTATTTCGCCCCGAATCATCAGTTTACTAACTTCATCAAGGAGCAAATGGGCAACATTTGATCCCCCAATTTCCAAGATGCCCCCAAATACTTCCTTTGAAACATCCCCGAGATGATGTCCACCAGTGAAACACCGATCTTCTGAAAGGGGGAATATCGTCTCATTGGTGGAAATACCCCTCATCCTCAACCTCGTCGTCCCCTTCGGAGTGGACCAATCCGTACGGCCCATCTAGGAAATTGCGTATAGTTCACTTCTTATACATAAAATAATGGACAAATCCATCGAAAAATGAGGAATTGTCACGGCATTCTGGTCATTGGATCTCGCAAATATGGTTGTTATTAAGCTTACCCCCGCAATTGTCCTAGCCTTCCTGGCTGGTGCCAACGCTAAGGATATCTTTGTATCTCCTACTGGTACTGGCTCTGGTACGCTTGCTGCACCATATGGATCGATCCAGTCTGCTATTGATGCTGCCAAGGCTGGTGACTTTATTTATTTGAGGAAGGGTACTTATGCTCCCTCAAAGAACATTCAGGTCAAGACCAGCGGTGCAAAGGGAAGTCCCATTACTGTGAAGCCTTATCAGAATGAGAAGGTAATCATTGATGGAGAGAATATGCCTGGGTAAGTTGCAATCAAGATAGGGGCTATGGCAAGGCTAACACGATGCAGTACACCAAAGGCTGTTGGCGAGTCACTTCCCAATGCTGAGCGTGGCGTCTTCCATATCCAGAATGCTGAGTGGTGGTCCTTCTATAATCTCGAGTAAGTTCAACTCTAGTCTCGAATAACTCTTAAACTCACATTTCACAGGATCATCAACGGTCCATATGGCATCTACGCCAGAGACGCCTCCAACAACTACTACGAAGGTCTCTCCACCCATGACAACTACGAGACCGGCTTCCAGCTTGAAGGCGCTTCCTCCAACAACCAAGTCATCAACCTCGACTCCTACCGTAACCGTGACCCTCGCAAGAACGGCGAGAGTGCCGACGGTTTCGCTTGCAAGGAGGGTTCGGGTGAAGGCAACGTCCTCCGCAACGCCCGTCTTTGGGAAAACGTCGACGACGGTCTGGATCTATACATGTTTGGCTCTCCTGTCACGCTCGACGAAGTTTACGCATGGGGTAACGGCTTTAACCGCTGGGGTTTCACTCCCTTCGAAGGTGATGGTAACGGCTTCAAGCTCGGCATCACTAACAACCCTCCTGCAAACCACATTGTCAAGAACTGCATCGCCTTCCAGAACGCCAAGAAGGGCTTCATCGATAATGGAAACCCTGGCTCTCTGACCTTTGATCGTAACACTGCTTGGAAGAACGGTGACAACGGTTTTAACCTACGCAGCTCTTCGTCCAAGGTTACCAAGAACGTTGCTGCCAGCAACACTGGTGATCAGGTCAGCTTGAACAGCAAGGTTTCTGCGTCTGGAAACTCGTGGGATAGCAAGGATACCTGGAATGATGCTTCTTTCAAGAGCACTGATGCATCTACCCTGAAGGGTGCTCGTGGAACTGACGGACGTGTCAAGGCTAGTGATTTCTTGATTCCTGGTTCTGGAGCTGCTATTGGTGCTACTACCAAGGCGAAGGTCTGAAAATGACCTCCAACCTTTGTACATAATTCTTAGTATACTTCTATTCAGTGTGGCCCTTCTTCATATCGTCTTGTCTGAGCTCTTTCTGTCAAGAAAACAAATATGAGACCTTAATTGTCAGTCGATCACGCCTACGTTGGGCTTGTATGAAGAAAGAATAGCGCAGCAAAACAAATACAGTTTACAATTTTGACCTCCGATACTTATGCCATCTATCAACAATTGCCTCCTTCGTGTAATCCTCATTAATTTCATCCTGTTTTGTTACTCATACCCTCGATGATACCGTTTTCATGCATTTCTTTAGTCGTATTCTACAATGTTCCGTCCATAATATCCTCTCGCATCACGATTTAGGCAGGAGTGAATCAGTTACGGCCCCTACGGTAATTACATGTCAGCGATATGCGCGTTATACCTGGTAGAATTACTCACAGAATCTCATCAAAGTAAGGATGGTTCAGGGCTGCCTTGGCAGAAATGCGAGTTACAGGATCGCAGATGAGCATGTAATCAAGTAGCTCTAGACCAGCCTCATCCAGGTTCGGGCAAAGAGGAGTAGAGAAATCTCGCTGCCACTTGGGAAAAGAGGGCTTGAAATCTGGGTAAGTGGTGACACCAGGCCAGGCGTCCTCATCGGGTGTTCCGAGGGTTCTGCAAAGATCAGTAGTCGTCTCGGGGATCTGGGTCGGGGCCGACTTACCGGAAGATCTTGAAGATCTCGTCAATTTCTGAATCGCCAGGGAAAAGGGGCTTTCGGGAACACATCTCAGCGAAAATAGTACCGACAGACCACATATCAACGCCAGTCGAATACTGTCTTCCACCAAGCAAGACCTCGGGGGCACGATACCACAACGTGACAACTTCATGAGTATAACTTCTCAAAGGAACACCAAATGCTCTCGCCAAACCAAAATCAGCCAGTTTGAGATTTCCATCCTTATCAATGAGCAAGTTCTGCGGCTTCAAGTCGCGATGCAATATGCGACGCGAATGACAATATTTAATGCCCTGAACCAGATCCAGCATAAATTTCTGCACCACCTTCTCATCCATTCCCAAGTTTCGCACGGTAGTGGCAGTTCCGGTGGGGAGAGGCTTTCCACGGCCGCCGTCAGTGACGGGGAGCGAGTCCATGTACTTTTTAAGATCAAGGTCGAGGAATTCCATGACGAGGTAGAGCTTGTGGCCGTCGGCGTGAACAATATTCAGGAGGCTGACGACGTTTGGGTGGTTAAGTTCTCTCAGGACGGAAATCTCGCGGATGGCGGTGCTGGGAACGCCCTCGTCTTCGGTCTCGAGACGGATCTTTTTGAGGGCGACAATGCGGCCATTGTGGCTGAGATCACGGGCTTTGTAGACAACACCATAAGTACCTGAGAAGGGTCAGTAAATATGCATCAGAGATGACATGAGGGTTCAGACCTTCGCCGACTTTTTCTATTCTCTGATAGTTATCCATGTTGGATTTTGGTGGGGTCTGTTGAGATGAGATGCTGGTGGGCGTGGTGAGGGGATGAGGGGATGAGGCTTTGGATCGCGGGAATAGAGTTTATCGCGGTGGATTTATGTCGTATGCGATAAAATGCGCGTTATTCTATGAGATTAGTCGCTATATTTCGTCCTTGCGATGCCGCTGTTCCTTTGTCTGGCCTCTTCTGTTTGTTTTGTGTCCCTCGTCAATTGAAAATTCGATGCATTGACGGATCATTTTCCTCCCGACGCGTCAGGTTGGCTCTGTTTTTTTTGTTGCGGGGACAACTAACGCAACGCGTCTTTCTGTTTGTCGTGTCTCCGCACCAACTCACCGTGATTCACTCACTCACCGTTGAGAGATCGTTTGACGGGTCGCTCTGGTGTTTTCATTCACTATCTTTATTTTTATCTCATTAATACTACCACTGTTAAATCTGTTCTTTGCGCACATTCTTGATTGTTCATGCTCCTCATTGGCCCCTCTCCAAGGGCCAAAGCCCTTACCCTCACTGCTGACTTGTTCATCCCTGGAATGGCGATGAGTGGAATCTCATTCACTAAAATAATTGAGATGAACGACGCGACCGGCGTCTCAGTTAAGGCAATATCAATCAGTGAATCGTCAGCCATGCAGCCAAATTGCTCAGCAGGTGTTTTGGTGTCAGACCTGAATGGTCTCACAAAGCTCGTAATAATAATGATCAATGAGATACAGCAATCCAAGCTCAAGGGACCTGAGGTCAAGAAGCTAGACCTGAAGAACTGAGAGGTGCATCTGGCGGTTTGGGATCATGACACCTCCCTCAAATTGCTTGGTTCTATGAATGATGCGGTCTGTCTGTCATTTGATCGGGCAATTCATCAACTCGCTGAGTTATCACTGTTAGTGCATGTTTAGCGCTGTGTTGGCTTCCACAGCAGTGACTCAATCCCTGTAACGCAGTTCAGCTCTCATCATAACCCACTAAACTATTGCCTGTAGTGTACGCCATAGTCAATATTTCACCTGTGGCGCCCAAGTCAACGAATTTAATTTATCGTATTTTCCCCTGAGGAAAAATAACCATAGTAATTACAGATTACGGAGATTTACAGATTTACTTTAAGTTATGAGGATCCCGATCCCTCGCTACCTTGTTTTCATGTACTCCTAAGTAGTCAATTGCTATCAATCTCTCATTTTTTGTGCTAAATTTGCACTGTCCATTCGCTATATTCATCATGGCTCGTCAATTGGTCGCAATCTTGGCTGCTGCTCTTGCTTTTGGTGGTGTTAGCGCTGGACCTTGCAAGCCTCTTTCTTCACTCTCGCTGTCGTCTACAGTTCTTGTCGAGACGGCTACAATTACGGCTTCTCACGAGACTTCTTCGTTTACAATCACGGCCGATCCGACCGAGACTACTGGTACTTTCGAGACCATAGTCACCGACGCTACCACTGGTACTACTACTGCTGCCACGGATGCTATCGACAATACCATCACCGAGAGCACTACGGACACTACGACGGCCGGATCTATCACCACTTTCTTAACTACTACCACCACCGAAGAAACTCCCGAGCAGTCCACCACCACTGCTGGTCCCGTCGGGCCAGGTCCTTGTCTTGAAGAGCAGGTCCTTTACAACCCCAGCTTCGATGATAACAACAATGCTTGGCCATGGGAATTGAATAGCGGTGTCACTGTCGATACAGCTCAGCAACCGCGTTCCCCCTCCAACCTCCTGTGAGCTATCTTTTTCTGCCACGATCCGTCTATAAACTATACTAACAGGTCGTGAACTAGCTCGAATTACGTCACTTCGGACAGTCCATCCACCATGTTCTCTCAAGCTCTCCCCGCGTTGGGAGATTATGAATACGAGTTGGTCTACTACATCGCCATGGGCAATTATGGAGTCAATAACTTTGACTTCCGCTGTTATGCTACCACCTTCGTCAATGGAAAAAAGATAGGGGATAGCAGTAACTTCGCTGGAAATGGCCCCTTCACATGGCAGCGAGTTAGCGAGGTCTTGACGCCACAGAGCTCCGGTGATGCTGGGGAACTTCGTTTCGAGATCCAGTGCGAAGGCGGATTCCGGTATGCTTACATGCGTGTTGATGATGTCAGTCTCACTCGTCGTTGCGGTGCATGATTGAGACTACGAGGGACTAGACGAACTAAACGTGCCTTTGATCCATGCCTATTAGACATTCGATACGTTCGGCATCTTGTCGCGAGGCGCGTTTCGCTGAACCTGATAGCCTTTACCTTGCTTTGACTTGAGCAAATAACATTCCATGTGTAAAAAATTCAATCATATATCCGATCCATCAGTCAGTCTATGCCTATCCAAATACTATGGCACAAAAGTGATGGTAGCTCTCTAGTAAACTACTCTTCTGCATCCTCCCATTCGACACCAAAATGCATCATTGACAGTTAACGCCTCATTAAATCCAATACGCCTCACATAATTCCTCCCTATTTATTATTTTCCAGATCAAAGATTGAGGTTCGCAGTGCCGTCCCTAAAAATGTACTGTTGTTGTCGCTGTATCGGGCGTGGGGTAGGATCTGGCCCCTCAGGATGAAGCTTCTTCACCCTCTGCCAGTGATGCAAGAGATGCTTCTCAAAATAGTTCTTGCGGTCATAAACATAAGGCACCCGTTCAGGGCTATGGCAGAACAAGCATTCGAGGCCGCCCTTGTGGTTTCGTAGACCTGCCAGACCTTGGCGTAGAGAATGAAGGCGTTCCCATTCAGAGATGAACTCTACAAGCTCAAAGGGCATTGAGTCACCCCAGTCGGGAGGGTCTTGGGGTAGGTTGAGATCAACTTGGACCCATGGGTGAAACTTGTTGGCTTCCTTGCTGGCAGGCTCCAATTGCTGGGTATTCCCCGACGGCTCTGAGTTTAGCTTATCGCACTTGTCTCGCTTATCACGGCACGAACGAGTCTCGGCCTCGGCTTGTTGATTGGAAGCTGTTGGAGCGGATGGTTGTGATGTCGCAGGTGCTGAAGACTCTGGCCGGGGAGGCAAGGCCCCTTGTTCATGAGGGCTTGCTACTGATTGCATCGGCGAGGGCCCAGGTCCAGCAGCTGGTTCAACTTGCCGAGGTGGCGCTGGGTGATAGGCTGCTCCCGGTACTGATTGTTGAGTTTGTTGTTGAGAGAATCCCGGTGGCGAGCCAGCACCTCCTTGCCGGGGTCGAGGAAGCTGAGGTGGATGTACTCCAGCAGTAGATGGTTCATGGGGTTGTGGACTGCTAGCAATGGTGGAGTAGGGGTTATAAGAAGACTGGTATGGTCGTTCTTGTGGCCTATTACTCGACACTAAAGGCGGTAGTAGGTTCGGATCTTGGAATTGCTGATCGATGTCGGCGAGTGGCCGAGGAGGAGGAAGATTCGAGGCTTGGCTTGATGATTGTTGGCTCCAGTGTGGTGATGAGTAAGATTGAGACGCGCTATGAGTTGCTGGTTGGTAGGGAGGCCGCTGCTCGTTTTGTCGGTGGCCAGACGCTGACCGAGAGTGGTTTGAGGATGCGGACTGATAGTGTGACGACGAAGGTCGTTCAGCAGATGCCCCAGTCTGCTGTGCCTGTATTTGGCTGTTTTGATATGCGTTTGGCCACTCGTGGCTAGTACGGAGAGGTGCCGTCTGCTGTGAGGGGACTGTTGGTACACTTGGTAACTGGCCCGCTTGTGGTGGAGACTGTGTTGAAGTGGCGGCATACGGGCTGGTATAGGATGGACGAGATGTATATGATGTCTGGTTGTGATTTTGGGCGGAAGGAATGGGGGGAGAAGCCTGCGGAGGTGGCGGCAGCACCTGATCACGATTGCTGTGCGGAGATTCATGCATATGTCTGTGCATCAAGTGTGCAAGAGAAGGAGTGCGTTGAGTAGGTCTCTCAACCGGCTGAGTTTGCGCCTGCGTGTCATACTGCTGCGTTGGGGCTGGCTGAGGAGCGGCATGATATTGTTGGGCGGGCTGTGGCTGTTGATACTGCACCACAGGTTGCTGTTGATAAGCTTGCGGCGACTGGCTATATGTCTGTGCTGGCGATTGTTGGGCCTGGTACTGCGTATGCTGATACTGTGGGGGAGCCGCCTGTTGAGACGGATACTGTTGTTGAGAATCAGGTCGCGGATAGTGAATCGAAGATGTAGTGGACACGGGGGAAGCATGTGCTTGGCTTGGCTGATATTGATTTTGATGTGACTGTTGGGGATCGCCTGTCTGCTGTAATCGCCCTTGCGTATGCCAGTACTGAGTGGTGGGAGGAGGTTCAGGTATCCGTGGTGTCTGATCATAACTTGCCCGCCGAGATGAGTTTTCTGGGTGACTGGGAGTAGCACTCGCGTACTCAGTCAGGAGCTGTTGTTGAGAAACCTGCCCTTGTCGTGGCTGGGGCTGCTGTAGATGTGCATACTCCTCAGGAGGTGGCTGGCGATATGCTTGGCTTATTGGACTCGGCCCTGCGCTGTATGGAGGGCGTGACGAATAGTTATCGATCTCCATGGGCCCTGGCAACGACTGGGTCGGCGGGGTTGGAAGTGATCCAGAGCCAAGCTGCCTACCGACGCTCCGGTTCGGGTTTACCATTTGTCCTTGGTGCTGATCTGGCAGAGACGTGTTTGTCACAGCTGAGCTGTAGATTGCTGCACGTGCTCTGTCTACATCCCTTGCACAGGCCTATGTGTCGGATCATAAGGTCTCTGATCCCACGCCTGTCCAGCCGACGCATTTGGTGGTTCATCCCGCCTCAGTGCCGCCAGCGCGATGTCAACCGCCGTTAGGCGATCTGCGTCAGTTCCTTGGCCTGCTGTCGTTCGTTGCTGACTGTCGGTCAAGTCAGCTGCCAGAGCGGCAGTCAACTGTTGAATAACTTGGGCTCGGGAAGCCCGTTGTGATAACGTGCGTGCAGCAGCGGCATTTGCTTCAGCATCTGAGTCATCATCTGAAATATCGATGACAATGATGGGTTTTTTCTCCTTCTTGACATCTTCACCAGGTAGTGGCCGTGGCGGATTCCTGGTACTTGCAGGTCTTGGAACTGGCGAAGGCATTGGCAAGGGACGGGAAACATTACTGGGGTGCGAAACAGACTGATGCCTTGGCGGCGCTGATGGTGCTCTTGGGGCTGGAGGTGGAGGCGGAGGCAGAGGATCAGCACTGGGCTGGGGAGCCTGTTGCTGGACAAGAGGAGCTTGTTGCTGGATAGGGGCAGCTTGAGAGTCGTCTTCCAAAACTGAAGCAGGCTCATCATCCTGAGACTCAAATGCCGCCGTCACAAATTCCGTTTGAATTTCGTCAGAGACTGGAGGAGGGACTTCAGGTTCCGCTGAGGCTCATTAGCTGTAAATTCCGAGTTTGCATGCGGCGAGTAGTCATACCAGTTACAGGAGCCTGAGGCTTGGTCTGAGCAGGCTTGTTTGGGCGCTGTTCAGTCGGCTTTGGCGGAGGTGGATTTGATTCCTTCTCAGCTGGCCTCGATGCCGTTGGCTTTGCGACGGGCTGGCTAGGCTCCTTCTCAGCAGGCGTCCCTGATGCTGTCCTCGTTACTGTTGGCTTGGCTCTTGCCTGGACCTGATTGCTGTGGCGATTCTCGGCAGGCCTCTGTGCTGATGGACGTGGTGCTAGTTGATTTGATTCTTTCTCAGCTGGTTTCGACGCCGCTCTTGCTACTGGGGGCTTTGGGGAAGACTGGCTTGCGCTTTTCTCGGCTGGTCTCACTGTTGCCTGCTTTGCTGCGGCTAGTTTGGGAGCAGGCTGGTTTGATTCTTTTTCTGCAGGCCTCGCAGCTGTTGGTTTGGGATCTGAACCAGCCGGTGTTTTCGAAACTGACAATCTTTGTGCTGATGATGCATGGTGGTTAGAACCTTTCCCCGCCAGTCTCGCAGGATTCGCCGCTCCTGGCTTTGAGCTCGATGACTTTGGCCCTGCTGGCTTATGAGATGGTGGTTTCGATGCAGGCCGACCATTTGAGTCTTTCTCGTTGGATTTTGCAGGGGCTGGCGTTGCTGGCTTCGAGGCCGGGGTGCTGTTAGTTTTTGATTTGTTCGAGGTATCATGGTGGCCGATCATTCTCAGCACTTGAGGTTTCAGTGCTGCTGCCCTGTGTGCTGCCATTTGTTCCGGCGTGGGGATTATCTTCGGAACCTCTGCTGTATCTGGTGCTGTATCTGTTGGTGCATCTGTTACTGGGGCCTGCTTCTTTGAATTTGTCTTGGCTTTGCTGGATCCCGAAGTCTTGTTTTCACTCGACTTGCGCTTTTTCTTCTTCGACTTCGGTTCTTCTGGTTTCGGTGCTTGGGACTCAGTTGTCCCTTTGTGCAGCACTCCCTCGCCATCTTCGTCATCGTCCTGCAAAGCTGTTCTGGCCGGGTCAGCCTTTATATATTTGTCGACCTCTTTGATGTGAGGAAGAAGATCATTGTTGAGCTTTGGGTTGAATCTCCGCAAGTCCTTTGCGTCGATCCAGTCGATGGCACTCCTGTTAGGAAAGTCTCGACCGTCAAAGTACATGACTGGAAACATGCGTTCGTTGACGAGACGGTTCCCAGTCTCATAAGGTTTGGCCCATTTATATTCCCCGGACACTTTGTCATACTGGTAACAAGGTGGAAGGGAGTCTGCTAAGCCGCAGGTCTCGATAGATCCAGGAATTCCGATCTTGTCAAAACTGCCCATAGGCAGAATGAGGACAGCAAGCCATTCTTTGGTCTTGTCCCAGTATGTTAAATAGACCTTTCCGCATTTTGGGTCAGTAATTCCCTTGAATTCGTCAGTGCCTGTCGTGTCCTGATGTCGCTGACTTAGTCGAGTCTGGCGTCGTGTTGACTCTGTTGTTGATGTATCCTTTTGTGTCTCTTTATTAGTAGAAGATGCTCGTTCTGACTTTTGGCGTTTGGTTTTCGTCACTGGGCTTGAGAAGTTTCCCTTGCGTTTGATCTGACAAGCTTGGTAAGTAATTTATCAAACAAAGTTGGAGGTGAATCATCTTACTCCTCCTGATCTCGTTTGTCGTGGTGATGGGGGGGCTTCTTCAGGTTCAGAGAATTCGGCTTCAGATACCTCATCCTCTTCTTCTGACGATTCGTCCTCGTCTTCGTCCTCATTTTCATCCTCGTTTTCATTATCCTCTTCTGCCTCATTATCTTCTTCTTCTTCTTCTTCTTCATCTTCTTCATCAGACTCGCCCGCTTGTACCGTGATGGTTTCAGCGGCCGGAGTCGGTGATGGACTGAAGGTATATCTGGCATGACGAGCAGAAATCTCTTCGCGAGCAGCAATGTCTCGGCTCGATGCCTTTATTCGATTGCCAGGCTTTCGAGTCCTGCTTGCGATAGGCTTATCGTCAACAGGTTCTCTCTCGACTGGTTCTGCTTCTGCAGCTTGGTCGCCATCAGGCTCTACCGTGCTGTCCGCGCCAGCTTCCCCGTCGGCGAACACCGTCTCCATAGGCTCTTCCTCTGCCGGTTCCTCAACGGTTTCGTCTTCAGCAGTTTCTTCTTCCGCAGGTTCCTCATTGGTAGGAACCGCTTCTAAAGGTTCGTCTGCGGTTGGGTTTTCTGTAGGCGGCTCTTCTATGGGTTCTTCGTTGTGGGGTTCTGTCTCAACAGGTTCTTGCATCACGCTGTCCTCCTGGGGTAAGATGTCTTCCGCAGGTTCGTGATCAGCACCGTCTTCCATGGTGTCATCCATCAGGCTATCGTCAAACATTGGTCCATCGTCCATCTCATCATCTGCAGAAACGGGAACGACAGGTGCTGGTTCAGGGAACTCGGGTTCGACGGGCGCGCTCTCAACTCGATCAGTCCCAAGCCTCGTAGTGTCGGGCGTCATCTGAAATTGAGACTGCCCGCTGGATGGTCCCATGAGTTGAAAGAGATGGTCGCGGAACGAGTCCATGGTTTGCCGAATCTTGTGCGCGTGAACTCTTTCATAGTGCTCAATATTGTTCTTTTGGTCGATTTCCAGTTCCTTCTTCTGGCCACCCAGCTCAATCAGGTTTTCCTGAAGCCTGGACATTTGGTCCGGCGGCGCCGATGGTAATTCGGACCATATTTGCGCGATGCGATCTTGAATCGATCTCAACTTGTCCTCATAAATCTCAGTTGGCGATTTGATTGCCGCAAAAACGGCGTCATAGCGATAGACGGCATCTTTGACATCCCGAAACTGTCGCAGAGGTTCCTGGCCTGCCATTTTGGCTGACTCCTCTGTCGGTCGCGTTATCGCATCAGCATGCTCAGAGTGCGCTGAGTCCTCGGGTAGTGGTTGCTGCTTGCACGCCTATCACTTGATGAGGCTCACAAAGTGTCGTCGAGTGGGCGCGAGGAGAGTGAGATTGTTGTTGATTGAATGATGTATGTTTGGAGAGTTGCAATCTGTATCTGCTGCGCTGACGATTACAGCTCAGGCCACAAAATTGCAGCTAAGGGGGCTAGTGGCGTTGGGATCTAGTCCTACATGGGCCTAAATATCGACCTTTCATTGGGCCTGATTGCTCAGCTGTAACGAAATGCAAACATCGGTCATAGCTCTTAAAAATGGAGCTCAAATCTCGGCAAGTAAAAAGCAAAACGATTCATTGATGCCTTAGGCAAATAGTCTCTGGATAGCGCTCATCGTCGAGCAAAAACGCTTCAAGTCATCAGGAAAACACGAAAAGCAGTCAATTCTCGCGACAAAAGCTGAGTACCCAAGAGTTCCACGCGTTGCGGGGTATAAACAAAAGAGACGAACCTGCAGCCTCATCCCAATTCCACGGCGGATGATCCCGGCTACCGTAGCTCAACATCCCCGGACCCGATCAGACTAAGCAGATTGGGAATAGCGTAGCCCCTGAGCCGGGGCCAAAGCTCGGTTAGAAGGTAAGCCGCGTTAAGATCCCGACAGCCCCGCTTGTTGTCTCCTTGTTGTCTCACACGTGCCAGCGTCTTGGATACCCTATAGCTAGTTAAAAGTTCTCATTGATTATGTCATATTGAACTAAAGGTAGCTTTATAAAGAAGGTCTTAAGACCTATAGTTGACTTTTCTTTAATTATTATATATTTATTTATTTATTTTATTTAGGCAGCCTAAACTATCAATAGATAATAACTTTAGAGTAAACTATAATATAATTATCTTCCTTCCACTTGATGATTCAAAGCTACAACAAGGCTACTTCAGTATGTCGGTGTTATGTTATGAGCAGTATGACTTGCAGACATATAGTAAGGCATATCTTATGAATGGCTAACTTCAAGTAGGCTATGAGATATACGCTGACTATATGCTTAGACATTGATGAACAATATATCAATCGCACGTGAGGTACGTATACTTGAGCTACTATGAGCTCATAGATTGAAACAACGCGCAAGGACTCCCTTCAAAATCCTTCAATTCAAGCCCTTTCGCATGCGCAAGCGTCAAGCTGACGCGTGAAAACAAGAACTTGTTCAACGTACAAGGATGATCCGTGGACCTTCCAGGCACGCGCCAAGGTCGCGCCGCGAAGCCAAGAATCATGCTACGCGCATCTTCAACTCTCCATCCATCAAAGGGCATTGATGGTCTAACAGGCGTGAGACCTCTTGTTCGCATCTGCTTCATCAGTGAGCCGAGAAGCATACTGGCGCATGTTTCTGAGCAGCCGGCTTTGCCTTCGAGGAGGTCTTGTTGGAGATTGTAGAGATGGCCGAAGAGAGTATTGAGAACGAATTGACGGTTGTCGTCAATTTTATCTATGGATTATCAGTATCGTGGATGAAGAATTGGTGTGGCGCGTCATTACCTAATATTGGCTGGGGTATTGGTAGGTCAACCACGTATTTGCCATTGTCATATAAGAGCAGCATCTTCGTCGCGGTTGTGAATAATGATTCTTGTCTGAAAACCCAAGAAATAAACAGCCATCGCATCGGATCTTGCTTGACGAACTCTTCCGGCGGTCCGAGATAGCTCACCCAAGCAGCGAAAACCAGCTCCATGATCTCGTGACAGCCGTAGTAATCGACAATAATCGCTATATGCGCGAGCGTCTCCACTGATATCCGTTTTGGGACCTCGCGATGGTGACCGTGGATGATGTCGAGCAAGATCACGAGTGCCTCGGCATCCCATTCGCTAGCTTGGAGCTCATAGAGCCCTTGGTCATTTGGCCGAGACTCTTTGAATTGGCTTTCCAGCATCGCCCGGAAAACCGGTGAGACAAGACTCAGATGTCTCGACGAAACCCGGAATTCGACTTGCGTTGACCCGCCCTCTTCTAATGAACCTCTCGGATAACTCTGGTCGTTATCCAAAGTCATCGGTGAGTCGCGTCGTGCCTTTGTTGTTTCCATCAACCCCGCCTCATCGGACCCAAGCCGTTCATACTCCGGCTCCGAGTCCACTTGGACCTCATTTTCCTCTTGTAGATGCGCGTTGGGGTTTTGCAGAATGAGTAGAGTATCGGCACGAGGGTCAAACGTAAACGGCGATGGCTTCATTTTGGATTATGAGGCTGTTTTGTTATGATTTGTAACTGGTAGGTTTTCATTGACTGAGGGGAAGCTGAGGCTTGGTATGCAACATGGCTGCGTCATCTGATCAAGTTGGAGTAAGTGATGAGCATCCAACATCAGCCGCTAGACCAATCGAGGCGGGATTTGGAGTCGCACACTACCGACCGCCGGCTATAATACCGAAATGCCGCTGATGGATGACGATTTATTATAAACCCTCCAACACTTTCATTTACACAGTATTCGCATCCATTGTTCGCAGCCTGGCCCTTTCGGCCTGGACTGAAAAGAATGCTTTGATGCAGACAAGACTTTGCGCGCAAGCATCACGAGGCTGGTTGCATCTCATCGTATGCAATTTTGGCTAGCATCGGTATATCAAGCGACTACAAAGGCCCTGACAATAGATGATATGAGAAGCACTTGATATGAATTGTTTTAACACGAGGCTGTTCCCCTCGGCGGCCCAGCATCAGTCAATGGCGTTATTCACCACGACCATCATCCAGAATGATGCCCTCAAATATCTTCTCATACTGTGATTTGACAGTGAGCTCCTAGATAACCCACTATATTTGGGCCTCGGGTGACCTGTAATGCTCTTCTCATCAAACACGAGTAGCGAGTAGACCGACTGGCAGCGATTGAATGTCAAGGTGGTCTTCCGCAGCGCCCAGAAAGGCTTGCAAGCCGCGAGGCAATTGCTTAAGGATGCATGCCACTATCATGTTGTTTCCAGATGGCCATGCTCGCGCGAGTCTTAGTTGGTCACAGAATCATCCAGCTCCGGGTCATCTGATCCGTGTAATCGCTTCCTCCAAAGAAGGAAGGGACTTTGGTTAATTCTCTCCTTACAAGCCTCGCTTATAACCTGGTATGCTTGGGATACTACTCGGGGTCTGATCGTGGTGTGTGGACGTTGCGAGCACGCCTCCTATGGCATCTCGAAGGGACATGAACGGCCATGGGCAAGATGCGTCGGATACTTCGGCTGTTAAAACGCTCAGATTATCAAGAAGTTATCATTCGCCGCTAGTCATACAAATCAGTTCGCGAGTTGACCTACCCGACCACGGTACCAAACCTTTACTTGGTCAAGTCCTATGCCATCTCGACTAGCATATGACAACAAGAAGGAATTTGTTTGGCGGACAAACGATAGCGAATGTCGTGGACGGCTTTCAAATCCTCCGTAGTAGAGTATGGCTGAGTTGGGAGACCAGGTCGAGAAATTATCGTCAAACATATAACGGCAGTCATTGAGACCTTATGGGTCGGGTAGCCGCTCCAAGTAAGAAGCGACGATTTAGGCCTAATGACCTCGTCCGTTTCTGTATGAAAAGCAACCCAGACACATAAATTCACAATGCAAGATTGGAGGGACCCAGGCAAGTTGGATTCATGGGTTGGGAATCTGGTGCTGGCAGCGGAGGCCACTTCGAAATGGGCTGATCTCAGATTGTGTTGTACTTACTATGAGCGGCTGATGCCCGAGTGTCTCGGGATCTACCCAGAATGTAACTCGGGCCCTTTCCGATATACTTTGCAAGGTTGGGGTATGTAGGGTGGCATTCAAAGCATGCCTATCCCTGCACCAACTGTATCCACCGGTTCGTTCACCAACTTGGGTCAGACATAATCCAGGCATACGCTTCGAAGGGTCTAGATTCTCTTGGCACTGATTATTACATATGGATCGATACTGATAAGCTTGTGCCATTTGATCTTTTATATACAGTACGTTGTAACGAGCCACTCTTATTAGTAATTTCTGAAGTAGGTAATTCCCTATAGTTAAGTCGTACTAATTATACACAAGAGGCTGAAGGAACATTGAGCTAAGGCGTATTCAATATCTATGTTCAATGAAATGACTGGCGACTGGCTGAACTGAGGACTGAATCGAATCTGTCTGTGATCTTTTCTTCAAGCATCGAAGACAGTGTTAAGAAGCCAGTCACCTAGCAGTTTGCAATATGCTTCTGTCTTGAGCTCTGCATCCTTCATCGTCTCTTTGTCTCCAACCCTCTCACGCATGGGAAGACTATCGAAACCATGCAGGACATCCGGCACCAGGAGCCATCTGACGCTGCCGTCAGGAAAGGTTTCTTGCCAAGCGAAACGCCTATCTTCCAACTCCAGCTCCCCAGGCTTTCCAGGCTCTGAACGCCCGCAGCAAGCAATCTCGGAATCAGCGTCCGATATTCCGGAGCCTCCCCTTGCTCGTGCCAGACGGGTTGCACACTCCAGGCTCTCCTTTGCCAACATGTCCAATTCCGATGCGATGATGAAAACATGGGGAGGGAGATCATCTGCATCAGCGCACGGGCCAGGGCTCACGAGAGGATCTCTTAGGTCCTGTCCAAGGGGCAGATAACTCCAATCGAAGAGCGGGGCCATATCGAGGAGGAGATCGCGCGCGGACGTGCGCGGGGAGCCGAGACTAGCATCCGTTTTATACTGACGCGTACTAATTTTGGCCTCTGGGGAACGGCTGAGATCAAGTGCGCCGTAGACAGAGATGGCTGCACGAGGATAACAAGTGCAGTGGTCAGACTGGAGCAGGCGCTGAGACAAGCCCAGGCTCAGATTGCCGCCTGCGCTGAACCCACAGATAGCGACAAGTCCACCGTTTGCTTTGTCAATAGGGAGAGACTCATCATCCAAAGCGGCGTGGTATAGTGATACAAGATCATCTAAGCCAGTAGGGAAGGGGGCTGCTGGGGCTTTGCTGTAGTTCAATGCAATGACCAACACGGAGTGAGTGTCGGAAAAGGAACGGTTCCAGGCGTCATCATCCTGGGAAGAGCCTATACAAAAGCCACCACCATGAATAGTAAACAGTGTTGGAAGAGGCTTGGATGAGCCGGCTTCATAGGACGCAGGAAGAAAAATGCTACAACGCTGATCAGCTCTAGAACCCGAAGGGAAGGACTTCGAAATGCAGACGCTCCTTGGAAACGGAAATTCAAAGCCGAGGCGTCGAGAATTTGTGCTGACAACGTACCGCACAGGCAAATGACCTCTCAAATTGTATGTCTTGACAATATTGGGGGCGTTGGCTGAAGTTCTGCTGAACCAGCCCAACCAGTCAATGGTTGTGAGAGTCGCTTGTATTGCCCGGATTTGGACATTGTATGCGATGCGGCGCGCCCAGGGCGGGCTCCCCTTTACCAACTGGGCATTAGCGTGAAAATCGGCCATTTTATTTGTGATGGTGGTATCTAAAAAATTCTACGTGATGTAAGGCGGGACAGACGGGGTTCTTTAACCTGTCACGCAGTCTTGAGTAGGTCGGTCATTGTAACGCTTCGATTGGCTGTGTGTCAAGTCCACATGGGTGCTCCTGATAAAGAATCGCAATCTAGATATGGCCTCTAGCACCGGTTTGATGCCAAGCATTTGCCGTGATGGACAACCGGGATGGAGTCAAGATATTAAGCTTTCTCTGGCCCGAAGCTGTGATCGCTTCGATAATGCGTCTCGGTGTCCTCCTGACCGAATATCTAGACTATTCGGGGTGCAAATACCGACGTTTTGTCTGATGCTATCCCATGTACGGCCAAAGGGCCCTTTGAGTTTGCTTCCCCAAGATCTTGAGACGAGGGGCTGAGCCTCTCCGCAGATTCCGTCTGGGGCCCCATTCGATTCTCGGCTGCACTAGCTTGCGCCTGGAGCCTCGTTTCTGCCGTCTTATCGAAGTCCCCCACGTGGAGCTATCCCTCTCCCCCTCATTGTGATGGACAGCCGCCGCCAATCTCAGCATGGTTCTTGATTCCATACGCGGCAATCACGGCAGTCGTTTCGACTCAATCCCATTGACTCATCCCAATCTTGCACGATATGCTAATCATTTATTGACCGAGGTTTACCTTGTACAATCTTGCGGGGTAGAAGAAGCGAGCGATCACCCCATGCTGACCATAGCATACCATCTCCTTGCTCACAGGGCGTTACAGTAGTGTCAAGCCTCCCCGCATTATTTCAATTTCCTGGGGCAATTGCCTTATCACACACAACTAGTCAAAGTTTAATTAGCATCAGCGTAACCTTCCAGTTGGTCAATCTATATAAGCCTGGACTCCGTTCCCAGATCAACTAATTTTTCAAACTTGTACAACTCCACGTCTCAAGGTGGTATATCTCACCCTCAACCGCCTCTCATTTCTGCCGCGATCCATTATTCGATAGTCTTCAACACCAATTGGAGTTTGTCAACATGGCGTCCGACCCAGAGGTTTCTGCAGCGCCTGCAGGCGACGAGAAGAAGTCAACCCTGCCCACAGATGACCAGCGACCCCCTTCAATTCAATATGTCGAAAACCCCGACCTCGAACCGACACCCAAAGTCGCCATATCCACAATGTTGGCTGTTTTCGTGAGTTATCTGTTCAAACTTGCTCTAAAATGGTGATCTGGGCTGTACTAACAAGTGGCCTCTTCCTTGTAGTTCATGGGCCTGACCTACGTTCCCGCCATCGCGACCGGATTCATCATGCCTACCCAGATCCTTCAGCAGATCGGTATGGCATTGGGAGACACCGAGAACATTGCTTGGATTCCTGGTAGTTGGTCCATCGGCTCTGCCGTCGCCTTCTCTATTGCTGGTGGTTTGAGTGACGTGTTTGGTCGTCGATACGTGCTATTGTGCGGCCAGACTATCGTCCTGGTCGGTGGTGTAAGTTGCCAGATATGTTCTGAAAATGGGCCATTCCTCTTGTCTAACACGATTTATGGCTAGATTATCTGTGCTGTTTCCCAGACTACATTACACATCGTTGCTGGAACCACTTTGGTAGGCTTTGGTGCCGGCACTATTATGGTCGCGTATCCTGGAATCGCCGAGCTCCTGCCCAACAAGTATAGGTACGTATTTTCATTCAAACTTCGGCGGGAGACCAGTTTCTAAATTCACTTCTAGAGGTATTGGCTTGGCGTGGACCGAGTTCTGCATCACTATCCCTTGGGGTTCATTAGCCGGCCTCATCGCTACCCATCTATATCTCAAGGCGAGCTGGAGATGGTGTTATTATATCACTATCATCTACGCTGCTATCTGTCTGATCGGAACCTTCATCTGCTACTTCCCCCCATCTCGACCCCAACATGACTTTGAGAGGACCCGCTGGCAGCAAGTCAAGGAGCTCGACTATATCGGACTTCTCCTCTTTGCTACCGGCCTTACTGTATTCTTGATCGGTGTCACCTTCCTCGGCGCTACCCATCGGTCCATGACACTCGTTGCGACAACTATCTCGATCGGTGCCTGTATCTTCATTGCAGCCTTCGTGTACGACTTCACCGTCCCAAAGAAGCCACTTTTCCCCATCAAGATCTTTCGCATGTACCGAGAATTCACTGTGTATCTTGTGGTTCTCTTCGTTTCTGGCATGATCTGGCAGGGAATCGTCACACTCGGCAACCAGGGCACTCTGTTCATGTTCACCAACGATATTATCGAAATCGGTGTCATCTCAGTTCCCGCAAGCATGTCCGGTATCATTGGAGGTTGGATCATGCCTAGTCTTGTTCACAAGCTCAAGCACATCCGGTACCAGTTTGTTTTCGCCCTCCTCATGCAGACTGTCTTCACCGCATCATATGCCGCCGTGGTCCCTAACAACAAGACTGGTTGGACTATCCTCCCCATGTTCGGTCAGTCCTGCTTCACCTGGGTTACAGTCTTGTCCTACGTCTCCTCAGGTCTCTTGGTTCCTCAAGAGGAACTCGGAGTCTCGGCCGGTCTCATGGGCACTTTCCGTAGCGCCGGTGGATCGCTCGGTAACGCCATGTTCAGCACGATTTTGACCTCTATCGTCAACCGCGACCTTGGCAACAACATTGCTGGGGCTGCCATCGGTGCGGGATACTCTCCCAAAGACTTGCCTGCCTTGATCCCAGCTGTCATCCAGAATGCAGTCGGCGTTCCTATGGCCATGGCCAAGGTCCCCAACGTAACAGAGCCAGTTCTCCAAGCCACAGCTGCCGCGTTCAAGAACACATACGCTCACGCATTCAGAACCGTGTTTTACTCGACAATCCCATTGGGTGTATTGGCTATCATCGCGGCGTGCTTTATCCGTGATCCAAGTCACTTGCTTAACAACCATGTGGCTGTCCAGCAAGAGAAGGAAGTCCTCGGAAAGAAGAAGGATATCGAAATGGAGCCCAAGATCATTGATTAAACGCATTAGCATATAGGTGGTTCAGATTGTTATATCATCAAGCAATACACATCTACATATTTGACATGAAGAATATTCCTGCTGTAAAGGAATCACGTCTCTAAACTTTAAACCTATACCAGTATTGCAGGGCTGGATCCGACTCGATCAGACGATGTCGGGGGTTGCACTGATGGCGCAACCAGATCTGACCAGGCATTAGTAAATAAAGTTTGACCTAAGCTAGAATGACGCCGTTTAGAACTTGGCCCATGCCGGTAGTTACTGTAGCTTATCATGGAGGGACTAGAGAGCATGGACGGTTTTGTTATGCTGTACCAAAGGGTCCGGTTGATTGCCAATTCACTTGACATATGTAACTTACGAAGTTTATTGCTGATACGAAAGGATATGTACTCTATGAAAGACTAACAAGTTATAACTAACTACAGCTTGGATCTCTCTCCTCCATCCAGTTTCGCCTTCTCGGCTGCACTCAGCTCTCGTCTTTCTGGACCACCTCGACTGCCATCACCAAGGAAGGTATCCTTACGATGCTCATATTCAGTATGGAACTTCCACTTCTCTGCTAAGTGACTGGGCAACTTCTTCTTCCAAGCTAATGCCATACATTCGCCCAAGACTGGGAGGAACTTGAACGCGCTAAGGGATGTTAGTTAGGTGTTGATAACAAGAGCTGCTCTCACTTACTGTCCACTTCCACCTCCGCCAACAAACAGGTTCTTATAGTCAGGATGATAGTCCATGATGAAGTCACCAGTAGGTGTATCTGTGTACCAGCACAGAGCTACCCTGGCAAGAGCACGATCAGCCAGCTCGGGCAACATCTCGCGCAAGCCAGCTCGAAGCCGTTCCTCAGCATCAGCTGGAACAAAGTTCCTTCGCTCCCGAGAAACAGGAGGAGGAACAGAGATGTTGGACTTGACAGAGTTGTTGTCGTCCTTGGAAGGTGCTCGAGTATAGCCCCAGCCGTGAACAGCAAACTTGAGCATCTTTGTATCCTCATGGGGAGGAAAGTTGAACCATCCGGTGGCGTAGTTCATGTAAATGGGAATGTTCTTGTACTTGATCATCTCATCGTCTGTGAGGCGAAGGAAGCCGAGCGCTTGTGCTGTTGATAGTGTAGAGTTGTAAGTGGGAACGATACCCGAAGACCAGGCACCTGCTGCAAGAATGAAGTGATCGCCTCGAACAGGAGTTCCCTCAAGGGTCTTGACTGCTTTGATCACTCCTTGAGCGTTGCTGTCAAAGCCGATAATGGTTCCAGCTCGACCAGCGATAAATGAGATGCCTAGCTCAAGACATTCATCACGGAGTTGTTTGATGGCTTTGTTCGCGTCGGCCCAGCCGCCAGATTTATTCAAGTAGCCCTCAAAGTGGGGTTGGGCAAGTTCGCCAGTCAAAATTGGGAATCTCCGCTTGGTATCAGCCGCATCTGTCAACCTGGTATAGGGCAGCTGTCGTTTATCAAGTTGAGCGATCGTCTTATCTGTCCAAGACTTCTCAGGCGTACTTCTCGAGCCAGCAATGACATAGTCTGTCTGGTAGAAAATACCCTTATACTTAGGGTCCTGAGACCACTTGCGATAAGCTTCGTACGCAAGGGAGCAGTAATCGGTGTCGGCATAGTCAAATCGGATGACTCGGGAGATGTCCGAGCTGGAACCATCCGGCACCTGAAGAGGTTAGCGGATCCACGTCACTGAAACTGGGGTACTTGCAGGCGGCATGTGCCTGTCAAGGACAGTAATGTTCTGGTGACCTTCTAGCGCGAGCTGCTTGGCTGTAGTGAGGCCAAAAAGGCCTGCGCCAATGACTACGATCTTGCTGGTCTGATCCATGATCAGGAGATGGAGGCAGGCGATGCTGTTTGGTAGGTCAGATTGAGTATCTGGCTGAAAACTGGCGTCTGATATACTGCACTCAAGTGTCCGGTGGGGACGGATGAGAACTCTTGTGCGACCCTATCTACAGTGTCGATGTGCCGTGCACGTGAGCGGATCCCGAGCAAGAGATCCAACTTGCGGCATGTCAATTGATAGCTTAATACAATTGAGGAAGAATAATAAATCACATTCTAATTTTTGCATGATCCCCCGACGATCTAAACCTTACTCCAACTTCTCTCAAAATATCTACTATGCCAATGTTTTGGCCCCCTACTCCCTTAGGACACTCGATCAAGAGAAGATGATGACAGCTGCAAGCCAGTTGGGCTTGACAGCTCAAGAAATAGTACAGGATATGGATATGATTGTAACCATTTGATCAAGAGAGGAAAGCTAGGCGGAGAATGAGAAAGTGACTGAAGTTACTGTATGTCATAGATGTCTGGCATGAATTGTGAGAAAATATCATTCAAATTCACTTCCTCAAGTTCCCCAACGTCAAATATGAAGGGATCAAATGATATCTCTCTTTGGCTTGGCGCCGACTGGGTCACCTGTGTCTCAGTCAAAGGATGGATGTAATGCGTTGAGATGCGAATCATAGCATCTTGAGGACGACTTGAGCTTTCTCCGCATAGCGGCGTCATCTGGCTGATCTTTGGATCTACCAGAGCCCAAAACAGAGCTGGATGGAATACAATAGAGATGCCCTTACCAGCTGGTGGCTGCGAGCTATTGTCTGCGGTAGAGTCCAAGGTCTGTAGTAATTCGAGCTGAAAACCTGTTAACGCCTGGGCTGAGTAGCTACGAGATACGCACCTTTTGCGCAATGTGCGGCCATGTCGATGACAGCCTCTCCAAAAACCCTTTGCACCACTCTAGATCGCCTTTCGCCTTTCCGGCGACTTTCGGATCAATCGCACGTTGGAATAGCCAAGGTATCGTTGCGACTACTGCTACAAGCTGCCCTACCAAAGGGTCGCAGATTTCGAAGCGCAGCTCCTCGCATATGCGTAAGAGTTTGAACACCCATGCTGAATTAAATAGAGCCTGATCGACAGTTTGCTGTAAAAAGGAACGGGCCTGAAGTCCACTAGATCTATCTCGCATAGCCACCAGATGGATGAAAGGATGATGTAGAATAGCAGTGATGGCGTGAGTAAGAACTTGCATGAGAAGCCATGGTATCCAGTATTCGCGCTGATCCTGAAGCTCAGCGGCCATCCTTTTCGTGAAATGGACGTTTCTCAGTAGATGGCTATGAGGGAGCTTGGTTTCATGTTTGTAAAGCTCTGCACAGAGGATGTAATGCATTGAACCGGGTAACCATGCTATCTCTGCTTTCCCGATTCTGACCTGATGCATGTATGATGAGAGGTGACCCCACATCTCGATAACGTTGATATAATATGCGGTTACTCCCAGATCCTCGGATGCATCGTCTGAGAAGAGATCTGGAGGGCACTCGCCATCATTCGTGGGCGGAAGTGACGGTGGCCTACGAGCGCTAGCTGGGTATCTGTGTTCGTCATTGTCGTATATACTGCTACGCTCTTGAGGCATGAATGTTTGCTCTAGAAGAGCAACGGTCCAGTGACATCTCAGGCTGGCTTCAAGTTCAGGCGATGAGTCGTAGAAAGAACTTTGGGACAATTTTCGGAGAGCCTCGAGTCGGGACATAGTTCCAATACTCATCCAAGCTCGGCCTGGCTTACAAGCTGGTTTACCTGGGTCAGTCTCCGGCCAACGAGATGCATCTGGAATTTACTTACCAGCGACGTCAACTAGGACAAGCAAGCATAAGGCTTGCACAATATCGAGCTTGGGAATGCCATGAGAAGCGAGGATGGCGACCTCCTGTTGTGCAAAGCCGCCATACAACTCAACCGCCTTGACTTGTTTTCCATTGAAGTAGTCATGCTCGCTATACCGCACAGTGAGTGCCAAGAAGCTGTAGAGAAGATACTTTGGTGACGAAGTGAGAGTGTTCTTGAGCTCAGATATCTTGAAAAGTTGTAAAGGCTGGAGATGTAGTTTGATACGATAGATCTCTATGAGATGGTCCAAAACCTCCGATGGTACATCTGGACTGGGAAATTCAGTAACAACAATGTTTGGGTAGAGACAGCGACATACTTGTTCACATCAAAGGATGTAGCTATCGGTGGGGGCGAGGCCATGCCAGGACTTACGCTGTGCTCTGCTTGCAAACTTGTAGATGGGATACTTGCAGAAGTACTTGGAGAGGGTCCGGGGCCAGTAGCTGAGGCTGACGATGGTCTGAAGAATCAGCCACTACACATTGAATATGATTGATAGTAAGCCTACTGAAGCAACTCATAAATACCCTTTACTTGTGACTCCAGCATTTGGAACCGTTCCTGTAAGTCATCTCTTTGGGCACTTTTCGTGTTAGCTTCCTCTCATTGACTAGTTTGATTGGCCCTACCTCTTGGTGACTCTGTGACTTTTTCGTGCAGCAGCTCTGACTGGCTCGGGAGATCGGTAAGTACATAGTTGATTCAGCCGTCCACAGAAAGAGCATGTCGGCCTTTCACCCGTGCATTTGCTCTTCTTTTTCCTGTGCGAAAGTCAGCCCAATTCAAGTCGATATTTACCACCATGGTATGTTACCGGCACGGCTCACAAGCCTGTTTGCTCCGGGGCTCCATTTTGATGAAACATCCGTTCAAAGGCCGGGACGGTTGATAAAACTCATCCGAGTTGTTGCGATCAGCAGATCTGGGTATGAAGATGGGGACGGAACCCGGAAGTTGAAATGATAATCAGAGGCACGTGAGCGGAAGCTAGCAGAGCTCTATTACCCCACCGTAGCTTATCGGGCCAGAGCGCAATAAAGTCAGAAGGGTAGGTCGAGAATAGATGCTATATTCTGTTATATCCAGGCGATTTCCCATACTATCTTTGGCAGAACAATATGTTGAACACGGTTGTCACGCTGTTGAGCGGCCTAAGTAACTGTAAACGATGATACGTACTGGGGGGCCTAGACTCTTTACAGTAACTCCGCGCATACACCAATGGAGTCACTGTAAAATGGTCACGAACCATTGTAACGTTGTCTCTGCACATTACATCACTGAAAGTGGCTTACATCTATAAGGCATCGGTGAGGGGTCAAAAAAGATACTCTTCTGACGATGTCTTCCTCTCAATAACTTATTTCCAACTTTGATCGACATCTACTTGCAATCATGGCAACTCACGCTACTTACCCCAGTCTACGGGACAAGACCGTGCTCATTACAGGCGGCGCAGAAGGTATTGGCGCTGCTACAGTGGAGCTGTTCACGCTACAGGGCAGCCAGGTCATCTTCATCGACATCGCTGAGGACTCAGCGAAAAAGACAATTGACCGCGCTGTATCGCGCGCCAAAGACGCCAATGTGCAAGCCAAAGCACCTATATTCTATAATTGTAGCGTTTCGGATTTACCAAGGCTGCAAGACACGGTCAAGAGAAACCAAGATAAACATGGCATGATACATATCTTGGTCAATAATGCTGCGGCCGCGGGAAACAGAGCCAGGCTTGAAACAGAAAATGTCAGACCTGAAGACTGGGAAGTAAACATCAACACCAATCTTCGGCATGTTTTTTTCATGAGCCAAGCTGTTCTTCCGGCTATGAGGGAGGCGCAGAGTGGGAGCATCATCAATCTTGGGTCAATCACCTGGCGCATCCCCGCTCAAGGAACTCCAGGTACGTCAATATTCACATCTCACATCGCAGTCTGCTGATAGGCCCAAGTCTACGGCGCATGTAAGGCCGGAATCATGGGTCTTACGCGTACTCAGAGTAAAGAATATGGCAAGTACAACATTCGCATCAATAGTGTTATGCCTGGTGCCATTGCGACCCAGCGACAGAGGGATGAGGTTCTCACGCCCGAGTATCGTGAGGAGGTTATGCGCGGGCAGAGCTTGCAGCGAGATCTAGAGCCGGAGGAAGTAGCTAAGGTGATTGTGTTCTTGGGTAGTGATGAAGCTAGTGCAGTGACGGGCAGTTCTTATGTTGTTGATGGCGGTTGGTGTAGCGATCCATGAGCAGTGGCTGGTCTTGGTCTTTATGCTGCAATCGAACGCGCATATTTATGAGAATGAAGATTATCAAGTTTCATCTGTGCATTTTCGAACTGAGGCCCGTCGCAGAGGCATTGTCCGGTGAGATAAACTCCTGATCAAAGCTGTCGGGGCCAAGATCCGAAACCCCTCATCTCAGTGGATCTACACCATTGTCAGCAAGCGGGGAACTTCAAGCCACGAACTGCATCAAGAGCGCATCAATCACGTTCTCGCCAATATCCGTTGACGATTATACTTTTAGAAATTCCTGTTTCAAAACATGGGGCCCTGGCACCACACAGCGACACAAATCCTGGATAACATCCGCTCCGGTAATCTCACAGTTGAGCAGTATGCTTCATCGCTACTTGAGCGAATCAAGGAACGAGATGACGATGTGAAAGCCTGGGCGTATCTTGACCCAAAGGCTGTTTTGGAACAGGCTAGAAAATTAGATCAAGTTCCAAAGGATCAGCGAGGACCATTGCATGGCCTTCCTGTTGGGATCAAGGACATCATATTGACAAAAGGTTGGCATTTAAAAGCATGCTATCAGAGACGGAACCAGTGGCTGACAATTATCAGATATGCCGACCGAACATGGTTCAACGATCTATAAGAACGATCATCCCGTAATCGACGCTGGGTCGGTCATGATTCTCCGTCAAGCAGGATGCCTCATCTTCGGTAAGCCAAGCCAGCCTTTCCAAAGGCCGACTTCTCATCGTTTCCAGGTAAAACTACTACAACTGAGTTTGCCGCATCCTTCACCGGTCCAGCAACTCGCAATGCACACAGTACCTCTCATACCCCAGGAGGCTCCTCAGCCGGTTCAGCCGCCGCAGTAGCAGACTTTCAGATCCCCGTTGCTCTTGGTTCACAAACTGTAGGCTCAATTGTTCGACCAGCTGCATTCAACGGAATCTACGGTTTCAAGCCTACATGGGGAGCTATAACAAGAGAGGGACAGAAGTTCTGTGCTCCAACTGTTGATACGATTGGCTTCTTTTCCCGAAGTGTTTCCGATTTTGAGATCCTAAGTGACGTGTTTGCTCTGCACGATGACGAGAAAAGCACGTTTGAAGATATCAAGGGCTCAAAATTTGCTGTATATAGGACGCCGAAGTGGGATTTGGCTGGAGAGGGCACGATCGCGGCTATGGATAAAGCTGTAGAGCTTCTCAAAGCACATGGTGCCGAAGTTGAAGAGCTTAATCTTGGTCCAGACTTTGACCAGGTCATTGACTGGCACTTGACCCTCGTACGCCTCGAGGGTGCAACGAGCCTGTGGCCAGAGTATTACCAAGACAAAGATAAGCTTGATCCAGTCTTGGCGAAAGGTGTTCAAGAGAAGCATAAAATCTCACGAAAGGCTCAGCTCGATGCTTATGATGGGCTTGCAGCTCTACGACCGCGATTCGATGAGCTGGCAGATAAGTATGTCGCTGTGCTTGTTCCGAGTGTCTTCGACGAAGCTCCTGAAGGTCTTGGGAACACAGGAAGCCCTATTTTTGCAGCGACTTGGACGGTAAGTGGCTCTATGCTGGATCTTGGATTTCACTAACAAGGACAGGCGTTACATACACCAGTGGTCAATATTCCAGGTTTTCGTGGGAAGAGTAACTTACCTGTTGGAGTCTCTCTTTTGTCTGCAAGACTTCGTGATCGTCACCTCCTCAAGGTGACCGAGGCGGTTGGTCAAATCTTCGAGGCTGAGGGTGGGTGGAATAAGTAGTCCATGCTGGGTAGTCACTTGACTCATCGTTGACATCCCAAGCGATTTGTTGCAAGGCTAGCCGGGAATATTGAGGAAATATTCACTTCTCGTCCATAGGGGAGTCAAGGGGATGGATGATTGGAAGTCTTGTTGCTTGTCTAATTCTATGTGTCTATTTGAACAGTAAATATGAAGTCGCCCCGTCTATCGTCGATGATCATCTTCCTCATCGTCAGACCCTATCAAGAATTCCTCTTCCCTCCTCAACTCTTCCATCTGAATATCATCATTCTTCAGTTTCGTGTAAACCTGTCTCTGCCTCCACGTCTTCAACCTTCTAATTCCGTACACAACGGCAAGGATAAACGCCGACATCATCACGGCCATGATCCCCAGAGACCTCCATAATCTCCAGCCTCGTATACAGCAGGGATACCAGTACATAAAGACACTGACAGCCCACTCTTTCCAGCCCATCTTTCGCGCATGATCACGCACAAGACCCTTGCGAATTAAATGCTTGAATCGAGGACCGTTGGGTCCAGAGTTGAAGCGCTTGAGACCAAAGTGCGGAACCGTTTCTTGCCGCGGGTCAGAGTCGGGATAGCTGATGTCACCCCAGTGGCCAGTGAAGTCGAACCACGAAGTGTAGTTCTGGGAGGGCTCAGTCGTAGAGGGTTCAAAGGGTGAAATAATCGGAGTGATGGTGAAGGAATCGGGATTGAAACGATAGTAGTAGGCTGATTGGGCTGGGTTCCATAGCTTGCCCTCGTCACAGTAGTCGAACATTGCCGCATTGTGAATCTGGTGGCTGTGGCTTGGTGAGTCAATGTTTGAGAATGGAACCACATTACATACCCTCTTTGTGGATAGTTGGCGTGCGAACCGAGGGCACTGTACACGATAGGCTGAGATACTTGTTAGCCGATGAATCCTGAGGGGATGAGCACTCGTCCTACCCTCCCATCAGTAACATTGATCGTCAAATCGTCCCATTTGAAACCAACACCATCGATATGCTGGCTGTAGTAAATACCAACAGGAGTCCCATTGTGAAATCTGACCATATTGTGCTCCCTGACATCGAAGGTTAGAGAAACCGCTGAGCTGGCCTTGAGTGGGAGCAGACATACCAGTCTCCAACATGGTTGCCAAAGTGCATGCCTGACGACAAGTTCTCATCTCCGACTAAATGATTGATGGGTTCCATGACTTGAGTGATATTTGGCCCCTCGTTAAATGAGTAAAAGTAGAAGTAGAATGCATCGATGTCAACATCGCTCTTTTCTACCAAGATCACAGCGCAGGGCACAGAGTTGGCTATCCGGCCAGAATCGTCCGGCGCTTCACCCAGAATCCATTGAGGATACGTGAGAGGATCTTCCTTGGCTGTGAGCGCAACATCTTCACCACCGTAGCTATTGAGCTCCCCAAGATTCGAGAGGTCAATGGATGAAGGCCCACTAATCGGTTGCGCATTGAGTTTCGGTATTGTGTTGGTGATGTGAGCTGATAGATCGCTAGGCATGAAGCGATCTTCTGGGTGAAGCCATACTAATGGCGCTGCAATATTCGCTCAGTACTGAAGACTATGATGACGATGGATCGATGAGATATTACTCACCATGATTAGCGACATAATCTGGACAGCGATCAAGGCCCGAGGCTTCCGAAGCTGCCAAGACGTAACCAACATCAAGGCAGAGAAGAAGCAGCGTCGTTGGTATCAGCGAATGTATTGACGCGTCCCGAAACATGTCGAAAGGCCTCGTGTCCCTGGGGGATCTCGAAATTGTTTGGAAACAGATCTCACTAACCCGAGTTAAGTTGACGCGCGATAGCGATAGCATATCAATAGCGCTGAGGTAATCAGAAGCCGGGATCTTCGGCTGAAAACAGCATCGATCTCATTGGTGCTGCCGTAATTCTCCGCTCTTGTTGGCCAATCGATTTGTCGCTGGCGATTGAAGGGCTAGGCAATAACCGGACACGAGATCTTTATTTAAATTGCAAGGTCGCTCACTGAGAGAAATGGTCAAGTCTGAAGGAATGAAGATCCATAGCTCGACATGCGGCAGATCAAATTAGTTGTATTATTTCAGATCTCTTATCTAAGTTACTTTTAAATATCGCTCCCGGTAATAATGTCCATCTCGTTCAACGGAACCAATTTCGTCCGAAAGATCAACTTGTGACCAACAAACATGACGATGAACAAGATCAAGCTAATGTACGCTGTGAAAAAGGAGCTGGTATCCCACTCGATAAACACCTGAAATCCACTCGTAATAATAATCAACACGCTGAAGAACAGTCCATACCAGGACAAATATGGCTGCAAAGGCGCAACGTAAGGTAATTCCGATCGGGAAATCCCTTGGAGAGCCAGCGCCTTCATGAACCGAATGTGACAGAGCGAAATGATAGCCCATGCGATAAATCCCGCAACAGAGGTAATACTCAAGAACCAGTTGAACACAACAGTCCCGTCGTTCGATAGATTGAGAAAAGACAAAAAGCCGACAGCGGCGCAAACACCGACGGCGTTATAAGGCGTTCCGAATCGGTTCGTCTTCTTCAGAAATGCCGGTGCGTGGCCCGAATCTGCGAGAGAAATAAGAATGCGGCTGCTGGAATACACATCCGAGTTCGCAGCAGTCAATACAGCTGTCAAGAGAACCGCGTTGAGGATAGAAGGCAGTACTGGAACACCAGCTAATTGAGCGACAATGACCAGAGGAGATGCCGAAGCGTCTTGTGACTCGCTGAGAAGGTCTTTGTTTGTGGATGGGATATTGAGACCGAGGAAGAACACAGTTGCGATGAAAATCGAGAAGACGCCCCAAAAGGTCCAACGCATCGCAGAAGGGATCGTCTTGCGCGGGTCCTTTGTTTCGCCCGCACCGATGGCTACCAATTCTGAACCCTGATAACTGAAACCAGCGGTGATCAAAACGGACCAAAAGCCGACGAAACGTCCAACATCCCCCTCGACAAGATGCTCACTGAACGCTCCAGGGTTCTTCCAGTACTTGAACCCGAGATATCCTTGGTCTCCGACGCCGGCATTGACACAAATCGAAAAGATAATGAAGCCAATGATTGTGATGACCTTGATGCTCGAAAACCACATTTCGAACTCTCCAAACCAGCGAACAGGCATGAAATTGGCAGCAGTGAAGAGGACCCAAAATACAGCGATCCAAATACCGATGTTCAGTCCCTTCTCCCAGTACTGAATGATCAATCCCGCGGCTGTCAACTCGAGCGCAAACGTGATTGTCCAGCTGAACCAATAGATCCAACCCATGGCAAAGCCGAATGTTGGGTCGAGAAAGCGCGAGGCATATGTCGTAAAGGCGCCTGCAACGGGGATGTATGCTGCCATTTCTCCTAGAGCTGTCATCACTGCGAAAAGAAGACTTCCGACAAAGATGAAGGCGATTAGGAGGGAGACGGGGCCGGCTGTTGCGAGGGCGTTGCCTGTGCCGATGAAGAGACCTGTACCGACTGCGGCGCCGATGGCGATGAATTGGAGATGGCGGCCATGGAGGGCGCGTTCAAGTTCAGTATCGTTGGTGCCATGCTCGATGGACTTGGTGGAGGGGGTCGATTCGTTGACCTCGGGGCGAGGGTCTGTCTTGGCTTGGATATCCATGGTCATGTAGTTCGTCATGGTGTGAACGACACGAGTGCATCTCCTTGGGAACCAGATGGCGAGAGGCCTTCCTTTTCACTGCTTCAGACAGCCGATTTCGGGCCATCTGATGTAGTAAGTCATGTCCGAATATTCGGGGCAACATACGAGTGATTGCTCATCTTGTCGATGAAAGGCGAACATGTGGAGTCATGGAAGCATAAAATTCGATATCCATTATATAATAGCTTAGTGAGATATCTTTGCTATTCCTTTCTACCCCAGTTCCAGAACGAACCCCATGGAACATGTGGATCTGAAGTGTTGGGATCCCAGCGCCACGATGTCGCCGCATCGCTTCAACACCCGCCCTGGCGCGACATCTTGTCGTTCGCCGATCGATAGATGGCTTCTCATCAGTAAATTAAGTAAATTTTGATCAAAGTGTGCGTTAAGATGTAGGCCTTTCTCTCAGTTAAATGAGCTAGTGCGAGGTCATGTCTAGTCAGGGCGGATGTTCAAGTTGGGCGTGGTGGGGCTTGTTGAGATGTCGCTCTAGGGCGGAGGCTACAGATCTGTGCTTGATTGCCACCTACCCTTTCAGGAAACCACTGGAGATTGATTGCATGAACTAAAAGAGTCTCGTGGTCTGTCTAGCAGTTAAGAATTCAAGCTGTGAGATCATGAGTCTAAGTAGACACAGTACTTCTACCTATCAAGGTTCACCATCATTTGCTTGGTGAACACTACCATTCAGTAAGTAGCAGAAAATAAGTGTTTTTACCTGACTCTCCAGAGATAATATCTAGCGATGACTACAATGGATAAAGGAAGTACTTGTTCTCCAGATCAGTCAAGTCCAACATCGAAACATCCACCTTGACCTTGACGGTCTCACCATCAACAATTTGTTCGACATATCCTTCGCCATGATTGCCAAGCGCTTCCTGTTCAGCAATCCATTGTCGTCGTTCCTTATTTCTCTTAGAGAGGATAAACCGAATCGTGATCAGCAGAATAGGCGTCAGGGTGAAACTGGCCACGATCTGGACAATCCAAGCAGGATAGTAACGCGGCCCTCCAGTCTTCCATAGTTGCGGCGAGATGATGTTCGAGATTCCATAGAGGACCATGAACATGGCGTTGCGGGCGAGACGCTTTGTATGACCAGCGCAACTGGAGGACACCCAGCCAACAGAGATAATCCATGTTTGCGCGAAGCAATTCGGTGGCAGGAGTAGGCAAGCAAGCATGGGAATAGTGTTGCCCCATGGAATGGTGACCATGCCAATACTACTTGCGATACAAGGTACGCACCAGAGTGCAGCCCACCAAGCGCTATGTCCAGGAAAGAAGCGTATCAGAAGCGAGGCTGTGATGCATGCAAGAATGGCAAATCCGCCAGAGGCGACCCAGACGAGAGTAGAGCCTAGTGGGGAAACACCAAGGTCTAGGAAGAGCAAGCTCTGCTGGTATGGAAGATTATTTGCCAACATGAGGGTGAAGCCCGAGAAGGCAAAAAGCCAAGAGATGGGGTCCTTCAAACATTCAATGAATTGATGCTTCTTGAATGTCTTCTGCTCGATGGAGCTGCGGGTAGACTCATGGATTCGACGGATAGTATGAACCCTCTGTTCAGTGGTTAAGAACCATGCAGTTGCAGGGTTATTGGGATACCAGAACCAGGTGATGACCGAGAGGACAAGCGATATACCGCCAGTGATGATCATGAAGAACTTCCACGGGCTAGTGCTGGCCTTGCTATACAGCAAACCGTATGAGACAAGGCCAGTGAACATGGGCGAGCCAATGCAAGAAGTGTAAAACAGAGGCTGTACCTGGTGGAGCTCCTCAGGCGTAAAGAACATAGCCATCGTAATCTCACGAGCTGGGATGACCGCGGATTCGACAAAGCCGAGGAAGAAGCGAAGAGGAATGAGCGCCCCGTAGCTTTGGGCGACACAGTGGAGGAGGACAATGACGGCCCATGTAAAGATGATACCTGAAATAAATGCGCGCAGGGGTAGCTTTTGAATGAGAAGTTGTCCAGGAATCTGTCCGATAATGTAACCTGGAAGGGTTAGCTGTATTGACTGTAAACAATCGGGTGACTAACCGGTGTAGAAGAGAGAGTTCAAGTTGTTGTACTCGGAATTATTGAGGCCCGTATCCTTGAAGAGCCCAAGGAGTGTAGCTTGACCCAGCGTACTCTTATCGACCTGCCCCAGGGTTGTTAGTCCAGTTCACATTTGAAGATCTGGCCTGCTTACATAGAGCATAAAGTCGATGAACGTGACAAGCAAAAGGACGTGGATGTAAATCTTGCGCTTGAGTTTCTTCTTCTTCTCGGGAGTAAGTTCCCCAACTTCATGTCCGTGCTTCTCGATAAGATCAAGAGTCTCATCTGCAGCTCGGCCAGAGATAACAGCGCCCTCATTGAGTGAGCTGCTGGAGCTTGCGTTAGCGACCTTGGGGTCGACTTGCTTCTCGTCACTCATGTTACCGTTGACCTGAATACGAGTGGCGATAAGAATGAATCCGAATGTGGGAGCAAGAGTAAAGTGTCATCTTGGCGTCCTTCTATGCTCTTAAATATGCATACAGGATCTGTCGATAATCGGGTCCCGGCAAGATGCTTGCTGACTTACAGGGCCAATATCTTAGGTTTGCAAGGAATCTTGACAAGTGCGGGCCTAGGCCCAATTCTAGACCCTGGGCCATGTGCAGTTGTAACTGGGTTCCAACTTCCAAGAAACTGTCTTGCATGAAAGCCGTTCGATCCTCTATGATGGGTCTCTCCACTGACTGCTTTTCGTCATACAGATTAGCAATCGCATAATGGATGTTGCCACAATATGTCGATTCAAGGGCGCTATTACCCTGCTAGTAGGTTTTTTCGGATAGATCCTGGAAAGGTTATCGAATCGCACGGTTGGGTCATGCAGGATATTTCATGTCTCCAACTCCTCCAAGGAGATGTTCAACGACGATCTCCAGTCGCTATGATAAGTAAAGAGTACCATTCACCTACACACTCTCAACAGTAAAAGAGCAATGAAGCGTCTCTTTTTGGAGTTTGATGTTGTCTCATCGTCTTTGCGGAACCACTGACTCGGGTCCGACATGCGGCTCTGTAGTGGATACAACTCGGGTCGAAGGCATTAGTAGATCATTCAATGAGCCAAGCCCATAGAGCTATTACTCGGTAGCTTAAAATTAGATTGATTTCTCTTGCGGACGCGAATTGCGCAATTATTCCTTGCAGTAACGTCTTTGATAAGGGCGTACAGCAGACTACCTTATGCGTGAACCCGTTCGGCATGTCTCCGTTATATACACGAATGCCCACGTGGGCTGATTCCGCAACAAGAAACCATGTAATTATTCTATTTTGTCCATACTGCGAAGTCCTTTGCTTTCCGTGCGTCACGAGAGATGAAGAAGATGCATCCTGTCAAATAGTCATTAGCATACCGACGTACCATCCACCATCAAGGCTAACTTGCCAGTCCTCTAACGGCACTCTCTCCTCCAACATATTCGCCGCCTGCATAGCCTGGTCGAGGTTTGCTTTGACAGCCAACTCCTTCAGCCGATCGATGATATACAACCTCGCAGGCGGAGGGCAAACTTCGGATCCTGCAGCGTTTGCCAATGGCCAGACGACATATCTTGAAGCTGTTCGGAACGGTGTATTCAGCAGCTCTAGTGAATATGGAACACTGGCTAGCATGTCGTCAATGACGTCGCTGGCTTGCAGTGCGGCCTTGATGGGAATTTGGCTCCAGGCGGCTTTAAGGGGGTCGTCGTCGTCGGGCTCATCAAGGATGACTTGATGGGGGTTCCCATCGAAGACGCTGTATATCCACTCTTTAACTGTCAATCTCATGAGTCTAGCGGTGTTGTAGACCCGGGCTGACTGTTGAGACTGATATCTGTGTATAGTATCTTTGTAAGCGCAGATCTCCGTGCCCGTAGCATTCTGTCGATATTCGTCGGAGTTGACGTCGATAACCTCATACGATAGTTCTTTGAAGAATAGATCGATAAACTGGACAGCCTTTTGGTCAAGTTCCATACACTTCCTCACAAAGTCCGTCGCCAACATGCCCTTTCTGGCATCAGACATTCTGGCGAACTGGCAGATGAATTTAATCATGAGAGCCCTGGATTCATCGAGACCCGACTCGTCAGAAACGGCATAATCGTAGAGTTGCAAGAAATCGTCTGCTATTGGGCTTGACTGCATTATGCAATTTGTCAACACGTTGATGGCGGTATGGTGGAATAGTCTGCGCCCGAATTCGGTCTGGAATTGTTGCTTTCCTCGCATCACCAAGAGTCTTAATGAACCTTGCACATGCAGTTCCCAGTTCCTCGTTGATCCTCGGCCTTCGAACACCAATCCCTCAAAGGTTGAGAGTAGCAATACACGGAGAAGGGTCTTGTCGAGGATGGCTACTCTTGGATCGCTTAGATCTTGGTTTGTCCGAGTCAAGGCTTTGGAGTAGTGGTAACGGGCTGCACGTAATAGATCACCGCGCCGATGTTCGAGAGCTAGGGATGCCAGAGCCGGGGCGTGAATGGCCTGTATTATATCACCGTCTATGGCTAGAGTAGTTGTGTCTTGATGGAGGTATGCGAATGGGCCGGATCGCGTGAAGATGGAAAGAAAGTATCCAAGTGCAAGTTCTTCTGGGGGACTTGAGATTCGGAGACAGTCTACCTCCGTGTAATTGGGCTGAATTGACTGGTCCGGAGAGCTGTAATCGCTGGATGAACTGTAGGATTCGGGGCTTGCTTTTGTGTTAACACATCTCTGACGCTGTACTTTCCGTATGACGACTGAGGTTTGGTCTTTGATCTTGACTGAGTGCACATCTCGATACCCAAAGCAGGAGATTTTCATCCTCATGCACGTTGAACAGGAGGGCTTTTGGAGATCACACTGTAGCGAGGTCAGATGTTTAGCACGAAAACATGCATGCGGACCATACCTTTCTGCGCTTTCCTCGACAGGGTTCGCATGCTCGCGAAGGTTTGCCGGAGAAGACCATGGTTCCGATATCAGATGGTCGGTTTCTTATTGGCTGTTGAGCGCTTTTCGGGTCAGTCCACTCGGTGATTCCTGTGCTTGCTGGTAGGTCCTGGGGCTGTATGACGGACTCGGTGATGGATGGATGTGTTGAAAAGGGCGAATGTTTCGACGGAATATTGAAGTATTTGGTAGTTCTTGGATCTGCTTGCTAGCGTCGAAATGCCCACCAGATTAGGATTAGCTAACTCTTTGGCATAGTGATAAGCACGGGTACTTCGCGCACCTATCAGAGGCCAAACACACTGGAGGCCTTCGCTAAGCCATTTGATCCTTGCGTCATCTCACCCCAAGGCTCTGCCGATGGCCGGCACTTCTCTGTCGTTCAACCAAACAACATCGACCATCTCGCGGTTCAAGTAGCTTCATTCCATTGTCAATGAGTAGAAAGCGAAATCGGAGTCAATTAAACTAGTCTAATGGGTCACAGGCGGTCCCTCAAAGAGGCGATGCACAGCGCGTCGGGGGCCTCATGAGTGATCAGACTCTAAGTGACTCTTGCTGAGATGCAGTAGCCACTGTCGCTGATCAGACACTCAGTTGTGCATGGTCTGATTCGCGAAAACATCCTCAAACCAATCAAGCGAAACCTGATTCATCAGCACGTAACCACCAACCTGACAACGAAGTCCAGCCCCAGAAGCCGTCTCAAAGAGGTGATACGTTGCCCGACTTCCAAGCTGCTTCGTCAACTCCTTCGCCTGTCCAGGGAAGAACATATCATTCTGACCATCTCCTACAAAAACAGGCACCTTGATCTTATCCACGATGCCCTTCAAGGTCAACCCTTGGGACTTTTCCAGCAACGTGTACGCCGAGTGAGTCTTGAATGACCACTCTCCTTGATCGATGCCCCATCGCAGAGTCGAAGGCATGCTCGCGCTATTCTGCACCAGAACGACCGCTTCCTCAATCTCCTTCTTGCCAGCTTTGAACAGCTCAGTGATTACAGGTCCAAATTGCTTGAACATTACTTGGCCGAAATCGAGGATTCCCATCGAGGGCGATCACTGCTGCTAGACGATGCTCAAAGGCTGCGGCACGAGGCGCAAGGATGCCGCCAAACGAGAATCCCATTAGCGCAAACTTGCTACCGTCGACGTCATTCCGAGAAAGCGCATAATTGACAAGCGGTGTGACGACTCTTTCCCACTCAGGGATGAAGCCAAGGTCTTGGTACCGACGGACCGTTGGCTGACCTGGTCCCTTGTACACGATAGCATTCATGCCTCGTTGCAGCAAAGCCTCACCCATGGTATGATACAGGTCTTCCATGGAGCCATCATATCCGGTACCCAGGATGACAGTAGGACGACGACCAGGTTTGTCCGTCTTGAACAAGATAGCAGGGACAGTAAATTTGTCAGCCTGCAGCCCAACACGCTTGCCGGGAATGGGCAGTAGCTGCATTACTTTGTCGAAGGCGTCGGCCTGCTGATTCCAACGCGACATGATTCTAGGATCGCTCCAGTTTCCGTGCAAGAATGCATCAGCAGAGCGATCATAGGTCGAGGCCCTGAAGAAAGCATTTCGCGCAGAAACAGGATGCTTCTTGCAGTCGATTTCCTTTGCCTGATTGTGAACACGAGTCGCAAGATCGTAGTACGCTTGATAGTAGCTTTCGAAATCTCCCGTCTTGATCTGACTTGCAGCGACTAGGATCTCTCCGATGTCTGCCCCCTGGTAGGGAGCTGTGGACAAGGTTGCCATGACGTTGAAGTTGAAGTCAACGTCCGGGATGATCTGTAGCTGGGTGACATTCTCCGAATCGTGTCTGCGCGTAAGTTTACTTCTGATGGAAGTGCATTTTCAAAAGACTGTTGAACAGTATCATCAGTATGTGATTCTTCTTCAATAAATACTGGACGTACCGATTGGGGGGTTGTCAGGAAGACAAGGAAGGCGGCGTTGTTCAATTTATGCTTATAGTTTGGTGTATTGGAAAAACATATAGATATTTGATGAAGAGCAGGTTTTGATGCAGAGTGAATGAAATACGATCATGCAGTTCTTCGAGTATTTTATACACATTCTTTATCGTTAAAACCATTGAGGTACTTCAAGAGCTTTCTTTTCCTGTCATAGTACGGCACGGCGGCATGGGGCGATCGTCTACTGCGGACCGTCAGCTTACTAGTCGAAAGTCTCGCCACATCGGAAGGCCTACTATATCCGGCACCTGTTTTGACGCATTATTCGGACTAACTAGCTCAAATTCGCATTCGTTACGCCGATTCAACACATAGGACGGCTGAGATAACCGGTCGACATCACCGCCTCAGCACAGCCAAATGCTATACACACCGGGACGAATTAAATGAGTGCAATATGCATTTCAGGAGGGGACTGGCTGGCAAGAGGGCTTCTGTGGCGAAACATAACACTAACAACAAACAGAATCACAATGCCAAAGAGTTGTCAAGTGTACCCATGTGATGTAAATGCAGCATAAATTTAATATCTCTTCTTAGCATTTAGGCTACTGCCTGCGACAAAGACTGTAGGTCCTAGTTTTATACGCGCAAGATACTCTCTCGCTCACCTCCCGAGGCACTTGATGTCGCCCGGATCGGATCCTCAGGTATACAGCAACATGCTTAGCGGCAGCCTGCCGCAATGCAACACTCTATTGGCCAGTGGTGTCAGTTTGACCCTTACAATGATAAACCAAGCTGTTGCATGCCGATAGGACTAAAAGGGCCATAATCCTTGAATTAGCAGCTATAATCGGACACAGGCTGTTTGGTGCCAGTTTGGGGCGTGTCCTACGAGAATCTGAGCGACAAGAATAAGGTCATCATCATCAAGATGTTCTGAACAGACAGGGTGGCACAGCATATAGCCTAGCGATACCAATGATGCTCTGTTAAGACTTTGTTAAGTTCTGAGCAAACTCTAATTGATGATTATGTTGAGTCTATTTGAGAAAAGCCTCGCTACAAAGAACTTGCTACACAAGACTGGACTTTTCCTTGGATTCTTCCTTTCATTATATTGTTAACTCTATTCCTAATCTAACGCGCAAGTCGCTTCAAAATACAATCTCCAGCCATTCCTGCCTGAACGTCCTTCATTTCACCCACTCAATACACTTGCCCAGCGCTCGTAGGAGGTGCCACCTTCACCACAAGCTAAAAAAGGTCAGCAATCCCCTGGGCGTATCGCAGCCGCAAAATTTACTCACCCACTCAATGTCATCATATGACTTAAAGAGTCGCCGTTTTCCCTTGTCCTTCTTTTCACCTTTGTCTAGCCTCTCCTGCGCATCTTGGGCCTTTCTCTTGTTTGACCTTTCGTTGAGTGCTCGGCCAGCCATGGCGAGAGGGTCTTGCCGTCCCATGTCTGATCTGTCTGGTAGAATCTCGTTCACAAAGGCAATTCGAGGTCCATAAGTACTTAGTCTATCAACTGGTGACGTGTTATAGGGCATGTCTCGTATTCCATGGGACGAGATGCCCAATTCCGTATGAAGGTCTTCGGTCGTGATAATACTGGAGCTTCATTGGTATAGGTTCCTTGACTTTGAGAAGCGCTTACCATATTTCGAGTCCATTGGGTGAAAATAGCTCCATGTTGGCCTTCGATAATGCCTTGGAAACTATTGATGCATGGCCGAACGCTGTAAGAACACCAACGCCGGCTTGACCTGCAAGAAGCCCAATACTGGCAACGCCAGGTCTACCGGTGAAGGGTGTAAGTCTTCAAAGCCGCCGAATTCAGATAAAGTCAACTTGCACGAACCACCCAGCAATACCAGCACCCATTTGGAATAATTTTGCTTCAGGGTTGGGCGTACGGGCTACGTTAATCTCATCCACCACTCGAAGGAATTGATCGCGTGAGATCCCATATCTGTCCATCTCAGAACTATAACCTCGTAGGAAGGGCTCTCCTCCGAAAGCAATCTGAGGGAGGGTGAGCGGTCGAAGATCGCTGTTTTGGATTGAAGGTTGGTCAAAGGGGAACCATGTGTTCGAAGCCATGGTTTGAGGTGACGAGTAGTTGTATGAAGGCTGCTGATAGATATTGAGCCGTGATGGCATCCGAGTGCTTCTAGGTCGACTGCTCGAGGGTGCATCGTAGGCATGCAGGGAATATGAGGGCGGTTCGTCGCTATACTGATATCCAGGCTGGTGTTGACTGTTGAAGCGATCTCGAGCAGGGAAAGTCTCTGTCTCAAACGATTGGCTCTTCAACCTCTGGTTATAATTTTGCCTTGTGCGTGGCTGCCCTGCTTGAGTAGACGATGGACATGCGTCATAAGGCGACAGATTTCGTCGTGCTGGTGGCATTTGTCTTGAATTGTAAGGGAACTTCCGTTTCTGACTACTCTCTGCTGCAGCTTCCATGGCTGAGCCGATCGTGTCTCTTAGAATGCCCATAATGCGTTTGTGTATGTAGGTAGTCTGAGAATGGGGAGTAAAATGAAATATTCCAGCATCACCAAGAAAAAAGCCAAGATCCAGACACATATATATGTAAATGAAGACTCAATATCATCAATATCTATTGAAGTGCCAAAATCAGTAAGTCTATCGACATGCCTCCAATAGACTTAGGCGCTCTCTACAGTATGGCTGAGCATTCAGAGTGTTGGCGTTACACCAATCATCAGATTTGCCGATTCCCGTGATGCTCACCTGGTAGCGTCGAAATGGCCACCGAATCGAGTAAGTCAGACGACAATTCGCAGCAATCGACAGGCAACGAGAAAGCGATTCTCATTCGCGAACAAATTCCATAGAGTCTAGGATCAAAATACGAATATTTGCTGCGGCCTTGTGACCTCCCAAGTTTGCCGCTCGGCACTTGATCAACAGTCGAGGATGCACAGCCCTCTATCAATTCGCTTGCTGCTTCTCCTAATGATTTGTCCAACCCCAACCGTATTTGCTCAAGCCATTCCTGGTGCATGCATGAATTTACGCTCCCAGAGGACGCGTTTGCATTAACCAATAGACAGCATTCTTAGCAATGCGTGAAGCGCGACGCGACCTTCTCGCGCCATATCTTATCTTATCTTATCGTGTCACCTTATCCAACAGGCGAGAAGCTTGCACACAAACAAATCAAGGAATGGTCAAAGCACTTTTACCAGGGGGTTCAGCCAAGAGATCGAGAGGTGGGAAGTGGAATCCTGGGCATCGCTTGGAAATTTGACTCTTACTAGGACGTTAATTAATATTGTCATCGTATCTTATCTTATCACGGTGCCGTACCGTAAGTGATCACTGCCACCTACCCTGAACAACACTTCACATTTAATAATATTTCTCAACAAACCTTCCAACGTCATGTCAAATACGCAGAGAGAAGTTCAATAACTCCACCGATATTAGCTTTGAGCATCCGATGTGAAAAGTGCTGGTAATCATAATTGATGAGCCTGCTTGTTAACAGATAATCCTTGTTCCTGCGCCAAATGGGATTTTAGCTGTTAGTGTCATAACACCTCTAAAATTTCCATTGAGACAACCGACTTCCTTACGACTGAGATCTTGCATGGTACCTGGATGATGTGCATCCATCTCCGTGACATAGGGCGAGAGTATCCGGTATGCGAAGTCCTGGCTCTTGGTTCAGTAATTGATGTTAAGTAGGTAATCACAGAAATACTATCATGTAGTGCTGGATTTCTGATTGTTCTACAAAAATAGGTGCTCTGTCGCACCACATAGTCACCATAGCTGCTAGAATTGTACCTCAGATAGCTCGTAAAAACTGGAACTATAAAGACGAAAGTTTTTCATCCCCCTTACTGGACTAGATAACTAATGATTTTTGGCTTCCGAATACCATGACGCTCTGATAGACGGCTTGGCATTACACAGAGTAGCATGATGAACGAGTCCATTGAACAGCTCATGTGACAAACTTTGCGTCGAAAGGACCCAAGTTGCCACGAAAACAAAGCTAGCAGAACGGCTTCAGTCTGGGTCGTTGATCGAACAGATGGTCTTACCGTCAAGCCACCCGACATCAAAGTTCGAGCCCCAGGATCACCGCCCCGTGCATCCATCCAAAGACGAGTTGAATCGTCTCAGGGACGCCTCTCAGGTCATCGAATCCTGTTCATTGGAAATCCAAAGTAGCGGAAAGTCGGGCTACCCAGACACTGGGCGCCAAGATCTTACCCCAGAGAGGCCCAGCGCATGCGTGCATGTTCCCAAGTCCTGCAAGCTCTTTCACACCATTACGAGAATAGATCGTTGTATTTATACTCGTTTGAGAAAGGCCACTTGGAGATCTACGCGGCTATGTCGGCATGCCTTCACTTGGCTGTAGGCTGGTAGTTGATGGTTTGACATTGCTGCGCTGCTGTATAGTGAGCTTGGTGCTTCCTGTCACCGAAGGGCTTGGTCATTAGAAGCATCACGAGACTTGAAATCACGAATTCAAGAGACTTCTGTCTGAACCTAAAGACGTCGAGCCCTGATAGTCTCGAAACTGGTGAGTGTCACGAGATTAATGTGGCTCTGAGTCGAGTCTCGAATGCTTCGGTAAGCGCCGAGATTGTCCAAATTTCGCTTTTCCTGACAAGTTGGAGATCAAACTGAGGCACAGTCGGAGCAGAAATCAACTTCCAGGAGCCCAGTCACATCATGGAGTGATAAGATAAGGCGCGGAATGGTAACATGGTTGCCCAATAGAGATCTCCATCACCTCCCAAAGACACAAATCTGATGCTTGAGAATAGTCTATTCATAATCTAGAATCGGCCAAGTAGGCCAAGAGAGGCATCCTTGACGGGATATCGGCCCAGCCTCTGGGCGGCGTGGGCAGCCGTTGTTCTGGGTCCGTCATGAACCCTAACCCACGAAATCACCTCTTTTCGGTGCGGACCGGCCGCTGTCAGTCACGCTGTATGAAAAGCAGCATCCTCAGGTGCAAATTCGGAATGTCATCCCATCAAGCCGATTAACGACCCGCGGTGGAAAACCGTTACCGCTGCTTGTCGAAGGCGCTGCCGCCTTGATCTGTCAAACGATTTCGGAGGCTAGCCTTGTTGAGCCCGGCAAGCTGGTCTTCAACCTCCGTCGATTTATTCGTTCATTGGTAAACATGCGGACCGAATCGGCACCTGTGACTGGAGAAGAGAAAAGCTTACCCCAGATCATCGAAGGAGGGTTGAGATCCCGCTTTTTCCGCATGTGTCTTTTCTTATTTGGGACCAAAGGGCCATGGGGTCGGAGGAGTCGGGCCGTAAACGAGACTGTTATTCGTGGAGAATTGGTCGTTTGGAATGCGGGGGAGTAAGCTTGTCTTAACCATGAATGCTCGTGAAAATAAGCACTGCTTTGACCAACTTTATCGCGAGATGGATTGTCACGAAGATCACAGTTCGATAAAGATGTGGAGAAAAAGTTATCATCTGGGGCATGGACCCTTCAGAATATTCGTAAATCTCGAAAATCAACTCTAACAGCAATAAACGTGATCGTCCATTACCCTAATCTCATCTTATTCATAGCAGTCTCGCGGTCTGGAACTTTTGTCCGCTTTCAGCAGCAAGGATCTCGACCAATCACCCAACGGGATTCCGGGCCGGCCAACACAAAGAGTTGCTCCTTACCTTAAGCAGTAGCAGCACGGGGGAACAGTAATTTTGGCCTCCACGTCTAACCCGCATCCCTCTCCACGGGGAATCGTAAGAGCCATCTCGGCTACCCGCAAAGTGAGCCGACTAGATTCCAGGGAACACAGTTGTTAGATGCAAGGCGGACCACGGACCCGACAGAAGCACGATCACTGCTCATGGAACGAGCGAGTGTTGAGCGCCGCTGGCACACCTGAATTGGCGCCCAGCGCACATGACTGCATTGTCGGATAACGAATCAGACTCTTGGTGCGTCAATACCGAATTCTCGCTTCCCCATCCCCACGTGAGTTTCGCGTTCAGGGATAGGACTTGGCCGTTCTGGTCAGATCAGTCTAGGCCGTAAGAGTGTAGCACTCGATTCAGCTCTCGGAAGGTTGACCGTCGATCCGTGGCCCTGGACAGACAGACTTACCAGCCCTTTCAGATCTTTGTGGGTTGTATCGGATCTGCAGACCGTGTTCCATTGCGTAGCAGTTGGCAGGCACACGGACGGACTCAATTTGCGATGCAGACGAACACCACCATCCCCAGGATCTCCAAATTTAATATATATTCCCTTGCTCCATCTTGAATCCCAGAGTCTTGTTTCCTGCTCAGACCCATCTCAATCATCAATCAACAAGACACCCAGAAAGATAATTCACAGCGTCGGCGCCGAAACATCAACATGGGATCCGAATCCATCCACAGCGATAGGCACGATGAGAAGAACGTGCGTGTTTCTTCACCCAGCAGTGAAATTGAGCCCAGTACTAAATTTCTTTTGGTAGCCGAAGCACGAGGTCGCCATCGTCAAGACGGCCATTGGTGATGAGGCTTTCCAACAGGCCTTGATCAAGGAGCCCCCGCCCAAGATCGCCGCTCCTATCCTCATCTTCGCCAGCATGGTCGCTTTCTGCTGTTCCACCGCCAACGGTTACGACGGTTCGCTTTTCGGAACTCTTCTCTCCAACGATGACTTCAAGGATTTCTTCGATGTTGATAACAAGGGTATCGGTGCCGGTATGTCTCGTAAAACTCGAACCGCTTTTGACGCTTCAGAACTGACACTGTCCCACTCCAGGCATTGTCACTTCCATGTACCAGATTGGTTCCGTCGTCGCTATTCCTGCCGTTGGTCCTGCTATTGATACCTGGGGACGTCGTGTCGGTATGACCATTGGCTCCTTCATCATCATCATCGGTGTCATTATCCAGATCGCCTGTATCAAGACTGCCAGTGTCGATCAGTTTATGGCTGGTCGTTTCTTCCTCGGTTTCGGTGTCTCCATTGCCGCTGCCGCCGGTCCTACATACGTCGTCGAGGTTTCTCACCCTGCTCATCGTGGTATCATCACTGGCCTCTACAACGTCATGTGGCCTGTCGGTGCTCTTGTTGCTAGCAGTGCTGCTCTCGGAGGTTGGACCTACGAGGGAACCAACACCTCTTGGATGATCTCTGTCTGTCTCCAGCTCATGTTCCCTTGCACCATCTTCTTCTGCGCCATGCTGCTCCCTGAGTCGCCCCGATGGTTGTACACTCGTGGAAAGAAGGAGCTTGCCACAGAGAACCTCATCAAGCTCCACGGCCATGGAAACCCTGACAGCGAATGGGTCAAGCTCCAACTTCATGAGTACGAGGAACATCTTGAGATGGACGGTAGCGACAAGCGATGGTGGGACTACCGTGCCCTGTTCCGCAACAAGGCCTCCATCTACCGTCTCACTTGCAACTGTCTCGTCTCTCTCTTTGGCCAGTGGGCTGGTAACAGCATCGTCTCTTATTACCTCAGTGCTTTCCTCGACACTGCCGGTATCAAGGAGGGAAGGACACAGACTAAGGTCGCCCTGGGCATGAACGCTGTCCAGATTGTCTTCGCCGCTATCGGTGCTCTCTTTACTGACACTGTCGGTCGCCGCCCAATGCTTATCGTTGTCAACCTTGTTTGCGCTCTTTGCTGGGTCGGCGTCACTGTCCCTGCCTCTATCGCCAACATTACCGATCTCGACGACAAGGCCCAAACCGACGCTGTCACTCCCCCTGTCAGCAAGGCTATTCTGGCCTGGGTCTACCTCTTCCAGATCTTCTACTCTGTTGGTTGGACTCCTCTCCAGGCCCTCTACCCCGTCGAGGTCCTCAGCTATGAGATCCGAGCTAAGGGTATGGCTTTCAGCTCTCTTTTCACCAACGCTGCTATGCTTGTCATGCAGTTCGGTATTCCCGTTGCTCTGAAGAACATCGCGTGGAAGACTTACATTGTTTTCTGCATCTGGTGTGTTTGCCAGTCCGTCATCCTCTACTTCCTCGTCCCTGAGACCAAGAACCGCACTCTTGAGGAGCTTGACCACATCTTCTCATCTGACAGCCCCGTCAAGACATCCACACAGAAGAAGCTCTTCGAAGCTGATTCCCATGCCAACATTGTCCACATTGAGCCTGCCGTTGCGAATCCCAGCAAGGTCTAGATGCTAGACGATCATTCTTTTCGACAACCAATGTTGTCATTTGCAAACAATCGCAGTCCTTTTGTAGCAGTTGAAGTTCAGATTGGATGGAGTTTGATATGAGTAGGCTGTCGACCAGATGTATGCTCCGATTAATTAGTTTAATATATTCTATGGGAGCGACATGCTTTGAGTTTCAGACTTACCTGGAATACCTTGCTACTTGCACAGTGACCGATTGAGCTTTAGTAGTGGTGTTGGCCATGGCCCAGTGAGAAGCCCCTTGTGGCTTCGCTCGTGGTATGCTGCCCTTTGTTTGAAGTGTCACAGTGTATGAATTGACATGGACACAAGCATCTACAAGAATGCTCAGCCGAGGGCCGATGCCTGCGTTCTACGCGAGCTACAAGACATGTTGCGATGATAGTTCAAATCTGACAACAAGTGTCTCAATATGGGGAGACCCTTCCAATAGCTCGGGATAATTAGTCAAAGGAACATGAGTATGTTTCGGAAGAGAAGAGAGAAAGAGAGAAGTGCAGTGAATGACTCCTAAGAGGGAAAAGAAAAAGAAGACGATGGTGAAAATTGCAAGATGCAGGACACGGCAGCCGTTACCGTGATGTGATAACAAGCGAGCATTAGAGAGTCCTGCTCAGCTATGACAGCCCCACCGGATAAATACAGGATAAAAGTGCTGTTTAGGGTCCAGACGTATAAATCTCTTTAGGCAGTAACTTTGTTTGGAACTTTAAATGAGCCAACAGGATTTATCCGTGCAGGAATGATCAGATGACCTCGTATAGCAAATAGAACTAACGACCAACAACAGGAACATCAGGTCATAGAGACTCTTCTGGCTCGCTGTTTACTCAACATACATCTCTTTACTTAGCTGCAGTCCTCCCTGTCAGATTTGAGGGCTCCATTGCTGAAGGATGATATCGGTAGATAGCGATAAAATGATTGCCTATTGGCGGTTTTCTCCACAGTATAACCGCCGAAAAAGTTGGGAAGCTGCAAGTCTCTGCCACTGATTACAAGGCGTAGTACTGATGGAGATAAAGATGAAAGAAGTTGTGATGTAGGCGAGTATCAGATCACAGAACTACATGGATGATAGTGGAATTGTCTGAGTCTCGTGTCCCAAAGAGCCGCCGATGGAAGTCCAGGCCTTTCCTGAGAATCGTTCGGAACCAACATGCATATAAACTTGCAAGGCTTTTCCTGCAACCCCGAGAGAGACAGAGCCAACAACAAAGACATGCGGAAAAAACAACATCTTGAGCTTGGAACTCAAGCTGCTGTTACAGTCGACTGAAGACTTTCATATCGCACTTTTTCATGGACCTGCCTTCGAACGAAGGAGCCGAAAGCCGACTAAACTCTTGATCGGTTAGAACGAAGACGACATATAGAGCCATGACGGAAAGGGAAGAGAATGAGCACGTCTCAAGAACCCTAGATCCAGGTGTTGAAGGAGATATAGAAGGTAACTCCATTGTTGAATCCTGTATAGAAACCATGATATCAGTGTTACGTACCGTCTTCTGACATCAATCTAGTAATAGAGACTCAAACGAAGCGATGCACTTTTATCAAGTCACTGGAAGCTCGTGATTCTGTACCTCTTTATCGGCTTAGAGGTCCGAGATAGAGTGGGGAATTATGGTCACACGGCAGCAGTAGACCTGTTGGTTAGATTGTCAGTTCCACCAACGCAAGATACTAACTAACATTCAAAGCTAATGATGTGGTTATATCACGAACAGGTTGCCAGATCTGTCTATACTACAGCAATGTGCCGCGCATGTTGGAAGTCCAGAACAATCGTGTTCTGTGAAAGTGGACTTATTCCGAAAAAGAGCCCACAACATCACCGAATCTATTCACGAATCCTCATACCTCTCAAATTAAATCACGTACGACAGGGATTCAAGATTATGAAGCGCGCTGCATGTCGTTCGTTTGGTTGAATGCCCGGACATTCGAGGATCAGATGGGTCGACGACAAGCTTATGCACGGCGCTGATATTGGAAAGCAATCTAGGATGCTGCTTGCTTTCGGGATCAATTATGTGTATATAAAGCAGGCGAATACGCTCTTCCCTGAATCCTTCACCATCACCACATTCAACTCAACAAAGACAATCTACTCTCACCAGCTTCGAACTATCTTCCTCACAAGTAAGTTACTTGAAGAGCTCTTCAAGGATATCGAACGTGGCTCATAAGTTCTCATAGTCACCATGAAGTTCACTCTTCCCACTGCGGCTCTTGTCCTTTCCCTCCTCGGATCTGGAGAGGCGGCCCGTATTGAGCTTAACGTGACAACGGGCCCAGGTCTTATTCCTGTTTATTCGTCTGCATACTATGGCGATGATGGAAAGATGTACAGTCTGGGTGCATTCAACGATGGCTGCAGGAAAACCAAGTACGACTGGATTAGGCAGATATGCTTGGACTCTGACAGGGAGAGGGGTCATATTGTCTACTCTGGTGGTACCAAGAAATGCTTCAGAATGACAAAACAGTCTTCTGAGCTTTGTGGAGGCTCTGAGAGTTGCTGGGGTGGCGTTTGCAATAGGTGCTGGCACTATTTGTATCCCGAAGCCAAGTGTACCTGGTAAGGCAAGATCTCAGCACAATCTGTCTTTACCACGTGTTTCTATTCAGTTCTCTAGGACACCAGGCGTTTAATATTCGTACTTCCATTAACTTAGTATTCATACTAAAATTAAATTTGCCTTTCATGTAAAACTGCCGACCCTAGCAAGATTTAAGCGTTAGATAGTTCTCCTTTGAAGAAGGAAGGTTGTCATAGTTCCCCAACCATTGCATTCCTTTTGCAGAAATTGAAGTTCAAATTGGGTGAAGTACGATGTCAATAGCTGCCAACGAGATATATGCTACGATTAGTTAGTCTCAATAATTTTGATAGTGGCAATACTAGTATTTTCATTTTGTCGGTGACGGTGAACCATTGATTGTAGTTACTAAGTTCTGTCTGCCGGAATGAGCTCTCAGCCACAAGTCTCAACTGCAAATAACACATCTAGTTCACAACTTAGACATTAAACCGATGGGTCTTTATCACCATTAGCTGGTCACAGCAGAACTGCTAGCTTCTTCACTTGGTTTGACAGATCTTACTATTTACTGGTAAGATTTGAACAACCCATACCTGGTTGGAGATAATGCATCATCGAAGCATACTCTGAGCCGAAGGTTAACTGCCGTACAACACATAGAACGGCCAATCGTTTTTTGGATTCACAACTGCTCTTCGGTCTTGATTGGGAATTGTCTTAGAGCTATGCCCTGGCTTCTTCAAGTGTCAAGTAGAGCTGGTACAGCACTGATTATTTCGAGTTGAATCCAGAACCCTAACACGACCACGAAAAAGATTGATTGAAGATAGGTTGCGGGACTTGTCGTAGGAAGAGAAGAGCGGATCTTCCCAATATCCTTCAGACCGAAATGCGAACAGGTTGGCCAAGCCAGTCATTCAGGAAGTACCCAAATTCAGAAAAGAAGAGATCTTTGCAGGAACACGAGAGAAGCTGCCAAGTGCAAGTGAGATTCGAAAGCAGAGCAAATCTGATGTGAAAAACTTACCAAGGTCATCTGTACGATGTTCGGATGAGCAGGCATCAGGATCCTAAGTAAATGTTCCCTCCACCGGATAACCACAACCGACATTTCTGAAGAGCCTAGAATCAGAGTCTCGACCCTCGAGCCTTTTTAACCAGTGGCCTCGCTTAGAAATTGACTGAACCGACATACATACATATTGACAGGGGTGAGCAGATGCACGACCAACAACAACCAAGAAAATCGGGTCATTGTTCCCTGTCGAACTAGCAATGCATGCTGAAACTATTGGCAGGAGGTTATTGAGCTCTGTTGATCTTACGAGACTTTTTCGCAAGGTTAAATGGTAATGTTGCGATATGCCAAGGAGTCCCTTTCAGCCATGGGAAAGGAAGGTGAAGGACGCACAAGTTGTTGGGCTGAAGTTCAAGACCAAATTATCCATTGCAAACAACATGAGGATCATAGTAGCTAAAGTGATTACGTCTATATATGAAAAAAGGGGAAAACAACGAGTGGACTCTCGATGCTCAATGTTCAGGTCTCAAGAAAGACAAATCCACCATATACTGAGCAATGTTTCAGCAACTGGAAAGGTGAAGATGCTGTCTCGATTTAACCGCTGAACTGGCAATGCGGTCAATCTGTGCCGCTTTTTATCCACTTATAGTTCGCGAGGCAGTAGGATTGACGGGCTTGCCGCAACCGATAAAGCTGTTGGTTTCGAGTTGGCCAAGACATGTCACCACCTAATGACATGACTGATATCTCAACATAGTTAACAGCGCGCCAAAGTCCTGGCAATGCGCCGCACGCTGATCGAGCCCGGAACAATGATTTCGTAGATGCCTATGCCGATGTTCCGTAACTATCGGCCAACACCGCAACCTTCGGTCAACATCACTGAAGCTATTCAGAAACCCACATACATCTTACGTTGAACGTTGCATGGCAGGGGCTAATGGTTGTGAGGTGTGTGGGCTACACTCTGGCATAGTCGGCCGCCATGTCCAAGAGTCAGAATTGAGGCATTAAAGAATTCTATCACGATACTTCACGTACGTTGACGGGAACACGTGGTTATCCAATCTACAGTTTCTCTATATAAGGGATCGAAACCCTCTGTATATTTGCTTGCTTCTCCAGATCCCTCATCATCTTCCGATCTAACTCATCAAGTACAACCAACTTTACACAATTCAACACCTGTTCTCTCTACAAGTCAGTAATCTCACTGCATTTACTCATCAAGACGGCTCAAGGCCCACAAAATCTATAGTCACCATGAAGTTCACTCTTCCAACCGCTGCCTTCGCCCTCTCCTTGCTCCGTGCTGCTGATGGCGCCCGTATCGAGACCTATGTCACCACAGGACCTCAGATTCTCACCAACTATAGCTCTGCTTACCTTGGTGATGACGGAAAATGGTACACGCTTGGTAACGGCTTCAGAGATGGCTGCCGAAAGACCAAGTTTGATTGGATTAAGGAGGCCTGCATTGACGACCACAAGCACAGAGCGCACATTGTTTATTCAGGTGGCACAAAGAAATGCTTCAAGCGAACCAGTGACACGTCTAAGGCTTGCGGTGGTTCTGAGGGTTGTTGGCAAGGCGTGTGCCAGAGATGCTGGACTTACGTCTACACCGAAACGAAGTGCATCTGGTGAGACCGAAGAAACATACACAGTCGGTCCTTACTGCTAGCTTTCCTGTTACGAATTGGAGGGCCATCATATTGGGTTATTCTTCATCCTGTCATTACAGTAGTTTTTGTAGTCAAATTCAATTTCTTTGTGCTTTCACTGTCACTGGTCCAGAAGCTTGTCCATAGTTAAAGTGTTAATTATCGAGCTCGGCTGAATCATCAGTGGATCTGCCTCATCAAATATGCTATCATATTCGTCAGGTCTCCGGTCCTATTCTAGTTGACTCAGAAATGACTTATGGAAGGCCACGGCGTTTTGTCATTCCACTGCTGGACTTCAGCTCCCACGGTGGCACGGGAAATTTTCCCAGAGACTTTCAAGTACAACCATACTGGTCTTTTTTTCTGCCGGCGCTTGGTGACAGTCCAATAACTCTTTCTTAAGTCGCTGGAAGATTCAAGAGAGGTTTGTCTTCCTGTCTCTAAAGAGAGCCAGGTCAACAGCTTCTAGGAGAACCTTGGGGCATCAGGGTGACTTGAAACCTCGGAGATTTTAATTCTGCGATTATAGTCTTCACATGGACTACTGCAGTAGCAATCGTGACATAGTAGTGTCAAGTCATTCATATGACCAGACGAGCCCACTTTGGTGCCATATCGTATCCAGGATAACGTTTGCAGACAAGACACCGCATGTGAAATAGAGAAAGAAGTTTTGGCTATAACCTTGAGTATTCTGCGTGTAACGCCGCCCAAAGAGTCGTCATCTCGATTTTCTTATCAGAAAGGTGCTGCAACAAGCAGACACGCTGTTTAAGTTGTGAACCAGATGTGCTATTCCAGTTGAGACTTGTGGCTTGAGCTTATGTCAACAGAGAGAACATATTATCTATTCAGTATCTCATGTAATAATAATCTTTTATAATATCTTAATAGGCAGTAAACTGAAGAATAATAAATATCCCACTATAGTTCAGATCCTTACTCTTACGTATAACCACCCTCGCAACGGCTCATAGTATTACTGGAAAAGAAGCCATGAAGATTAACCCGAGAGGGTTAAGAAGGAGGATGCGTATATGATAGTGGAAGTGTAACGTGTTAGATCCAGATTCCACATAATCACTTCAAAGACGATAGAAAGGGGAGCCCTGACATTAGCTTTCCGCTCGAATGGAAGACTATATACGAATTGCTTGAACCAGCTCCTTGCAAGTATTTATTTGAATAGGCTACTGTTCCGTTAGCCCGAATATGTACACGGAATGGAATGCTATATAGATTTGATGTACATGTTGGCTCAGCGTCCTGTTTGTTTTATGCTTTACATGTAAGAAGCATCGTAGAAGCCCTTGGAAGCGTAGTTTCCAGAAAGGACAGTAGAGATAGAGACAGCGTTGGAGAGCTTGGTGGCAAAAGAGGCGCGCTGACCCTGAGAACCATCACCAGTGTTACCATACTCTCCAAACAGCACGTGGGCAGTGTTCTCCTCCCCAGTGTTCCAGATAGACCAACCCTTAGAGTTGATGACAGAGCTCATTCTGGTCTTCTGGAAGACAACACGCGCATACTGGCGCCAAGGTCGGCCAAGGTAGTATGCGCCGTTGGCGACGGCGTTGCCGGCAGCTGCGGCAATGTTACAGTTGTTGAAGACGTAGTAAGACATGTTGGAGTCAGAGTCACGTCCGTTAGCTGCTTGGAGTTAGTAATTGTGTTTGATACCCAAGAAAGAATAGCATACCAGTGACGTAGCCAACTGAGGCGGCGACAACTCGTAGGTCAATCTTCTCGAACCAGGCCGAAGCAGTCTGGCCGAAGATGAAGTCGGTAGCGCCCTGGATCAGGCATTTAGAGTACAGCTGGTAGCCCTGCTGGGCAAGAAGAGTATCTTGGAATCCAGTGAGGGCGACACCGCTACGCCAGGTTAGTAACAGTTATAGTCGAGTTGCCAGTTGACATACTAGTATCCGCTGTCGGCATAGGCGCTCAGGGCAACAGCCTGGCTTCCCTTTCCGTAAGTGTTGGCAACATTGACGTTATAAAGCTTGAAGTTGGCAGCCTTGACACGGAGGGTAGCAGTGCCATCGTTGTTTAGACCATCAGCCTGGCTCTTCTTCGCTGTGATGGTGACATTGTTGCCGCTGTATCCGCTAGTGTCGGTAGTGTAGCCATAGATAGACAGCTGAGCGCTGCGGCTAGGAACAAGGACCTGTTCATTGTAGGTACCCTGGTCAATGAAGATGCATTGCTTTCCAGACGCTGTGGTTGAGAGAGAGTTGACAGCAGCTTGAACGGTACCGAATTGACCGCTTCCAGGGGACTTCTTGACAGTGATACATCCAGAGGGCGCAGTTGTTCGACCAGCAGCGAATGCCGCTGTGACGAAACTCAATGTTGTGAGGAACTTCATGGTGATGTAGGTCAGGATAGCCGAAACAAGCCAATGATGAGAAACAGAACCACCAAGAAAATCGTGCCAACGGTCTCAGTATTTATGTAGCATTTTAAACTTCATCTCCTAGTAAATCATCATATAACTGCAACTCTATACTTCAGACACAGTTCAAGGGAGTTCCTTGTGATTGGTGGAGAAAGTTTGTTCATTAAAAATACGAGGCCCCTGCTCCAGAAATATCCGGTTTGTCCGGAGGGTAAGCTTCCGCTGTTGGTTTCAGCCGTTTCAAGTCCATTGCCGTGCCCCCAAAGTGACTAACTCGAACCAGTTTAGCAGCCCATTTCGATCGGATTGTGGCCAGATCTAGGATTCTAGATGCAGTTTGAGCTGCTTCGTTTGGTGGATTAATCGTTTGCCATGTTTTCCTCCCACAGATGGGAAAATCCGGGGTACACGCGTTTCATGCAGCTGCAGAGCCCTTCATTTCCTCCACTAGCTAGTGGACACTTGCAAATGAAGGCCAACGTCCATGCTCAAAGTCAAAATCAAGTGCCGTTTAATGTTGCATTAAACACAATTTTAAGACCAAGGATGACACTACGAAACTCAAAGAAAAACGTAATACAAAGCTTATACGCTCGCGGGCCGAAGTAAAATGTTGACAGAGAAGTAAGGCAATTGATCTCTGGACACAGAGTCTAATGTAGACTATGGATACATGTAATCGCCCCCAACAGCCCAGGACCGTCATCCAGAGAATCTCCATCCAGTCGTCGATATTACATACGTGTCTATCGTGCACTATTTTAGGCCGAGTATGCGGCAACACCCATAAACCCATAAGATCATCAAAAGATAAGAATGTTAAGCATCCACTGCACAGAAACAGACATCCCACTGAGAAAGTAAGAAGGTAAGGTGCGGGTGCCCCAGAGCAACGGAGTGGAAATAGAAGAACGAAGCGAAGATTATGCGGCTACATAGTCGCTCATCGTTTCTGTGAGAATGTTAGTGGGGGTTGATGCGGATAGGAGGGGAGTACTAACAGAGGAGAGCAATAGCACCCATGGCAAGGAGAGCCAGGACAGGGCGGACACGCTCACCGCCAGAGACGATGACAACATCATCACCAGAAGGCTTGCCACCCTTCTTGCAAACGGTGGGCTCAACATAGGGAGTGACGTCCCAAGGGTTGAAGCCGAGGCAGGTGGTGTAGGCAGTCTTGCAGGTCTCAATGATGGCGCCGGAAGCGTCGCAGCAGGCCTTGTAGACGGTGGTGCACTCAACAGCGCACTCCTCATCGGAGCCACCAGACTTGCTGGAGCTGTCGGACTTGGAGCCAGAGGTCTTGGAGGAGTCATCGGACTTGCTGGAGCTGGAGCTGGAGCCACCGTTGTTGCCGCCCTTGGAGCCGGAGTCCTCGCCGTGCTTGCAGACAGTGGGCTTGACGAAGGGGGTAACGTCCCAGGGGTTGTAGCCAAGGCAGACGATGTACTCCTTCTTGCAGACCTCGATGTCGTGGCCGTCAATGGAGCAGCACTCATCGTAGACAGTGGTGCACTGGACACAGCACTCCTCCTCATGGCTGGAGCTGGAGCTGGAGCCGGAGCTGGAGCCGCCGTTGTTGCCGCCCTTGGAACCAGAGTCCTCACCGTGCTTGCAGACAGTAGGCTTCACAAAGGGGGTAACGTCCCAAGGGTTGTAGCCAAGGCAGACGGTGTACGCCTCCTTGCAGATGGCAATATCGGCACCAGGGACGGCACAGCACTCGTCATAAACAGTAGTGCACTGGACACAGCACTCCTCAACGGTAACCTCAACATCCTTGTGGCCGTAGTCGGTCTTGCCAGAGTCTCCGTGCTTGCAGACAGTAGGCTTCTCCCAAGGGACAACAATGAAGGGGTTGTATCCAAGGCAGATGGTGTACTCCTTCTTGCAAACCTCAATGTCAGAGCCGGGGATCTTGCAGCACTCATCGTAGATAGTAGTGCACTCAATGCAGCATTGCTCAACGTCGACCTCAACCTCGGAGTGCTCGTAGGACTTGTCGTACTTGGAGTTGTAGTAAGACTCGCCGTGCTTGGACTCGTACTCCTTGTAGTAAGACTCCTCGTGCTTGCAGACAGAGGGGACCTCCCAGGGAACGACGATGAAGGGGTTGTAGCCGAGGCAGACAGTGTACTTCTCCTTGCAGATAGCGATATCAGCACCGGGAACAGCGCAGCACTCATCGTAGATGGTGGTGCACTCGAGGCAGCAGTATTCGGCAGTGTAGTAGCCGGCGTGGTAGCCAGAGTGGTAAGAAGAGGTGGAGTGAGAAGAAGAGGAGTAGTAGGAGCCGTACTTCTCCTCGAAGTAAGAGCTGGTGTACTTGGACTCGTACTCGATGTAGTAGCTCTTGTCGTGCTTGCAGCTGGTGGGCTTGACGAAGACAGAGTCGTAGGGGTTGTAGCCGAGACAGATGGTGTACTGGTTCTTGCAGACTTGGATGTCAGAGCCCTCAATGCTGCAGCATTCCTCATACACGGTGGTACACTCGATGCTGCAGATCTCGGGGGTGAAGCAGGTTCCAGTGCCGCACTCACACTTGCCAGGGACGGGAGACTTGGTGGGTCTGGCCATAGTGGTCATGGTGGTGGTGAAAGTGACGGGCAGCTGGGAGGTGACCGAGGTGGGGACGTTCATGCCACCAGAGGTGGAGAAGTCGGTGGTAGCAGGTCCAGGAGTCGTAGTCTGGGCGAGGCCAGTGGAGCTCAAGGCCACGGTCAAAAGACCGGAGAAGCCGAGGGAGTATCTCATCTTGAAAGATGGATATCAGAAAAAAGAGAGTGATTAAGTTGGATGTAAAACAGAAAACAAAAAGAGTGAATGTGAAGAACTGGGTTAGTAAAGAGTGGCAGACGCAACCGGCTGTGAAGGAGTGATGCTGGCTGAGCTGAGGAAGTTGATTTGGAGAGATGTCTACAGCCTTCTTATACTCAGAATCTCACGAGAGAACTTCCCTCGGAAAGATTCATGTTAGCTCCGTTTAGAGCCACGATGGACTAGTCCGGAATCTGGGGTAGGGCCGCTGGAATTGGGGAAATTCGATATTTCCCCCAGATTAGAGTGCCAGCCTGTCAAAGGGTTGAAGGGGTCAAAGATTTACCTCACGCGAGACATGTCCCTTGAGAATGTTTCAGATGAATATTTGACAAGTTTTATCAGATGACCTCGTATTTGAGCGAAGAATGCTGCAGTGCCGAGAAGGCATTGAAGGGAGGTCATGTTATTGCCGGCTTGGCGAGCAGAAGTTGTGGTGTTTGTGTGAACCACATATTCCATGCACAACAACATGCCCAGAATTTCCCGTTCACTTTTTTCTTAGCTCAAAAAACTCGGAAAGGCTCCCTCATCCTTACGACCGATTTAAAGTCGGGGGCGAGTGTCGGCTCACGAGTTGAAGGGATAGTGAACACAATGTCTCGGGCCCTCGGTTTAGTTACAGCTTTCCCTCTAAAATTGCCCAATCACGGCTTTTGAACCATTAAAATCTCATTTCTGGGGTGGAATCTAACTTGCCGACGGCCGATGCCCAGACTGCTTGGCTCGCAGGCTGAAGCAATCCAACGTATAAGCTTTCTTTAAGCTTGAACCAAGATTCCTAGACCCCTTTCACATAAGCGAGAACCACAGTAGGGCGGACTGAGACCCAGCCATCTAATTCCATTATCAGTTGACTTTGGGATTGATGTTTCTCTGCGAGAACGGGATCGTCAAAGCGTGTCCGACTTCTGGGGTAAATATCAGAATCTCAAGAAATTTAATAACTGATAGACAACGCGCTCAAATTCATCGAAGTGCCATATCAATCATAATATCAGAGCTCGAGACTATTGGCCGCCTGCCGACTTCCGGAAATCGCGCGGAAATTTGTGTCACTAGATTCATATCAAAAGGTCTCAGGTGATCCTTGGGAATGTTTCACTCCCGCCCGAGTCTCGTAAATAAACAACTATGCATTTTTTTAACCTTGTATACCTTATCAGTCTAGCTTTGCATGCCAGCCGTAAGGGAGAAATAACATGTCGCGCCACTAGCTAGACGAGACCAACAGATGCATCAGACCGCGTCGGAGAAATGAGCATGAGTCGGAACATCGCGATCGGGTGGCCAATTAATAGGGGCCGCGGAATGAACGCTATTGTTTCGAGATGCGTTTTGGCATGATTAGGGTAGTATTGAGTCTGGTGTCATGAGTGTTGAGGCCAGTTGTAGGTCAATATCCCATTCTGATAGTCGCTTGCCGAACATGAGGTTGTAGAGGACATAGCGAACAAGATGGTTCAGCCCAATACGGTCAAGCCCACCGGCGTCTTCGACCATCTGCATGGCGCCCAATACATGTTTTGCAGCGACAAGGTGATCTCCACAAGTAATCTACGTAGTCAGCCTGTCATGCAATCTCTTGTCCCATCGATGAACTCACCTCATCAAGCGCGAGAACTGTGGTCATTGCAACCGCATTCCGACGCGACGGAAGACTCCGCGATACAATTCCCTTCCGAAGGCTTTGTAGATAGTACTGCCTGTACTGAATTGCCAACAAGGCGTACTCATCGCGGAGCTCAACCTGAGCCAAGTACCGACACGCCGCAAGAAGACAGCCTCGTAGAAGAACAGGATCAGTAGAAACAAAGAAGATCCAGTTGCTTCTGATCTCAGCTGCTTGGTCTGCAATGTCCATGATTATAGGGCAATGTGCAATTTGGGAGGGCAAGACAGTTTGAAGATCTACGCGGGGATGGTTAGGAATTGCTACCCTACGCTGATCATGCTAAACTCACATTGACTAAAGATGGATTGCTCAAGTGTCGAGAGCGATTTAATAAAATAAATTATGTTACCTGGCTGAAAATCGCCAGGTAGCGTAAAAGGTACAGATGTTAATCTTTGTAGTTCGCTGGTCGGTGGTAAGGTAAGTTCTGTGGGCAGATTGTTTGGTTCATCATGGCCTTTTGCACTTTGCTGTCTCTTTTCATCGTTGTAGTGCACCACTCTTTGTTTCCGCGTCCGTGCATGGGCGACGCGAGCTGCGTGAGAGTGAGCTCTTCGCGTCGTCTTGGCTGAAGCACGTTGCCTAGGATCAGTCACAGTAATAAATTGCATGCTGAAGAGAAGCAAACACGTGCAGTAAAAGAATCGATATTAACTATCAACTTTCTCTCGTGATTAGAGATGCTTTTGAGCATTGTATTGATGATGATGCTTAATAATTCACAATTTCATGCCAAGAAGTGCTCCTACTCTATTGAGCCTAGTTTTGGCAAGCTAGCTACATATGGTAAGCGACCTCATCACCAGCCTCTTCATACACGGCGTTAAGAGCAGCAGCAACTTCTTCAGGCAGCGGCCCCTCCTCAACCGTATCAATATTGTCCTCGAGCTGTTGGGGGCTAGATGCACCGATGATCAATCCGTCGCCGTATTTATTGTTGAGAATGCTGTGATAAGCCGTCCATCTGAGGGCTGCAGCATGCCCTCTAATGTTATGCTTGGCGAACACTTCAATGGCCTTGTCGACAGCTCCAAGAACGGATGGCTTGATGTAGAGCGAATTAGTGATGCTTCCTGATTTGTGCTACAAGATGTCAGTCATGTATTTGGAGGAAATTTCGCCCAGAAATTTTACTCACTGCCGGGTCAAATCGTCCATTCGGAACAGGATTTTTGTGGCTTCCAGAAAAAAGACCGCCAGCGGCAGGGCTATAAGCATAGAACGCCATGCCGTTCTTTCGGAGAATAGGGAACAGCTCCTTCTCGCCGGCGCGAACAAGTGCGTTATAGTGGCCCTGATAAACAGCAGGCTTGATGAAACCCCTCGATTCACAGATATCGATCACTTCTTGAACTTCATCTGCTCGGAAGTTGGAGATGCCCCAAGTTTTGATCTTGCCATTTTTATGAGCCGTGTTGAGAGCTTCAAGAGCTGACTCAACTGGGTTATTACGATCAGGTACGTGAAGATAGTAGACATTGATCTGGTTGATCTTTAGAAGCTTGAGTGAGTTGTCGATATCATGAGTAATATTCTCTTTGGTATGGCCCTTCATGAAATCTGCTTTGGTGTCGATACTGAATCGCTCGCCTGCATTGACGGCGCCGAGACGAGGCTCAGAGCTGTATGGAGCCTGGGGCGAATAGACCGCTGCAGTGTCGAGCTGAGTGTAGCCTCGTTTAGCAAAGGCATCGATGAAGGCGTTGACTTCATCTGGAGTATCGAAGCGAGCCCAAGGGTCAGCTTCCTTGTCTCCGACCTGTGTTAGTGTTGGATTAGTTTTGACCCAAGACAATGCGTCCAACTACTCACGTTTGCCGCTCCAAGAATGAGCTTGAGAGGTGATTTTTCAGTGGAAGTCATAATGTCTTGCTTTGGTAGTGAAGATGAGTTCAAGTGATAAGACGTGAATGATTGAATGGAGAACTGGAGACTATTACAGTAAGTTTGTTGGGTTTATATACTGCTTGGAAGTAAATATCTTGCTACAAGACTTCAATGTCGTAAATCTGCCAAGAAGTGCTGTTGCCAATTATGGATAGCGTCAGGACGAGCATATGGAGCCATGATTCGTCCGATGACTTCGCCAAGACATGCAGTTTCCTATTGGGGAATATGCTGAAGCCTCATGTCTAGCACTGAGCTTCGATATGTTGAAGGAAACCCACAAAGATGCATTTGTAATGCAGACTTCGAGCGGATTGCATTACAAATCATGCTGTAGGCACAAGAATACGGGATTTGAGGCTGCAAATGGCATTTGTTGTGTCAGTATCTAGAATATGGGTCTAACATGACACCTAAGCTACATAGTTCGCCTCCATCCAGCCACCATCAACATATATCTCCTGCTTGGTCATGAATCTACTCTCATCTCCCAGTAAGAATGCTATGGATGCAGCAATCTCTTCAGGCTTAGAGTAGCGCTTGATGATTGACGTCAAGTGATCGCCCTCCGTCATTGTCCATGTACCTGCACCATTGGGCAAGTGTAGAGGTTGCCGGATCATGTCGGTATCAATACATCCTCTGGTATATGTGTAAGTTGATATTTGGGGTCTCATGGGAGATCACTCACGGGCATAGAAGGTTGACTCTGATGGGGTTTCTGGGGCACTTGGCACCGCCTTCATATGCAGCTGATTGACTCAAGCCGCGGATGGCGTTCTTTGAGGCTGCGTATGCTCCCATGCTTCCAGAAGCATACTTGACCTGTTGACTGCCGCAGTTGACGATGCTGCCCCCAGGTTTCATGTTCTTCATCTCGTACTTGATACTGTTGAAGGTGCCGATGACATTCACGTCGAGAACCTCCTTCAACTCCTCGAGTTCAAGGTCTTCGATGGGGTGAATGCTTTTGTTCATCTTGGCTATCAAATAGGTTAGCATTTGTCCTTCACGTAGTATCAGGAGCCAATCATCCCACCTGCAACATTCGCAGCACCGTCCAACTCTCCCCACTTGGCAACGGTCCCTTCAATCCATGCTTTGACATCATCAGGGTTCCTGACATCTGTGGGAAAATATATAACCCGATCCTTGACATCAGGAATATCCTGCTCAATGCCAGCAACAGCTTTCTTCAGATTCTCCTCCGAAGTAGCAGCCATAGAAACCTTGGCTCCACGTTCCAAAAGGTAGCGAGAGAGGGCCAGGCCTGTCCCGCGACTAGCACCAGAGACAACAATGACTTTGTCATGGAAAGGGTACGGGTTTGCCATTCTTAGAGTCGCAAAAAGAAAAACCAATACTAAACATGCAACCCATAAGAAGAATGGAGTATCGGCTGCCTGTTGACTGGGCAGATTATATAGGGGACCCCAGATACTTTCCAAGCAAGCCAAGCTTTGAGTGGTCCTAGAGGGGGATTGACTGATACACAGCGGCCAGGAACAGAAGAAGCTGTTAATATCTTGGTATGGAGTACTTAAAATGGAGCTTCTTGAGTCGTGGGGGATGGTATACAGAGAAGATACTGAGTCGCTGCGTTATCTCTTTCCCCGAGAGGATATCGCGCCCGATAGGACGGAAGCGATCATCACATGGTGTTGCATCGTCTCATGATCCCGCAGCAAAACCGTTTCAAAAAAGGGGGGCTGCCTTGGTGTTGGGTCTTGAACCCTACAGCAGAACCGGTTGAGTTACATTGTGTAGGCGAGAAATCTGAGCATTGCAGGGAATGGCTCGAAGGATTGAACAACTCATGCATCCTGGCCAATCCTAGTTCTGTATAACGTGGATCTACAAGAGGGGAAACAAAGCTCTTGATCTCTCTTTTCTTTTTCCTCTTGAGTTTGTCCAAAGGCGGCAAACGAAACCTATATGAGATGATTATTACCATTGGCGTTAACGGCAGGTAACGGTCTGCCTAACTTCCCGCGGTCCGGTCCGTGATTCTCATTCCTATTGCTGCTTCTGAGGAGTTTAACAACGGAGCGAAAGTGAGATTTGTGGGTTTACGTGGACCTCCTGGCAAGGATCAGATCCTTATTCCAGGACGTGGAGACTGCTATTTTCTCTTTGCACATGATTTTCTAGGAAAGATACAGGCGTAAGGAGAGTTCTTCCCGGGCGAATGAGAAATAAGAAAGAAGGTCAGATTACTAGACGGTGAAGACGACAAAAGAAAGTAAAAGTGACATATCGTCGAACACGGTGGGACTGCAGAAGCTGAGAATCTGGTACGAGACGTCGTCGATGAGGAGGAGGGACGAGTGAAAGATCCTAACAGAGCTTGTCAATTGTTGCGTCGCGTTGAAGAATATTGCTGATTATGATGCGACGGTCCCCTTTAGGGATCAAGATGTTCTGTCCCAGCCCAGTGGCCTGGATACGCAAGGGATTTCAGCCCTGTTGTTCCTGAAGCAAGCCCCATATATAATACCGGGTAAAAAGCACGCTTCAGAAGTGATCTGCAGCCGTTGGATGATATTTGCGAAAATCATGGGCAGCATTGTCTCAACGCTGGTCAACGGCCTTGGCTCGTTGCCGGGAACGTATCATCATGATTTACGGCTCCCGACGTCCTATCAATCCAGAAGCCTAGCATATATGATGGCTGTTAGTAGGTCACGCATTTGTTGTCAAATGTGGATCTCGCATCAGACAAAGCAAAACCACTGGGTCGGAAACTGCCAAAGCCGAGCTGATTCCCCTGAAGACCGTTGCAATTAGCTCACTTACGTTTGTACTGTTACATACACCAAGCGAATCGCATCGCTAGACATGGAGAACTTGAGGGAGAAAAAGAAATAATATGTTGGCTGGACGTTTCTCGGAGCAAAAGTGCCACAGGTCTTCCCTCACTCTTCGCTGGCCTTGAACTGTATGTTGTAGTGGCAAGTGAGGCACACGAGTTTCGAACAAGTTCTTCAGGTCTGGCATAAAATCCTGTGCCAGGCCCCGAGAGCTGACATCGGTCTCGGGTGCGTGACGGGAAGATCATCCTTGATGAACAGCAGTGGAGCCGTTGCAGATGAAAAAGAAAGCTCCTGACAACGTCCGCCGTTGAAACAGAATAAGGAATAAGCTTGTAGATCTCATGATTCCTCATTAGATTAACCTTAAGCACCTCCCAGCTGAAGACTTTTAGCTTAAAGCTGAATTCTTTGTCCTGCCCAACTCGTTTTTTCACTCCACGATTAATCGATACTGTCGCGGCCGAGTCGCAAATAGCCATGGCTGAGGAGGTGTATATGATGGAGCCGCCCGAGGGGCAGGACAGATGGGAAGCTGGAAGCGCTGCGACTATACAGATCATTCTGGGTGCTTGTCTGTTTACGCTTGGAACAGTCGTTTACGGACGCCGGATCTTGACCAGAGTGCGGATTCTCAAGAACCCTCTTCGTCTTGACGACTGTGCGTTCCAACTTTCAGATCTAGGGTTCAGTAGAGCTAACCTTCATGCAGTCCTCACTGGCGCTTCGCTTATAGCATGTTGGGTCTTTTATGCATGCACCATGGGCAGTAAGTCGTCCCATCCCTATCAACTCATATATACTAACAAGGACAGTGGTTGCCCAGGGAGGCTGTGCTACCAACTTCTGGCAGGTTACTCAATCCCAATACGAATCATTGCTGAAGGTACGTTCATGAATTCACCTCTTCGTCTTCGAGATGACTAACCTCTTGCAGTGGACCATCCCCGTCAATATCTTCTACATGCTGTCCTCTGATCTCGCCAAAATCTCTCTTCTTTTCTTCTACCTCCGCCTCTCACCCGAACGAACCTTTCGAATCGTCATCTATGTACTGATCAGCCTCTTCGGTCTTTACGCCCTCATCTACGCTATGATTAGTCTATTTGGCTGCCAACCCATCGAGGCCTCGTGGGACCTTGCCGCTCAAGCGACGGGCAAGTGTGTGGACAAGTTCGGCTTCTCCTTGGCTGCGTCGGTTGCCAATGTTGTCATGGACATGGTCATTTTGCTGCTACCTTTGCGGATTATTATCCCGCTACAAATTCCTCGTCGGCAGAAGATGTCCTTTCTGTTCCTGTTCACTACCGGTGGCTTGTCAGTAACCCTTCCTACATCGTTTGACTGAAGTGCTGACGCGTCCAGTGTCATCATCGTTGCCATCTATAATTGTGTGCTCACTGTTAAGCTATTCAGCAGCCCTAATTACACCTGGGGTCTCGCATACGAACTCTGCTGGATGTACGCTGAGTTGACTGGCTGTGTCATATGCGCATCCGCCAGCTCTCTGAAGCCATTCTTCAAACGAATCCTACCCAACATCTTCAGTAGTCATGGCGCCAGCTACGGTGGGCCCTCTGGAGCAACCGGCGGATCCAATGCTATCAAGAGCCGAAGACAGTTGAGTCGCAAGCAAACTGATGCCATCGAACTTCAGTCTGGAGATGACTCCGAGTCAGGAAGAAAGGTGACTGATGACGATGAAGCTACACTCTGGCCCAAGCCCCAGCAAAGTTTTGACAATGGCAATCACCAAGTTTTGGTGACTTCGCCTGGGGTAGGTTCTGGTGTTGCTGGTTCACGCAGAAGCAACTCCCATTTCCAAAGAAGCGGTAAAGCTGATGGCATCGAGATCATTTCAACAACAGAGGTTATGTACAGTCCTAGGTAGAATAGCATAGAGTTTCCTTTAGTCATAAATAGAGTCTTATCGAGTAATGTCATTGAAAGAGAACAGCATGTAAACTGAGCAGTCAATAACAGTCCATTACCCATGAAAGACTATTGTATTGGTGTGTACCCAGAATATCTAAAGGCCCTTCCAGAAGAAAGTCTTAGGCAAGGCAAAGTCTGCGCGTGCAATCTCATCCTTCGGATTTGAGCTGGAGGCAAGTATCACAGTGTACTTCCCAGCTTCAGCCTTCCACTTCGATGCCTCCTGGTCCCAGAATGATAAGGAATACTTATCGAGAGTAAGTTCAGCGGTTTTGGTCTCGTCGACATCCACAGTGACCTTGGTAAATGCCTTCAGCTCTCTGACTGGCCGTTGAAGAGAGCTGTCGGCGTGATGGATGTAGAGTTGAACAACTTCGGCACCCGCAAAGGCGCCCTTGTTGGTGATATCGACCGTGACGCGCATCTGGTGATCAGCCGCTGGTGTAAACTCCTTGGGCACAGTGAGATTTGAGTACTCGAACTTCGAGTATGACAGCCCATGACCGAAGTAGAAGAGTGGCTCTCGGTCAACCATCTCGTAGTATCGATGACCGATAAACACCCCTTCGCCATACACAATATCATAGTCGGCCTTGGAGAAGGTGAGGTACGCTGGTGTATGCTTAACGGATTTGGGGAATGTCAGTGAGAGCCTTCCAGAGGGATTGACCTTGCCAAAAAGGACATCAGCCATGCCATGACCTGTCTCTTGGCCGCCAAACCAGGCGTGAAGAAGAGTCGCCGCTTGAGACTCCCAAGGCATCTCGATAGGCAACCCTGATTGCGTAATGATAATCTGTAATGTGTCAGCTCAAGCATTTCGGCTAAACAAAGGTCAGCTTACAGCATCGGGGTTGGCCTCCAAAACAGCCGATATCAACTCGTCCACGCGACCGGGAAGTCTCAGGTGCTTCCTGTCGCTGCCCTCATACTCAAAATCCGATGATAAGCCAGTGATAACGATAGGAACATCAACCTTTTTGGCAAGTTCCACGGCATTCTTGATACCCTGGTCTTCGTCGTAGAGCTCAAAAATTCCCACGCGGCCAGCAAGTGTTTGTGCAGTGCCAACACCGCCTGAGAGGCTCTCGTTAACTTGCAGCACCTCGAGGTTAAGTACCTGACCCTTCTCGAATTCGCCCTCGTAAAACCTCTCCATGGACAAGCGGTTGAAGCAAGGTGTTGAGTCGGTTTTTGGGGGCTGGCTTGTCCACAGGTCGATAGCCTCCTTGCCGTCAATGAGGAGCTTTCCCTTTCCAGAAGTGCTGAAGCCGAACTTGAGCTTTCCCGACTCTTGGATGGTGTACTTGGCTTTCGCTCTGGCGTAGAATTTGGTTGGGAGTGACGCGTGGTAGCTCTCTGGAACATCGACTAGTTGCTTCTCGGCTGTAGTTGACACAAGAACCTTGGTATTGGGGTTCTCTTGCGGGTCCTCCCCAAAGATCTCGACAGACCAGCCCTCGGAATCGGAATCTGGGGGAGTGTGACCCTTGATGAGGGGACTGAATCGGAATGCTGTTTGTAGTGTTAGCATGTAGGAGTAATGACATCATAACGTATGACTTACAATTGCAGCCTGGAGTATATGTGATATTCTCCTCTCCTACAACTTCCTTGATCGCCTCATATGGGGTAATGCCATAGTAAGGCTCAACCTCAGCACTTCCACCACCGCAAAGAGCAGGGTTCTTGACATGATCTCCAATCAGTCCGAACTTCAGGTCCTTCGAGTTCTTGATCGGTAGTCTTTGCTTGTCGTTCTTCAGTAGCACTACTGACTCAGCCACAAGCTGTCGAATCAGGGCACGTTGTTCTGGTGTATCCGACTGAGGGGCCTTTCCTGATTTCTCGCCCGCTTTGCACTTATTCACAAGGTTCAGGACGTTCTTGACGGCTGTATCGACTGTTGCTTCGGACACCTTTCGAGAGTTGACAGCAATACTGAGGCGCTTTCCTCTCCAATCTGTTGGCCCAGGCATCTCCAGGTCCAAGCCAGCATTAATAGCTTCGGATGTGCTGTATGTGCCGAACCAATCACTCATGACAAGTCCCTTGAACCCCCACTCTTCACGCAAGATCTCCTTCATTAGCAGAGGATCCTCACTTACATGGATCCCGTTTATTTTGTTATAGGACGTCATGATCGTCCAGGGGTCTGATCCTCGAAGGGCGAGCTGGAAGGGTAGCATATGGACTTCTCGGAGGGTGCGCTCGATCATAACCACGTTGTCCTCGATACTGTTATCAGACTGATCATGAGCTGCATAGTGCTTGACGCTTGTTGCGACGCCCTGTTCTTGAACACCATTGATGTAATGCGCGCCCAAAGTTCCGCTGAGAAAAGGGTCTTCACCAAAAGCTTCAAAACCACGCCCGATCAGCGGTGAGCGCTGTAGGCAAAGTGTCGGTGCTAGCAAGACATGAACACCGCGGACCTTGGCTTCTTCACCAAGAAGGCTTCCAATTTTATGGATGAGTTCAGTGTTGAAGGTAGCGCCCATTCCCGTTGCTGACGGCAGCATTGGACTCGGCATCTAGCGGTCTGTTAGTTCAGGCTGCCCAGACATTTAGGGGTACTCACACGATTGAATGACCGCCGCCCTCGAATTCCATGAGGCCCATCTGAAGTCTAGACTGTCAGTTTCATCATTTCTCTCATATTCGGCATCCCAGACTTACAATAAGTGCAGGAATTCCATGCTTCTCAAGACCAGTCATACGAAACGATCCCTGGCCCGCCAGAAGCTCCACCTTCTCATCCAGCGTCAAGTTGCTCAACAGAGCTTCAACATCGACAAAATTACCTTCAGCCATATTTTCCAATGTCGTTAACAAATGTATAGTAATAGCAGAAGAAATTCTTCGTGGAATTGGGACGAATGCTGAGTTTTGTTGAATGGCACTACTCAGCAGGATTTAGCCGTCGGCTGTTCGGGCCGCTAAAATTACAGGTCCCCTCACGTTGGATTGAGGTATTTGGTCGTTGGAAACATCTTGGCAACACGATCGTCGGGGTGACTGTCAACCTTTATTCTGTTTGGTGGAGACTCCGCTCTTGAGTTAATAACCATGACAAAGTCTTTGTAATTGACACTAGTTGCATTGCAAAGCTGGGGTAATTGCATGCTGACAGCTCGGCAGCTGGGCCCATGCTTGTGAAGGGCGCGCTCAAATGCGAAGTCGAGGGATCGTACACAATTCTAGGAATGTTCTGAGTACTATAACTCACGCTGGCTTTTGCCCAATGGTAACCAAAGCCCGAAACATGGCACCCTTTTCCTTAACTTCCTTCTCAAACCTCTCGGCCAAGTTCTCATACGTAGAGTTGGGTAGTTGCACACCGAGGGCTGTTACTGTCAGTCGAATTCTCATACATCTCAGAAGTATAAGCTCACCTTTTGCCCCCTCAAGGAGGCTTGGGATGGTAATCACGAAAGGCTGCCATGATAGCTCGGCTGCTTCATCGTCACCCAGCAGCTTGCCCATGGGCAGATCTACCGAATGAACAGTCACGTTCTCGAGTCCTGCGACCTCGAATGCGCCCGGCAGTTTGCGAATACAATCGGATCCCATGCCCATACCATCGAACATGGCCGCGATGAGGTTGCTCACATCCCTCCACGCCGGACCTACGTTGGGCCGATCTGTTAGGTCAAAGTCAAGCTCGTGGACCTGAAGCCAGCCTCTAGGGGCAGCCGTTGCTGTCTGGCGTCAGTATGATGGTCCCAAAAGGTAAAAACACTCTTGTTTACTCACAAGCGAGATTATCAATGGCTTTCTGATAGCCCACCTTGGCAGCTCCAAGGATGCTGTACCTCATGTGTGTCAAGTCAAAAGCTCCGACAAGTTGTTCTCTGGGCGATTCACAAAGGTCGTAAACTTCAAAGCGAATGCCCCTTTCGGAAGCAGGTAGAAAGGCCTCAACAATATCAGCGCCAACGAGCTGCGCAGATGGAGAAACCTGCTTCTTCAGGTCTCTAAGCAAAACTCCTAATCTTCCTGTCAGTCAAGTTAACACCTGGGACAGTCAGACTACTACCATCGGCGCACCCGACATCAAGAATTCTAAGTCCTTCTTTATCCAGTGGTATGGGTGCAAAGACAATCTTGCTGTCAAGGCATCTCTGAACCCAGGCATGCTGTTTCTGGAGCCGTTCTACCTCTCGGCTTATTTCCCAGGGATAGTCAGCCTTGTTCTCGGAGCTCATTATGGAAAGGAGATCGGATGATCTGTTGTGATCGTAGTAGGTTTGACAGTACTGAGTGTAGCGGCTTCTGTGAAGACTGAGTCGAATTACCCGAGGTCTTATATGCCATGGAACTTATCATACTACAGAAACTATCGCAGGGATTTGTTCGGTTCCTACCCGACCAAGTCTCCCTAAATATCTCTCCGGACATCAAGAATTGTCTCCGGGCTTCTAGAAAGTCTCCATGAAGCTTGAACTCGATAACCATGGCTAGTGCTTATTGCTTGGCAACTCTCGTAAGCTGGAATTGCTCGAGATACCGCCAGGGTCCCTTGGTTGATGACTTAGTAGAGCTACAGAATCCCTTCCTCTCCCATTTTGGACCTGGGATGCAACTGGGAGCCGAGGCTCGAGTGTTGGCAGTCAGTAGGTAGTCTCACGTAATTTCAGCGTGTCATTCGGGGTTTCTGGAGATTTCCGTTGGTGTTCAACCTCGCAGCTACTTACCCTCCCTCCTGTTCCCCCTAAGAGCCTGGTCTTGGACCTGAAAAACATGCCTGGCAGGTAAGCAGCCGGGGTCTTTCCCAGCGTTTCCCATGGATGATGTCTACTGTTAAAAGTTGGAAAAAGGTTCATTGATAGTCATTCAGAACATAACTAGTGCTTCCAAGGCAGTACCATGGCAAAGTAATACCAGACCAAAGGATCCAGTACTCGCACTTCCTTGAAAGTGAGTGTCGACAAGAATATTAGCATCGCAAAATAGGCATATGGCAGTTGTAAGATATGTTGAGATCAATATATACACTTAAAATAGAACATGCCACACGCGTTTCCAAGCAGGACCATTGGCAAGCTGCTCGCGATAAGCGTTGATGGTATCCCAATCATGCTCGCGACGACCGGTATCAAGATCGATCTCGCTAACCTTTCTCCATCCCTCTCGCTTCCAGATGTATCCAATAACATAGAATAGAATGACAACGGGCAGAGCCAGGTATGACTCGAAGAAGCCCTCAGCAGTGCCGAGGGATCCATCAAGGTTGGTGATGGCAGTGTAGAACTGCGCAATCAGAACGATGACGATAAGGATCAGTCCAAGCCAAGAGCCCCAAACTCCGAAGACGTGCTGGAAGGGGATCTCATCCAAAGTGTGACCGTGGTACTTCCAAGCCTGTCGGAATCGAATATGGCAAAGGCAGATAGAGCCCCAAGTGAACAAAGCAGCCAGACCGGACAAAGCCTGAAGCCAGACGAAGACGGTGTTTCCATCGCCACTGACACTGATATATCCAAGAGCACCGATGGCGATGATGGACACAACAGCAGGAAGAGGACGACCAGACTTGTCAATGAAAGAGAAGAATTTGGGAGCATAGCCCTGTTGCGCAAGCGCGACAAGAGTTCGGCTACCGCCGTAAACGCAGGAGACGCCGATGGACAAGACGGAAACGAGGATGATGACGTTCATGAAAGAATCGTAACCCTTGAGATGAGCGTTGGCGGCAGCGATGACGAAGGGAGAGGCACTAGGGTCGTCGTTGCCGGCGTTCAGAAGTCTGGGGTCCTTAGAGCTGACGAGGAAACCGACTAGGAGAAGGCCAACTACGTAGAAGAGGGTGATTCGCCAGAAGACCTGCTTGATGGCGCCAGGAAGAGACTTGGCGGGGTTCTTGGCTTCGGCAGCAGCGAGACCAACAAGTTCTGTTCCACTGAAGGAGAAGGCTGCGGTGACGAACACACCTGGATCCATTAGTATCTGGAGAGTATCACGGGAATGAGGGATTATATCTTACCGCAGAAGCCTCGGAAACCGTGCTGAAAAGCACCTGGATCATACCAAAGCTTGGCGCCCTGGTAGGTGCTGTATTCTCCATCGGAAGGGCCTCCACCGCAAACGAGGACAACAGCGATGATCATGAAGATGACGGTGGCAGAGAGCTTGAGCAGTGCAGCCCAGAACTCTTCCTCGGCGTAACCAAGAGTGCCAAAAATATTGACGAGGATAATAACAGCAAGGAATACCTGTAGCATGTCAGTCAGCAGACTCACGATAGCTTCATGGAGGCTGAACTTACGCTGACCCAGATAGCTACGCTAGTATGGGGAGCCCAGTATTGGATGACTGTGCCGCAAACTGTCAATTCAAGAGGAAGAACGAAAGCCCACTGCATGACATAGTTCCAACCCATGGCGAAACCCCAAGAGGGGTCAACAAATCGGTTGGCATAGCTGATGATTTATTAGCTCATGTCTTGATTGGGGATGAACAGAACTCACGTATAGAAACCACCAGAGACGGGATACATGACAGCAAGTTCACCGAGAGCATAGACGACGTTGAAGATCATGACACCCATGATCAAGAAACCAATAGTCAATGAACCAGGGCCACCAGTCTGCAGAGCAGAACCGCTACCGACGAAGAAACCAGCACCAATACTGCAAATGAGTTAGACACCGAAAGCAATATTAGCGCGTCATCATTTAGCAGGGCGGCAATAAGCCGGCGTTACACGATGACGACAGAACGAAAATGACTGACCTGCCACCAATAGCGATCATGTTAAGATGACGGGGCTTCATCTCACGCTGCAACTCAGCGGTACCCTTTGCGTAATCAGCATGGGGAGCGAATGATCCGGGAGTAAGCCCATTGCGCAGCGCCCACGACTGCTTGGAGCCATCCTCAATGGGCTCAGTGGTGCCCTGCTTCTCATCGTATCGCGGTGATGTATCCTGAGCCTCAAGGGCTTCTTGTTTAGGATGGATTTCCGACATGGTGAGATGGTTAGATAAACTTCAATGTCTTGAGAGTCAGAGGATCAGAGGGAATTAGAGACAGCGTGGGCTAATGGCAGATATATACAATACGACTGCTACAGTACTCGAGCCAAAAGTGGCAACTCGGGGGGACCATCCCTCACACGGACCTAAATGAAAAGCGGAAGGTGGTTTCTTGGAAGGACGCAGAGAGAGATAGGTACCTGGGAAGGGTACGTAATATGGAGCACTGCATTGATTTGATTGTTGGTTTCACTGCTCGAATTGCTGTGGTGATCCGTTTCTGGAGACTGGGGGCTTGCTCCTCTATCTCACGGATAAAGCGGCACTTTGCTCAGCTGGGGCAAAAGAAGTGGACACTCGAATGAACCAAAGCTTAAGCCACCGAAAAAAAGGAGCTAGGGGGGAGCAAGGGAAGAGAGGGAAACTAGCCTATCAACCGTTTGGTCGCGTGCTGACGTAGGGAAAAGAGTGCTACTGAGCGGAAGTTTTTAGAGCTGAGGTTAGGCTGTGGCTTAATGCTGTGCATCCTCGGATCCGAAGGTATTGTCGTCGATTTCGATTCCTCTACAGATTTGGGTAGACATGTTTTATCTGGTGTTACATGTGATGTTCTACAGTCTCGATAAGGTGCGCGCAAAGGGCTCCTCCCAAGTCTGGGGAAAGTGGCATCTTTTGAAGAATCTATTTGTCATAGATTCGAGTTTCTTACCCCGGAATATCTGCTGCTGGATCTGCGTGCGTGTGAAATTGATTGAGCAGTTGGCAGCAAATGGCGTAGCAGCTGTATCATTGGGGCGCGCCCGGAGCCGAGCTAGCCGGAAGGACCTCTTATCAAGCTGCCGATCCCGAGGCTAACATACGATGAGCAGTGGCTATTGGGCAGAGACAGTTGGCTTTTATCTGACTGGAGTCTGGAGAAGGGGGAATATAAACGGGTCTTGCTGCGGTAGGACCGACTTTGACTTGTGTCATGTCATGGGAGGAGGAATGGGATGCAGTCATTGATAGAGTTTGGGTACTGATCCTCGTTGGTTCAAATCTTAGGTGAGAAATACGCACGGATGGATGGCCCAAGACAAAAGGACATGCCAGGGCTTAATTGTGATGGTGAGTGTTTGTAGTATATGTTCAATTGTAATGACTAGAAATGAAGTTGAAGAACTTGGAGATATTCCCAATTAAAACCGTGCTTGATCTCTTGGCAGGGCGGGAGAAGCCTCTGACAGCTTGGCACCCGTTGATGTTCATCTTGGCATTTGACAGCGACATTACAAGCATTATCTGGGGGAATATCCACGACGCGCAAGGTATCTAAGATCAAAGAGGAAGCTGTTACATAAAAACAATGTCTCTAACCTTGACCTCCCGTTTTAAGGGTTCCAAAAGCTAATTTCCATTAAACTCGTCGCAAGCATTGGATCTCCACGCGACCGTCCGTCTCGTGTCGCAAGCTCCCCTAAGTGAGCGCTAATCTTACTGCACTCAGCGCCCTGCTCCAGTGAACAAACTCCACTGTCCTTGTTTTCCTAACCTTCATCGTCAAAACGATCAGCGTAATTCATCGCAAATCGAATCTAAACGACGATAAGGATTGTTTTAAACACGCTCCATCAAGCGGCAGAATGACGCAACGGGCAAGCCTTGTTTGTGTTTGGCTTGCATTAGCTGCAACCCATTCCGTGCGATAGCGTCCACCCGTTGGAATTAGCGGAACAAGTTTCCAGGGAATGACGTCTGTGATTCAACAGCCGAGCCCTGATGGTACACTAACAGATAGCGCCTTATCGCCGTCCTGGTAAATTGCTATCTGCTATAGCGCAAACAGCCTGTAAGCGAGTGTTCCGCGTCCGCGGAATCGGCCTCCAGTGGAAGCATTATCCACATCTCGGCCTCTGGGAACATCAGACCTTAATATAGGGTATCAAAATCAACTTGGCAAAGAGACTCTTAAGCTTCAGCTAGATTTACCTAAAAATATTTATCGCTTAGAGTTAAGGTCTTGAGTTTTCTTTCCTCCTCTAGCTTTGCTAGCAGAAACAACATCAATTAAACAATATTGGGAGTTTCCGCGATAATTGGACAGTCATCAATAGCTTAACAATAATATTCTTGTGGACGTACTAGTAGTATTAACACCTCGTACTCTTCGTATCACTTCTACGCATCCCTTCCGAGTCCCGCGCTGACCTTCATAACAGCCTTCTCAGCCGACAACTGTCCTTCTCTGCTCAACCGAAAGGCCTTAGTAACGTCTTCCAGAGTTCCAACTTCTACAACAGGGTTTGCTTCAAGATCGCCCCTCTCCAGCATCCCCGTTACTAGTCGTAAGTATTTCTCCCAAGCACTTTTCTCGTCTGGTGTCTCAGGACCAGTGTTATCGAACACGGTGTATTCCTCACCCAACGCCCTGCCAAAGACAGTAAAAGCGAGCATGGACTCGGCTTTGACATCTGGATTGACAGCGCGAAGAGACTCTTTGTCGAGTGGTGATAGAGCAATCAGCTGAGACCCTGCGCTGTGAGTCAGGCAGCGGGCTACTTTCTCTAGAGAACCTCCATCTGCAATGTTATCGAGGGCATATCTCAATTTCCCTCCTGTAATTTCTTTGACACGATCAACCCAATCTTCATCGTGGTAATCGACCGTGACCTCGGCGCCCAGCCGTCTGAGAAGGTCATGGTTCTTGGACGAGGCCACTGCAATGCCACGAAGACTGCTGAGCTTGCCAAGTTGAACAGCATACAGCCCAACACTCGTGGAAGCACCATACACCAGAAAGTCCACTCGGTCTTCTTTGGACTGGTAGGGTTCAGGTAGCGACAAGTGCTGATACATAGCTTGCGTGGCCGTCGCAAAAGCGAGTGAGATAGTCGATGCCTGCTGCAAGCTGATGTCGTCGGGCACGGCAAATACGAGTGATGCCTCGATGTTCATGTATTCTGCAAAAGACCCAATGCCCTCGAAGGTTGCGCCGTGGACCCAGCCGCCAACTCTTTGGCCTTTCTTCCAGTCGGAGCCGTTGGGGTCTTCGACTGTACCAGCGAAGTCACAGCCTGCAATGAGACCCGGCTGTGCTGGTCCGTCCAAGACATCGCCTTCAACGAGTTTCCAATCACCAGGGTTCAGAGCCGCGTAGTGAATCTTGACAAGAACTTCTCCTTCTCGTGGACTTGGACGAGGGACTAACTGGACAGACCCGCCCCCTTTCCCATCCGTCACGAAAGCTCGCATTCTAGTCATCTCTCGTGCTGTCGAAGGATTCTCTCTCGATTTCCGGATGCTGTTGAGCGGGTGAGCTAATGATTCGTGGCGGTACGACTTATAAGACCATTATTATCCGAGTCGCAATTGAGACGAATTGATAAGCAGCCCTGAGAAGCAACGTTATGAATCGAACTATTCCTGTTCCTTTCCGCTAGTTCTTGCATCGCGACCTATCAAGTCCGCTGGGATATTCCAGAAATGGCAGCTGGGATCACTATCCTTGTCAGCCAAGACAGCTCATGGAAAGACTCAATGCCGACTTACAAATCACACAAACCACAAGCAGATTCATCGTGAACAAAGTGATTTAGTTTTAAAACATGGTTCATTAACATCTAGTAGAAATCATCGCTCATTATGCAAGAGTGAGCTGCCTATTAAGACTTTTCCAATAACATGACTTCTCCGCCATCTAGGAATTCCAGCATCACAAAACCCTCGTCCTAATCGCAGAAACAGAGATGAGACACCCAATACAAAGGAAATCGTAAAGTTCATAATCTACAGACGAGCAGAGAAGCTGGCCTGTGAGGTCTGGCCATATGCGCTCTTCTCGGGCTGGTAAAAGGGCAGAGATGTAACAGTAGCCTTGATGCGCTTGCCGAAATACTCAATCTCTACCTTGTCGCCCTCGAGGACTTCCTTAGGTAGGTATGCGTAGGCGATGGGCTTACGGACGCTGTATCCAAATGCCGCGCTTGTCACGTAGCCAACGGCACGGCCCTTGACGAATACTGGCTCCTTGCCGAGAATGACGGAGCGACCATCGTCAATGGTGAGACCGCGAATGCGGCGAGACACCTTCTCGCTGGACCGACCCTTGAGAGCGTTGTAGCCAACGTAGCCATCCTTGCCTGGCTGAAGAGCAAACTCGAGTCCAGCCTCATAGGGGTCGTACTCAGAAGTCATATCGGTACCCCAAGATCGGAAGCCCTTCTCAATACGGAGAGCGTTGAAGGTGCTTCGGCCAGCAGCAATGACTCCGTAAGGCTGGCCACCCTGCCAAAGAGCATCCCATAGTCGCAGACCATTGTCGGCGGTCGTGTAAATCTCCCAGCCTTCCTCGCCAATGTACGAGAAGTTGGTGGCGATGACGGGAATGCCAGAGATCTCAGCCTTCTTGACGCTCAGGTAAGGCAGGGCCCGGTCGGAGAAGTCGTCCTTGCTGACGAGCTTAATGAGATCCTTGGAACGGGGACCCCAGACTCCAACGGCAGCGAGGCCACCTGTGATGTCGCGGACCTGGACTGCTCGGTGAGGGCTGGCCTTAGTCTGAACCTTGGCCTCGCGGGTGAAGTAGTGAAGGTCGACGGGACCGTTGACGCCAAGATGGAAGAGATCTTCTCCGAGTCTGGCGACGAAGATGTCACTCTTGATACCACCATGAGAATCCAAGAGCAGCGTGAATGTCACCTTGCCGACCTTTCCAGCAACGTTACCAGTCGTCAAGCGCTGGAGAAGCTCAGCAGCACCAGGACCAGTGATCTCAAGTCGTCGAATAGGAGTCTGATCGTACAAAGCAACAGCAGTTCTCGTTTTCCAAGCCTCAGCCGCCGAAACAGCAGAGTAGTATCGAGAAGACCAAGCATCTCGCTCGACAGGCTTCCAAGCCTCGGGCAAGTCCTTAAGCAGCTTCTCGTTGGCTTCAAAGTGGTGAGGGCGTTCCCAACCACCAGCCTCGAGGAAGTAGGCACCAAGCTCCTGCTGGCGTTGGTGGAAGGGGCTGACTCGGAGGTTGCGGGGTGACTCCTTGGGCTGGAGAGGGTGGAGGATATCGTAGACTTCGACGAACTGTGTAGATGTTGTTTCGGCGACGTAAGCAGGGGAAAGCTGAACTTGCTCAAAGCGGGAGATGTCGCATTCGGAAAGGTCGATCTCAGATCGGCCCGTAGTGAGAAGCTCAGCAAGTGCCTTACCGACACCGGCGGATTGTGTGACCCAGACAGCTTCAGCGACGTAGAAGTTGTCAAAGTTGGGGGCCTGACCAACGAGAGGGCCACCGTCGGGAGTGAAAGACATGATACCGTTGAAACCGTGGTCAATCTCGGTTTCTCGGAGAGCAGGAAGGATCTCCTTCGACAACTCCCAACCTGGAGCGAAGTCCTTGGGAGTGAATTGGAGGCTGGATGGCATGTTTCGGGAATCGACGTTCTTAGGTGTCTCGCCAAGCGAGGCTGCAACAACGAGCATTGGGCGATGGCCGTAGAATCCAATGCCGATGTGATCACCGTGCTCACGGTAGTAGAGATCCTGATCCTGGTGACGGAGGATAGGAAGTTTGGCACCATTGGGCTCCTCGTTCTTGCCCTTCTGGCAAGGAACTGACTTTGTGTGCACGTATTGATGGGCCATTGGTGTCAGGGGAACAGGCAGGCCAACCATGGCTCCAATCTCAACACCCCAGAATCCAGCACATGAGATAACGATATCAGCCTCGAAAGTTCCATTCTTTGTGTGAACAGCTGAGACGTGGCCGTCGTGGTGGTCGATGGATGTGACCACCGTAGATCCGTGATACTTAACACCAGCTGCTCGTGTTCGCTCAATAAGCTTCGCTTGAGCAGGACGAGCCAGTGCGAGACCATCAGTTGGAATGTGAAGTCCACCAAGCACCTTGCTCTTATCCAGCAAGGGATACAACTCCAGACACTTCTCAGGGCTGATTAGATTCGCCTCAATGCCCCAAGAGTAAGCATATCCCCTTTTTCGCTTGAGCTCCTCCAGTCGTGCAGGAGTAGTAGCGATTTCTAAACCACCGACTTGGTTGAAGCATTCTAGTGATAGTAGCTTCTCAACTGTGTATGTGGCCATCTTGCTGAGAGTCTTTGATGTGTTTGTCTGGAATACAAGACCAGGGGCGTGAGAGGTTGAGCCACCAGGCATGTCCAGAGGTCCCTGGTCCAGGACCGTGATGTCGGTCCAGCCGCGAGAGACCAGCTCATCAGCAACGTTGACGCCGACGATGCCAGCGCCAATAATGAGTACCCGTGGTGAGGGTGCCATTTCTGCTATTATGTGATGTAGGTAGGAGATGAGATGGAAAAAGGAGAATGAGATGAGAATGGTTTCCAACACAGAAGCTTCTATTGGCAAAGATCAAAGGTTCTAGTCGAAATATATCTTTCTATCAGCAATCTACGACTCCGCACTCCTCCTCACCGAGATCATCCTCAAAAGTATCTTGTCACTATGTCATGGTTACGATAAGAGCAACTAACATGAGAACCTCCGGTTGCGGGAGCGCTCACGTGATCGGTATGGAGAGGCGGCGCCGTTCAAAGGTGGAGGGCGTGTGTTTATGGTGTTGCGTTTTCCGGGCCTGGCATGCGGGGGAGCAGAGCTACAGAGATAACGGGACGAGTCTAGATCTATTTTGGTCTTGGACCGGGCATCGAGTGCCGGTCGACCCCGTGCTGAGGATGATAGGACGCGTGATAACGAAACGAGATAGAGAATAGAACGCGCGATGTCGGATTTTGCAGGCGAGGAACGGCCACTATCGAAGCGTCAGAGACCCATGCATTCTCAATGGAAAAGGTTAAACAAGTACGTGGACGCCGCTCGGTTGGGGTTGCATGAAGTTTTGCCATGGGGAGGGGAATGGCAATCAGCTGGACTGCCACGGACTTGTCATAGCGAGGAGGAAAGGCTATTTTTACCCTTGCAAGTACCGCACAAGCAAAGCAAAAACACCCCAAGAAAATTGGTCATGGGACCTTTTGCGGGAGAGTCACATTTCACGATGCCTTCATCTCGCGAGGGGCGTTGGTGTTTCGCTTGTGCAATCTCGTGGCATTGAGGCCCCCTCCCTGCTATGTTTCTACACCAATTGAAAGCGACACGAAGCGCATTCGTTATCGTCGAACTGTCATCGGTAGTCATTCTTACCGCTCATTCTAATGAATGGCATTTTGGTGTTGTTCCCTTTGTGACTCTTCCCCTCTCTCGATAGGCTCTTCGTGCCGTGTTTCCTCAGGATTAACCCAATTGAGGCGACACCAATTGAGTTCACGATGGTCAAGGACGGGGAAATAACCGGTGATAACAACAAACAGCCCTTCCAAAAGGTTGTCCGACGAATCCAATCATCACGGCCAGAAAAGCTTGGCTCATTTGGTTGCCAGGCACGTTGGACTGCATAATGCCCCATTGGCCTACCAAAATTCCCATTCAAGAGATGGTGTCGACCCTGGAATTCCGGCCTCCTCTGCAGCCGATGGAACCGAGTAGACAACTTGACCTATGAATGAAGACCACATTTGCCAAGAGGATTCGAATATCCAACCGCCATGTCGTGGCATGCCCAAGTGGAGCGGTGAAACGAAACCGACTCAGGTGAGGGTTTCTGATGTGCATTGCGCCGTGAAGCTAAACTCAACACCAAAAACTGTGCATCGTCAGATGAAAATCCAGACTGTCCGGCTGACCCGCCTCGCCTCTCCCAATATCGCCAAATTAGCCTCCCAAGTCCCCTCCCCCGCGTCGGAGCCCTGAAATATACCCCGACTTCCCCGGTTTACCCCAGGTTGTGTAGACGCCCGGTTTCATCGTATGGAGACATGTTGACACATAGAAATACTGAACCCGCGGGAGAGACTTTTTCCCTTCTCTTTAAAACAAAAAAGTAGTCAAGCACGGTCCCACTCCTTGACACTTTCTCATCCACTCAGTCTCTCACCTTGGCTAGGGAGGGACACACTGTGCATATCTAGCGTCTTCTCTATCTCCGGTAACCTTCTCTCCCCCGCATTTTCAAACTTTTTGGCCTTCGGTGTCTTCCCCAGGAAATCTGCCCGGTTTCGGCTACCCCGGACCCCCAAATCGAGACGCTCATCGGAGAGCGAGCGGGGGAGAAACCCGCCGAGGGAGTTTTAGCTCCGCAGTAAACACTGACGGCACGGGGCTTGGAGATGGATGGATGATGCGCAGCTTCTGTCATTGTGGAGAGAAGACCTGCAGCGTCGCCCTGTTTTTGTTTACTCTGTATGGAACTGGAGATTTGGAGAGAAGGAAGGATTCGGGAGACAATGCACCGTTGATCTAAAACAGGGAATGACAAGTGTCGTTATGCATGGAACGACGGGAGAAGGTACTACGCCCAGTCTTCTAGCCGTCTCGATTAAGCAAGAGAATATTCTACTGTATGTATCTCTGCCGTAGATCTCCACTACCCTACCCTAGCCTTTTGTCGATACCCAAGATCCATTTACCATACTCCTAAAAGTGATTAAACATGATATTACTAAAATTTTCACCTTCCCACCATGCAGGCCCTCTGTTCTCGCTCAGGGCAGGTTGGGGGTCATCGCAGCCCATGTCGGCAATGTTGACGAACTGCGACGAGTCCGCGTAGAGCCAAGGCGTAGTGCATAGCGTCAAGTTATCGTCCACTGGTACCTCATCGTAGACAGTGTCGCGCGCAGAGTCTGGACCCTGCGACGAGAGCGGGGCCTTGTAAGATAGCGTTGGCGCTTCTTGGCCGCCGTCTGCAGTGTTGATTGTGATCTCCGGGGCGCTGGCGACGATGATCTCCAGCGTGATGTTCTCATTTGCATCCTCGTTTGTGGGGTTTGGGACGAGGGATTGGTTGAGAAGACCAGCTGTTGGGAGCTCGTGAGAGTCTGCAAAGGTGTTGAACTGGAGGATCTTCCACATGAGAGGGACGCTGAGGTAGATCTTTGAAGGCATCCAGTCTTCAACGTCCATGCTATCAGATGTACCTGCAGCGATGCGCGTCATCTTGTCAAGGTTACGGTCCTGCCAATTGTTAGTGCAAGTTCAGGCGACACTTAAAAAATACATACCAATGCTCTGCAAGCTGCTGAAGTGTGCATAAAAGTCTTCAAAAATCGCCTGCACTTGGCAAAGTCCGTGTTTGACTTGTGCTTCAATCGCGCTGCAGCAGCGCAGCAGTAGTACAGGTGCACAGTCGCCGCAATGGCAGCGACGTGGCCGAAGAAAGGATCTGCAAGCGGTACTTGCTTATCGACGACCATGTCGATCATGCGAACGATCCATGTGGAATGCAGAAGTGCCAATTCTGACGATCGCCTCCAAAAAGTGTTTGGGATGGCGAGGTTGGGGTTGTGCTGGGCCCCCACGATGTACAAGAAAGGATGGTTCAATACGGTCGGAATGACGTGGTATGTGAACTGTTCCTTCAACCAAGGCGCCCAGTAATCGCGATGCATCTTCAAGTCCTCGACCTTGCGCTCGTAGAATTTGACAGTGTCATAGCGATGGCACATGGGTATCCTGTTCTCCGTCTCCATAAAGTCGGCGAGAACTTTGGCGTACATCGAGTCATGTCGCCAAGGCTCCTTGATGTTGTTGTGTGAGCAATCGGAGACGTATTTTCGCACTTGGCTCCAGACCCAGCCGAGATGAACGCTGGTGTTCCAGATACCAGGCTCATTCTGGTGTTGGCAACCGAGATCATCTCTGGGGAGAGTCGGCGCTCTTGGGTCTGGCATTGGGCCTCGAGTAGTGGAATAGGCCGGGCGCCAGATCTCTGTCGGGACGCTCAAAAGACCTTCTTGTCGGCCGTAAGATTGCTCAAGCATCTGTAGACTCCAGAATAGCCTCTTCTTGCGGTCCGACATGGGATCTTCCATGCCGTAAACGGTCTCGACGTCCAGCATTGCAGAGCGACATAATTGATGCGCCAGGCCGAGATGGAATTGGCCAAGGTGAACATTACCGTCTATAAATGTTAGTTGATGTGTCGCGACAATAGAAATAACTCCGACATACCGATAAACGAAGAGTAGGACAAAAGACAGAGACTCTCAAGCGTCGCAAGATCAACAGTCCCATTTGCGATCCTCAGCATAATGAGACTCTTGGCATTGTTGGCGTACAACTTTGCCTGATCCCCATTGTCAGAGAATCGCAACGTCAAGGCAAGAATGCTGCAAGCAAGCTCGTCATGCATAGACCCAAAGTCCCTGACCTCGTCGCGCTCAAAACACCATATTGGCTGTCGGTGGCAGAACTCAAAGTACAGTGAGATACCAACAGCGATATCGGAATGGCTCGGTCGCAGAGACGAGTTCTCGGATTCGGACTTTACTGAGGGATGGCTTGTAGGATAACTATGCTCGCGCGTGTTTCGCACGCCAGAGTATGACTTTTCGGATGTGTCTGTTGTTTCTTCGAGGGCCGAATCGAGCTGTTGCTGGTGGTGATGGTGATGGTTTTGCTGGTGGTGTTGGTTCTGTTTTTGTTGTGACGTAGGCCTGTAAAACGCCCCAAAAGTTAGAGCCCCTCCCACTGTAAAGTAAGCGTCAGAGATAGGAAATAAACGTACAAGCTTCCATTCAGCAAGAAGTCAAGCTTCTCCTCCAGATGAGCCAATCTCTCCTCCTAATTAAAATCGTCAAGTTATGTTTTTTTGCGTGTGCAAAACCCCATGCACAACGTACCGAAGGACCGCTCTGAGAGGGCCTGATTGCTGGGGGATAGGAACACGACTGTTTGAGGCGGACGCAGCTGGAGCATGCTGGCTTCTCGCCTGGGCAACGGGTCTTCTTTCGTCTGGGTTTCTCAAATCAGTACAGCTGTGATAGACGCGACATCACATCGCAGTGTGTGTTTGGTTTGCCAACCTGCAAGTCAGACAGGCGTGGTGAGAGCGTCGTCTGCCGCGGGTGCTAGTGGGAGGATTATTATTGTTGCTGCTCGTGTTGTTGTTCTCCTCGTTGGGTGACATTGAAGATCTCGACATTTTGAAGGGTAAGATATTATTATTATCTGAGACACGGAAGAGAGAAGAGGGAAGGGGAGGGAGGGAATGTCCCGACGAGGAGGATGATAACAATAATGAATTAAAAAAAAGTTGATGGCGTAGGAGTTGGTGAACCTTGTTTCGCTCGCTGCAAAGGGGCCCCCTTCCACTAAATACCTTACCCTTGGACCTCTGGAACCTTTTGGCGTCTGCTCTACTGGAGGATACAGTGCACTTTGGGGTGGCTTACAGTCACTGTTGCAAACTCCGCACTGCCTACTGGTTCAAACGGACTGCGTGCGTGCGTGCGTTGGAATAACTCTTACTCATGGCCCTTGCGCTGCGCTGCTGATAACGCGGGGTTTGGTAGTGTACGAAGAAGAAAAGCTTAGTGGGTTGTCCAGGGATTGGATGGAATGGCTAAGGCTAATGCGAAGTGCCTGAAGAGAACAAGGGGGCGTGGATAGTGTGACGCCCGGTCAGAGATGAGGCCCACTGAGAGGGAAACACAGAAGCCCATCCCATCCCATCCCAGCAATCCAATCCATTCGTTGCAGCAACAGTACATACAGCACAGCACGACACAGCGTGGGATAACTTGCCATCACGGCGTGTTTGGTCTGGTGATAATAACACTACGACACTGTATCTATCGAGTCATTCCCCGAGAGCAGGCAAGGTGAAAACTCTTCACCATAAGAATTCCCTATCTCCAACCATTCGGTCATACCGCTCGTTATCTTCTCACTGCCGACACAAACTTTCCACGTCCCCTGCCCTGCTGCACCCACCTTCTATCAGAGCTTCCAGAAATAACTAACCATCCCTCTGCCTTCACCGAGACACACCTCGTCTGGCTCCCGCCTGGCTCCGACAAACGGAGACCTGTCGGGGAGAGATAACGCTGCTGTGGATCAATGATCACCTCGCTAGCCCAGGGTGCTAGATAAGAGTGGAGGTGAGGAGAAGATACGCAAATCTGCATCTCTACGTAGCTTACTCCGACAACGCATTTTAAACATTGCTTGGCTTAGGACATTTCTGCTTGGCAGAGGCGATCACGGATGACTTGGGTCGTGTCATGGTAGTAACAAGAATCTCATTTCGTTCATTATGCTCGTAATTATGCCGTCCAACGCCCAATCATGTCGCCCTTAATCCCTGGCTCGTCTCCCCCGCAGTTATTCCCCTCAGAGGATGTTACCCTCTCTTTCTGTTTATTCCCTGATCTGATCTTCCATCCATCCTTCTTTACTCCGTACATGCTTCTATTATGTATTGCTACCTCAGTTCTACAGTCTAGCAGCGGGATCCAACAAGTCCCTCATCTCCGAGTTGGGGAACTCGCAGTTGAGAGCTGCATCGGGCCGCTCCCTGTCCCAAGCCCACTTCTCCTTGAGCTCAGGCTCGAGCTTGTCCTCGAGCATCTGCACCACATACTTGCCCAGCACAGGGAAGAACTTATATCCGTGGAACGAGCCGCATGTCGCGACGTACAGTCCCTTGGCACCTGCGTGCGGGGAGATGATGAAATCTCCACTAGATGTGAATGCGTCCCTGTAACGTTCGGTGTCAGTCGGTCTTTTCTCGTCGGCATGGTGGGGGGTTAGTTCTACATACCAGCAGATGCGGTGCTTCTCGTACTTCCAGTGCGCACCCTTGCTTCCGAAGAACAGACGGTTGGCGTTGTCGATGTCTTCCTTCAGTGAGTTGGGGACCTTCCATTGAGCGTAGTCCTTCTCATCTGGTGGTGCGGAGACGACGCGACCAGGGAGGACTGCGCGGTGGTTGCTGAAGATGTTGCGACCCCACCACTTGATCTCGCGATCCTTGGTAGGTGGCAGACTGCCAATGAAGGGAGAGTCTGCAGCTAGCGTTAGTCGGTGTTCTAGAAGGCGTACGTCACCCGGGTATAAACTCACTGTGTCTGTAGGTATATCCTTGGAAGCCGACGGGCATGTCCTTCATCTTGGCGAATGACTGGTCGTCAAGCGTGACCATACCGGTAGTGATACCAGCAGCTGTGATGCGATCACCGGATCGGAGATCAGGCAGGTTGTGACGTGCAGCGCTGTATTCCAGAAGCTTGGCTGTGTACGCTCCGGTGGACAGGATAACTGTGTCGGCTGAGATGATCTCGCCCTTGGCCGTTTGGATGCCTGTGGCGCGGCCGTTCTCAATCTGCACCGTAGCCACATCTGCAACGATGTACTTGACACCCAGCTTCATAGCCTCGCGCGTCACAGCGCGCAGAGAGTCGCCTGCAGCTCCCCAGCCACTGTTTCTGTTGACAAGGACCTCCTTGGCACCGGTGTAGTCAGCCTCCTCGTAGAGACCGCCATACAACTTCTTAGCCTCCTCGATGGTGTAGACTTGGATGTCCGAAGCACGGCCGAGCTTCTTGTAGTTGTTTATGACATCCTGAGCGTAGTCGCTGCGGCACACCCAGAAAACACCAGCCTTGTGAAAGTGAGGCATCCAGAGAGGATCAGACTCGAAGATATCTTGCGCCTCAAGAGCGAGGCGGCAGTAGAGAAGATCATCGTAGTCTGCGCGGACAACCTTGTTCCAATCCCAAGATGCAGCTACACGGTTGTCACCGTCGTAGGGATCTCTGTCGACAATTGTGACAGAAGCATTGGGGTACTTTTGGATGAGCTGGTAGGCTGTTGAGACGCCAAAAACACCAGCTCCCACGATGAGGTATGATGAAGAGGCCATTGTAATCAGTGCAATGCTATTGGCAGACAGGTATGGTGAGGGTTGGTCTGTCAATTGGCCTGAGACAGTAATAGAGATGATGTACAACCACCAAGTGAATTGATCTTGTATTTCATCTCGTCCATTGGGCCTTTTATCACCCCGCCTTGGAGACAGTGCCGGTCTCGGTGGCCACCGTATTCCGGACGTCTCTCACCAAAAGTCATTTTCCGGGTCAGATCTGGAATTCCGGAGCTGAGAGCCGGAGTCCGGTTATGGGGTAAGAGAAACCCGATCACGTGAGGCTCGCTATCTCGAAGCTATTTTTGGAAATCATCGTGAAGTCGTGATAACTTCATGCTGAAGGATGAATATCGTACGATGGATGGTTTTCGGCTTGATGAGATGAACAATACTGAGAACCATGTTTACAGATGTCTTGATGTCTCTGCATTGACCAACTAGGTGTCTAGCCTCCCTTCTCATCTCCTCCTCCACCATTTTGGTTGCCTTTGTTCACAAATCACCAGACCAACACCATCCCATCCCATTCCAACCATCCTCTTATCCCACAATCAGCTGGTCTACCCTCACCTCACCTCACCATGAGGTTATCCACGCCTATATCCTGCCTTCCCATCCCTTCATGTACGAGTTGCAAGCCAAATCCCGTAATAGGAAAAGCCTTATCTCCATATTTTGGGCTCTCCCCCGCACTGCAACTCGGTACCCACGGCTCATGGAGATCATTGATATCATTAGCTGACTTGTTTCTCCGCACGCAGAGATAACGCGTAACCCTAGCATTGCTTCGGGCCTAGCTTCATGCACAATTTGCACTCGGCCAACCTCAATCGGCATCGAACCAAGACAAGGGGTTGGTCACTGCTTCAGATGCGAAGGAAAACAGACAGATTCACACTAACGTTAGTTGGGCCTCCAAGACTTATCTCGCCCTCTCCCAATGCCTCACACCATCTTTAGCTCGGTTGGTCCGTAGCGAAGTGAGGCTAGTAATCTGTCAAGATACCGCTGCGAGTCTTGCTTATCTGGATGCAGTTTGGTCCACTTCCCCATGCATGATGCACAATGCCCATCCACATATGGTGGTCTCGATGTTTTTGCTGGCATGCGTGGGCGTGGCAATGCGACGGATGAATAGAGGATGCCGGCACTCGTCATCTCTACCCCAGAAGTGATGAAGCCAGATGGAAGCCCAGGCACCAACACATGGCCAATGCTACTCTGCCTCGCGTCACTAGTCCTTTCTTATCCTATCATTTGACCATCGAGATATCAGGGGATAGAGGCCATCGTGATGTGACACGACGCCCGGTCCTCGATACCGTCTTTGTGATAGCTACAACCCCGGAGTGGCGCAACCGTGTCATACCAACATGTCCCCCACGTGTATCGTCAATGCCTTCGAGAAGCTGTCGTGATCATGCAACATGCTCGAAACGTGTAAATCCTGCCGATTTCGGTCTATTTTCAGCATCTTGGTGTTATCTTGAGTCCATCATCGGCGGCTAACGGCAGATCTCCAAGTGACGCGTTGAACTAAGCAGAGATGTTCCAAAACTTGTTCCATGTCAAGCGTTTGGCTCACTTCCTTGCGTTTTCTAGTCGGTTTCTTTTCACTTACGTAGTTAGGAAGGAGAGCAACATGGCGCCGATAGCTAGATCGAGATGTCCATTGTAGGGTAAGAGTTGACGAAGATCACGATGAGGCTCATCTCGCTTGCACTATCCGTGCCTGAGCTTATCGTTGTCCATCAAAGGTGTTGTAGAAGAGGTTCAGGGTAGTTTTGAGTTATGTCCTTAATATCTCATTCTTCCATTGATTGTTGTGTGTTGCAACGTATGCAAGTTCTGTATGATACTTGTGATAAATGAAGCGTGCCTTTGAATTGTATCATTGTCGGAAACGCTCCAATAGTCACATTCAAGGCTTATGAAGTTATCTCGAGGTGCTAAAGAGAGGAAGAAAAAAGTTTTGAGTGAAAGGCAGGAAGCCAACTGGTATATACAACAAGTTTCAACTCATGTCCTTGAGAAGCTGTTGTACCAGCATGTCATTTCTTTCAATCGTTCCACAACATACGATTCTTTCAGTCCTCTCGTACGATCCTGTCATTGATACGGCCTTGTGAGAAGACGATATTGCCAAGTTTGAGACGATCCGTGCCTTGTTGTTGACAGCCCTTAAGCCAGAACGAGCAACTATTCAGAGAGCATCTCGCAACTTGAACGATTCTGATGTCACTTATCTTCAGAAAACGAATGATTCTGAACTCATTTCCCATTGTTACTCATACGACCTACTCTACGTTTTTCTCTTCATCTTTCTGCTCGTGTCTCGCTGTTTGCGTATTAAAATACACATTCCCGCGGGAATGGTAAGGTCACGATAGTCCATTTCACTCACCATTGTCACTCGTTTTCCTACCCAAAAAGTCCTACCATTGATAGCGCCGTGCTTCCATGAATTCTTGAATGAAGAAGAGCAAGATCAAGCGGAAAAATCTCATTTCGCCTGGGCCTGCCCTGAACCCCCGTGGGGAGAATCAACCGCGACCCCATACACGAGCCATCGGTTGATCTTACCACGAAATCTTTCCAGTGATGGAGTTTTGAGTCCATTATTTTCTGGAGTCGAGGTCCAGGCCTAGGTCTATCATCTTGGGTTAGCTCAACGATAGGACTTAAACCGCCTAGCCATACCCCGGACTCGCCGGCACAGACCAGCTCCAGCTCTTTAGTCTTTACAACTCTCGCCTAAACTTGCTTCTCCTCGAGAAATGATCCCTCTCTAGCTGAAGATTAGACGCGTCGTTATCGATTTTCTGTGGTCATGTATCAGCAATTGCAATCAATCGGTCTCCGCCGTCTCCATTTTGATTATTGACAAGAAAGCGTTGCAGCGATTGAGGATGTTGTTACGAAATCGCTGTGTCCGTATGACCATTCAGGCGGTCACTGCCCCGGCATTTGAAGTCCATCAGGAACAAGCAATGCAGACATCAATGTTTCGTCACCTCCGATCATGTGCTCGGGCGCCTTTAGACCGAATTCTGTTTCAGCCTTGTCCAGGGCTTTTGGAGATTCGAGAAAGCAGCAACTTGAACCGAAATGCCAAAAATAATCAATCTCGAAGCTCCGATAAGGAACTGCCGGTTTCTAGAAATTCATGATCTTCAACGCGAAGACCTGGCTCCGTGTCTGGGCATCTGCAGGTCCGGAACGGTCTAATTGCAACATCACCAAGACACGGAGGTTGGTTTGCTTTGACGTGGGGGAACACAATACACCTAAGCCGTGGCGTAGACAGCAGCAAGATCCCTAATCAAGAAGTTAACGCGCAGACTAACACCAACTAAGAGGCCGTCATCTATGACTCTTGGAGGGTCTAATTGAGGCCGGACATGGCTTGTCAAAGGGGGTGAATGTTGCTAGCCGGGCCCGAAAGATAGCCTGTCCGATCATGTGACCGGTCGCCAACACCGGAACAGAGGGCCACCTGATTGCGAGCAACAACTCAATCTATCGAGACGAGACGGCGTCAGGTATCAGGTGGCAAGGGGGTGGTTTCAATGTTGGCGATAGAGTATGGACACGCCCTGATTAGCTTCAGATGTGCCAGATGCACCAGATGCAAAAGAAGTATTTAGAAGACGTCTAGATCCAACCTCAATCGAATTATTATCATCATCATCATCAAACACTACTCTACCATTCCAACCAACAAGACTTTCATATAAGACTTCGAGTCCTTATCTCTTGTTTTCACATCTTCACTCTTATCTTCATCAAGATATCCAACTCTTCCTCCTCCTCTTCTCTCTCACACACAATCACATTCACAATGGCCCAGTCATTCTTGAAACGATACTTTGGCCTCGGCGGCTCTGCTGCTCCCGCTCCCAGCCCTGTCACTGAGAAGAGCGCCGTTCGTGCTCTTCCCGCTTCATGGTACACCTCAGTCGAGATGTACGAGCTTGAGAAGCGCGCCATCTTCTCCAAGAAGTGGCTCCTCACCACTCACCAGGCCAGAGTCCCCAACGCTGGTGACTGGCTCAAGTATGAGATGGCCAACTTCGAGTTTGTCATTGCTCGCGACGAGGATGGCAACATCAACGCCTTCCACAACATCACCCGCTTCGGCACCTTCCCCATCGTCGCTCCCGAGCAGGGCGACCACGGTGACGCCAGCACTGGCTTTGACCAGAAGCAGAATGGTCTTCTCCCCATCCACGTTAAGGTTGATGCTCGTGGCTTCATCTGGATCAACATGGACGGCGCTAAGACCCCTGAGGTCGCCTGGGAGGATGACTTTGACAACCTTGACACACATGAGCGCTTCTCTTACTACAACTTTGACGACTACCAATTCGACCACGTCTGGCAGATGGAGGGCGACTACAACTGGAAGATCCTTGCCGACAACTACAACGAGTGCTACCACTGCAAGGTCGCTCACCCTGATATCCCCACCATCGCCGACCTCAACTCTTACTGGGTCGAGACACAGAAGTCTTATATCCAGCACTTCGGTGCCCAGCGACAGGACCAGATTGACCGCGGATTCCGCATCGCTGTCACATATTACCTCCCCAATGCCTCCACCAACATCTCTCCTCACTTCTTCATGATCCAGCGCTTCGTTCCTCTCAGCCCTTCGCGCTCCATCATGCGATACGAGTTCTTCCGCAACAAGAACTCCAGCGACGAGGACTTCAACCTCATCACTGAGCTCTACAAGCGTGTCATGTCTGAGGACAAGTACCTCTGCGCCAACGCCCAGAAGAACGTCAACGCTGGTGTCTTCATCAACGGTGAGATGCACCCCGAGATGGAGCAGGGCCCTCTCTTCTTCCAGCAGAGCATCCGAGAGCAGCTCCAGAACCACCACAAGAAGGAGCAAGAGGTCGGCCACGAGATCTGGCCCGCCCAGCAGGAAACTCCCCAGACTACCATCAACACCAAGGCTACAAGCTCTGCCAACTACTCATCGGGCATTGACATCCGGCCAGCGCACAAGGCCATTGTTGTTTAGACTTGGAAATGACTTAACTGATTGATTGGGATTACATGGGAGGATTTACAAGATAAAAGCGAGTTTTGCTCTTTACACAAGATTGCATTGTTTATATTCATGACAGATTATGACACAGCAGATGCTTAATTAGCTATACTATTGCATCCTGCAGCATTTCTTAGATAGAAATCGAGACCTTTACTTTACAAAAGTTTCCCTGACCACTGTGAGATGATCTAAACAAACAAGCGGTGAATGCTCGGTCAAGAGATAACAAGGTTCATCGATCTCGCCTCCCACCATGATAAGGCCTTCACACCACAAGGTGAGGCTGAAGCCGGACCGGGATACCGTGATAAGCCGGCAACTGATCGACAAAAACCGTGCTTGCAGCTGCACGCCCCGGACAAGAAAGTCCTGGGGCAGCTCGGTAGTGATATCACCGAAAGCTTAAATCGAGATTTCTAGTTGGAGAAGAGATAACCCCTCACAAGAACCAGAGAGACCAATCAGTCTACACCCTTCAACTGCACACCGTCTTGTTTCGTGCTGGAATGCTTGTGTGTAGCGCTAGTGATGCAGCACTTGTCGGGGGGTTACCATCCATAGACAGTTATTGTGCCTGATTTGCCGTAGCATTCTAAGATTGCACACCACTTGCTTGAGCTGCCAACAAAGAATGCGCTGGCAAGGGAATGTAATAAAACTTAAGACCTTTATCCTAAGTGACAAAAAGCCTTAGGTAAACTTAGGTAAATTTAGTAGAGTTTTACAGGATCTTAGACTAAGTATTTTTAGTACCTCAGTTTAACGTCAGAAGTCTTCTTACACCCCGAGGGCTGGTAATGTCTATAGCATTATTACGTCGTCCTCCAACCTTTCCACGTCACCAATCGTTGTGAATTGGTGGGAGGCTTTTGACTATTGAACATTCCGCCAGCCATTACCGAATGTTGATGGTAGCTTTGACAGTAGGAGATTGCCGTGGTCAGTCATGAATCGAGATTGGGTCGATGCAAAGGGCACCGCATATCGGCACGCGTAATCGTATTGCTACGGTCGGAGCGAAATTACTTCTCACCCTCCTTGGACCCATGATGTTTAGACCGAATGTTAAAATTAGAGCCACGATTGATTTCGGTAACTCTACGATCAAGGTTGTAACGAGAATCAAATGGCCCTTCGGCCTAACTTGACTCTTTTCGTAAGCTATAGCTTCCTCTGCGCCGCATCACCCAAGTGATAGAATGCCCATCTCAAGGAACTATGATGAAGTTCTTACATACAGACACTGATACAATGGAGGGGTTCAGTAGCTGAGCCTACATCGTGACTGTCTTGCCACAGAACCTTAAATATGGAGGGCGAACGAGACTATCGGACCGGCCAGGGAGACTGCAAAGGTCATAAGGCCTGGGCACCTGATGCCGCCTCGAACCAGCGCCATTGAAATTGAAAGCCATCGCCCTCGGACTCCAACTTTGATGAAAATACGGAAGCTGGCAAGGGAGCGCCGCCTCTGAAAATGCGATGCCGGACCCAAGTCGATGTGTCCGGCGCGGAGGGTGTCTAGAAACTAAGGTGTATGGGAACACTGTTTTCATGAACGCCAGGACTTCATACGATTCGCTTGGCCCCAAAGCTCGTGATGAAGTCTGAAGGTCGCTGGGTGGTGTCTTTCACATCAGCGTTAACGAAGCAGTACTATGGCACATAACGCAATACAACAAGGCCTTGACATCAAGACACTTAATATATAGTCCGTGAAACTTTGCGGCAGTACATATCATAGACATTGATTGGTCCAATTGAGACCTCCGTCTACGCCAAGGCCCATTGCCAACGTATCATTCGTCACTATGGACTTTCTAACTCCATACACTGCACTGATAAGATACTGCTTGATATGTGTATCATTTAGATAGTGAGGCCCTATTAATTAAGCCTTGACTACATTGTTCAATATGGCACGAGGCCGTGAGCAGCCTTGCACTTGTCATGGCGTTGAGAACACCACGTCAGATGATGATCCTGGTGCCATACCCTGTTCGCGCATATGGTTGGGCGACATGATATTACAGTGTATCAGTGCAATCTCTTTCAGGAAGTTCTATTGTTATTTCACGATGTCTGTCATGATTTAGAAAACTCCTGATTTCGCTTCGCTAGAGTTCAAGTACGATTCCCCCAAGGTACTTCCAAATATCATGGAATGCTTCAAGACAATGGTCTCACATAAGCAGGGAATCTCATTCAAACGGTAACCTCACCGTTAATTGATATAAATAGTGAAGCTTGACTTCCTAGGACGATGCAGGCCCATGACCACAGCGTAACAGGAAGCCTAAAGGTTCATGATGCCATTTCGTTGAAGCCAAGTCTTCCTCAAGATGATAAGACACAATCACATACAGCACATATCAATAAGACAGTATGACTTCTATGGGTAGAAGCGTTTTCTCAAACATGATTCGCGAACTGAGGACCATTTGTTTGCGTGCTATTGACCCCCGATCACGCAACAGGAGATAGCTTACCAGTGGAGTCATCATCATAGCCATAGATATTAGATTAATGCTGTCGACTTTGAGGAGTTTATGTGATGAGTGAGAGTGAGAACTGGTCCGAGACTGACATGAGAAGTAAACTGTAAGTCAATTTAGACAATTGTGTCCGTTTATATATTAAACCCTCCACCAGAGATAAATCCTGTCGAGGCTTGGTTCTCCGGCCGCACGTCTTGAATAACTATAGTTATTCAGATGACAACACTATCATGTCGATGCGTGGGTAAGCAAGAGCTATTATACATTAAGTGATAATCGCCTTCCCCGTGGGTTTCTTATACCCCAAAATATAACCATTGTGATCTTTCAATTGATGCCTCTCGCCTCTTAGTTCTCTGCTACCCGAATGTCTTCAATCTCGTCCTTTCGATGGGCTTGCTTGATACTGCTGAAAACGTGCTCAATTGGCGTGATATAAAGCAAGGGATTGACTGCAGTGTTGAGCACTTGTCCTCTAAACAAAAGACCAACAATACCGCCAATTTCGTCGTATACAACCGAGCCGGAATCACCACGAGAGCTGAATGGGCTAATACTGGTATCGGCACTTTGGAAGGCAATTTCAGTTGAGGTCTGAACGCCCAAATGTCTATCGTCGACGAGGTCCACTTGGAATCGAATCTCATGAAACTCGCCAGCAGTGGCACCTGTTGTTGCGCCCAGCTTCCACCCGCGGAGGGTGCGTGACATGCCTGCTGGAGGTTTGCAACTGATGCTCATTGTCTGCTGTCCAAGAGGTTTATCGTAGGTAAGACGAGGTGCATGCGCACCCCATTTCTTCCAGGTCTCTTTACCAGGCAACTGGTTGCTGCCGACACGGGATTTGTTGATGTTGACGAGAGCCCAGTCAAGCCTCCCTTGATCATTGGTTCTTTCCTTGAAGCCTGACGCTGCATAGAGTTTGCCAATGGTATGTAAGCCTTTGTTAAAGTGGGCGAGCTTTGCTACTTTCTCTTCAACGAGATCCTTCTTTTCAGCGTCTAGTCGATCGCTGGTTGCTTTCTGCTGCTGAGCGGTTCCATATGATAACGCACGAGCTTGGTCCTTCTCTACTTCAGAGATATCATCGTTGATTGCCCAGATGGTGAAGTTGTGCTTGATCCTGGGTGGACATTCGAAAGATGCTGAGGGCATCATGGATAAAGGCTTAAAGCCATCATTGTCGACTCGGTGTAGATTATATCGTAGCGCAGGACTTGCAATCTTTGTGTCACCCTTATTATTGACTCCAAGTTCGAAGCCAGTGAAAGCAGGACGAACAACATGATAGTTGGTAAGTCCATACTTCTCCCAGACTGGTGAGCCCTTCTTCTTGATCTCGATGTAGCACCCAAAAGTGCCAAAAAGAGGGTTGCCCTTGTCTTTGCCCTTGTCCACGTACCGAGCAGCACCGATAGGATCACCCAGGTCGATCTTTGTTTTGTAGTCACCATCAACTCGCAAGTTGCCAGCTGACATCTTCTCCAGGATCGCCTTGCGGGTACCCTTGGGCGACAATAGCTCGAAATCGGCGACGTGGATTCCGACGTTGTGCTCGATATGAACAGGAAGTTCCGGGTATCCAAACTTGACCATGTTGCATTGGATATCATCGATGACGCTCTGCCAGTGTTCTTCCTCTGAGTCATAGTTGACTGAGATATAGATTGTGATGGGATTGTAGCTTGAGTAAGGTTTGAGGCCATAGCGGAGTAGGGCGATCAGAGTCATTCGCCCGCGTGTCGATAAATGAGCATTGAGGCGTCGGTTCACCATGGAGCGAAGGTTGTCCCACTGCTGAAAGAGTTGCGGTTCGTCTCTCACTGGAGCAAAGTAAATGCGGGTGCTCAGCTCGGGTGCGATTATCTCAACATGAAGTTGAGTTTCTTTATCACCAGCCTCTCGAATCAGTCTTGTCGACACCTTGGTGATATAATCAACCGCTGCTACTCGAAGAGCTTCTTCTTCTTTACCAAAAGCCCATGGCGTAATGACCAGGATTGTTGGCTGTGCGGTTTCGGGAGCGTCAGGCTGCTCACGCATCTGGATGTCGACAATAGTATCTGGAGTTTTGAGCTTACGCGTTCGGAGAGCACTTTGAACCTCGTTGTATATCGTCTCTTGAATCTCTCTGCCAAATACGGGAGGAAGGTGCTCGGTCGGAGATCGAAACAGAGGGAGGCGTCGCAACTCTGGCGACGCCGTTCTGTAGCGGGCTGACTTCACAACGACCAAGAGTTCTGTTTCATCAGAGGTTTCGGGGCTAATGAGAGATCCATACGGATTCCGACGGCTTCGGCCAGGGTTAGAAGGGCCGCAAGGGCTGTTGGAAGACATAATGAATGAAGATCTTTGAACAAAGTTGATTGATTAGCTTGAGTCCCCAATGAAGTGCAATAAGTTAAGAAAAGACTAAGGGAACATATACCGATTTCGAAAGCTGAGAATTATGCGAAACCGAAGATACAAGCTTCAAATCGAGAGACTGGTTTGTGGTAAAGATTTATATGATTGTTTTTGGTGATTCTCTTGTGGTCTATGAGGCGACGAGAGTGGTGATGATGCAGGAGAGAAACATTTGGTGGGGCAGTCAGCTTTAAATATCCGCTCACCCACCTCGACTCATACCGAGTAACCTTTAGCATACAGAGTTCATAAACCTCTAAGCTCTCTGTGCCCATCTAAACTCTTAGCCACAAGTGTTAACTGTAAGTAACACATTCATTTGTACAACTTAAATAAAAAAACTTATCTACTCCTAACTTCTAAAATAATAGCCTGCTATACATAGCGCGTGTTCTCTTCGACTTCCGCTTGGCATTCTTTTGGGGTGATATGGTGGCTCCAAGATTGGAGAGTTGGAGACGAAAGAGAAAGCAGGCAGAGAGCAAGCTGAAACCGAAGGCCAAGTTGTAGATACTGAGGTATACAAATCATGGAGTTGGGAGTCGTGATCCTGTCAAGTAGGTTCTACTAGAACATGACTCTGCTCCCGACGATATATGACAGTCTTTAGAGGCGACCACGAATGTAGTCCGCAATACCTGGCTCAATAAGGGAAGTAGATCAAGTGGACAGGCAGTGAAGTTCGGGATGCTTCACGAGCCCTTCATGCTGGTCACCGGACTTCATCTGTGAAGAGGGTTGGCATCAAGGTTTACGTGCATGTGGCTGTGATAACGAATACAAAAATATGGATTAGATTAAGAATCCGAAAGCAATCTACCTCTGATGTGCAACGCCGGTAAGTAATAGTCGTTGCATGCCACTATTAACTCAAACCCATCCTTACCCGAACAAAATCTCTCAGACAAGAAGCATCACACCGAAATTTTCTCCTATAACCCCAAGAATATGTAGTTCATTAACACATTTCACCCGACAAAACACTCTCCCCTGTTTATCGTCTGGCAAAGCAGCACATGATGCCGGTTCGTCCAATGAACCAGAGGAAGCCGAAGAAGCGAACAATAGACAGCACAGCTGTCGAGTAAAGAAGAACACGGAAATATGTAGGTGTACGGACGTCTGATGCTTTCTGAGTGGGGCATTAGTATGTTGAAGGGGACAAGAGAGAGTGTGTGACTTACTGAGACACCGAGTGTGATGAAATCGTCTGTTGTGACGACGACGATGAGAACAATGTTGCAGAGAAGCCAGAGAATAACAAGACCAGTTCGGAAAGACTTGTACGAATCTTCGACGTCCTTCTTCTCAGGCTTTTCCTCTGCCATTTCGCTCATGGGTGCGAGGGCTCGCCAGACGACCTTCTCGAACTTGCTGTCGATATCCTCCTGCTCCTGTTCAATTTCTTCAACCACGGCTTCTTTGCCCTTCTCGTCCTTGACAATCATGGCTGAAGGCAGAGCTTCAGCAGTATCAGAACCCTTTGTTCCCCACGACACATCGTGCCAGTTGTTGAAGGCGTAGACCATCAGGATGTTGATGTAAGTTGACATGAGGACGAGATACTGAGGGAACGAGTGGAACATGTGCCACGGGTCGAGGTATAGGAAGGACGCGATATAGTTGAGACCGTAAATGGTGAAGAGGGCAATAATGATCAGACCCGCGACTCCAGTATCGCCCCCGAAGAAACTATCGAAGAAGGCTTTACCAGACGCGAAGGAAATCTGCTCCTCAATGGGCGTTCCAGTGAAAGCCCGGTACACGAGATAACCGGTCAAGACGAGAAGATACAGCTGGATGAGACCGAAGACCATGAAAGAGAGGACGTAAGTGTATTGTGCACCCTTAGGCCTGTTTCCGAGAGCGAGGACGAATTGGAGGACAAGGAAGGCGATGTATATGTATTTGATCAAGACGTTGACAATCGGCGTGGCTGTATCTCCAAACGGCCAACCATGATATCCCGAGAGAACTTGAGGTGTTCCGACAAGCTTCATGATGATGGTGGTGGTGAGGTAGAAAGATGCGAGCGAGAACCAGGAGAACGTGACATTGACCAAGTTATACACGAACTGGATGTGCAAGAAAAAGAGACGAATGAGGTTATGCCCCGATCCATACATTCGGCCAAAGTGCATGAGGGAATAGAGCGACATGGCGAAAGATCCGTTGAGCCATCGACGTCGCTGGCCGATAAACTCAGCAGCGCCTTCGGGAACATCAGTCTCGCCCTTGGAGGCCTTGATGTAGCTGAGATGCCACTTTTGACTGGCCTTTGCGACCAACTCGAAGCAGAGAATTCGATCCTCGGCAAGGAACATGTTCTTTTTGAAGATGTTCATGCCGTCAATACCCTTCTTGCCCAATGACTTGGAGAGCGTATGGTCGCCGTGAAAGTACTGCTCCAGAGGTCTACCCATGATAGCGCGGAAGCGATACGCCGAGAAAGCACCAGGCAAAACACTAACGTATCCAAAGGCACTCTCGAGCGGTTTATCGAGGACGTTGGAGATCTTGTACTCGAAGTTCTGCACCGCGACGAGCGGATTGAGAAGCATCTTTCCACCCTTGCCAAGCATGACGTGGATCTCTCCACAGGCGCCGCCGAGATCACGATCGTTGTAGAAGCCCTCCCAGAGGGACAATAGGGCGCGCGGGCCGGGCTTCGTTCCGGCATCAATGAGGATGGCGACCTCCGGGTTAAGAATGCGGCCAAAGGCATTAAAGAGCCAGCGATGCGAGTTGATCTTCTTGCTGTTCTTCTGCTTGAGACAGAAGATAAATTGTACGGGAGGCAGATTGCGATGAGGCTTGTCGGGATCGGGACGGACGAGCTGTTGATCAGGTGTTACGGAGACTTGACTGGTGTACTCGAAGATATGGGCGACGGTTTCTTTGCCGTTGACGTCCTTTTTGAGAACGCCATCCTGATAGATACCGACTGTCGCGAGCACGTCGAAAACGTTCTTGTCGACCTTGTCGATACCGTCAAAGACGAGACAAACGACAATCTTCTGCCACGCGGGGCCGCCCTTGTTCCAGAACTTGGAGCGCTTGAGGTTCACAATGTCCCGAATGTTCTGCATCGTTCCGTGGAGGGTACGCGCAAGTAGCACCTTGTCCTCGTTGTAATAGGTGATGGCGATGAGCAGCTCTGTATGACGGTTGTACATCTTGGGCCGGAGGTTAAAGCCGTTTCGCAGGGTGAAGTCGTTGGGGTCGCATGTAGCAGCTGTGTAGCGCATCTTTGTGAACTCCTCTTCCATGCTTCCGGGGCCGCTTCGGTATCGCGGTTCGACGGCGTTTTTGATGGCGCTGGGCACGGGGTAGTCGATGCTGAGGACGGAGCCCTGGACGAGCTTGACCTTACGGGTCTTTGAGCGACCGAGACCACCTGCGAGCTGGTTCTGCTGCTGTCGCATCATCCAGCTCTCGTCGACATCGAATTCCTGGTACGTTGAGTCAGGGCGCCCGTGGGCAAAGTCTGGAACAGACAGGGCCTCGCCGTTCTGACCCCAATCTTGCATCGTAGGTGCGCGGTGCATGACGGAGAGACGAGACTCTGCCAGACGTGAAGCTTCGACATCGTACTCAGGCTCTGGATATTCGTAGCCGGGAGACCCAGGCATGCGACCGTGCTGATCAGCAGGGTAATGCCCAAAAGCACCAGGTCCATAGCTGTTGTGGCCAAAACTGTGGCCATCGAAGCTGCTGTGGCCTGGACTGCCTTGGTATGAACTGTGTAGGAGATCGCGGCTCGAGTCGTTCTGCTCAGGGACGGGTCGTTGTGCGCCCAGCGGGGGCGGGGGAGACAATTGATCGTAGTCTGGTTCGTAAGGATTGCTCACAGGAGAAACGCGAGCGGCGGCTGTCTCGTCAGATTCGCGAAAGTGGTACTGCAGAGAAAATCGCAAGATTAGAATCGTGGTGTAATTGTAGGTTGGTTGGGTTCACTGTTGAGATGAGAGAGCTAACTTACAGCCTGGCCAGCCGGTAAATCTTGCATTTCCCGTGGCGCATCATAGTTTGGGCCGTTACCTTGGCCTGGCGGATTAAAACCCATGATTGCGCTCTTCTTTCTCTGCCCTCAGTCCAAAAAAAGACTCCAAAAAAAAAATTAACTGAGCAAGCGAGAGGGTTATTATGTGTGACGATATTCGTGGTCCTCTTCTTCAAAAAACAATCCCCAGGTAAATTTGCCGATTATGACATGCGATAAGATGAGCTCGCTATCGGAAGTGCCGGGCTGTGATGCAATGCGGCGGCGCCTAAAACGGGAATTAAACGAGGGACGGTAAGAAAAAAAATGTTATTACAATGGACGGAGTAAACCCTCTTTTTGGTCAAGATATGATGCCGACTTTTGTTTATGCGATACAAAAAAACGAGAGGATATTCTGTGATAGACACGAAAAGAGAAAGGGAGAAGAAAGGAAGAAGGGGAAAAATCAGGTGGAAAAAAACTGGACAGAGCTTGCTAGAGGGGGGCTGCTACAGTAAGGTACATTACATCGACACAGGTCAGCTCGCTTTGTGAAGCTTAGAAAAACACAGTGAGAGAAAGGAAAAGAACAGCCCGGCATGGATCCAATCCTTGTTGGGACCAGAGAGATCGACCTCCGCCGCGTAACTAGTGTCTCCATATTATGCCAGCTTTTGCAGAATTGGTTGGTTGATGTTTGTGGTCTGTGACGTAGAGTCTCTCATCATGCTAATCCTGTCAGCCAAAAAGTCAGAAGAGACGATGCTATTTTTGGGAGGGTGACACATGGGCACAAGCCTCGTATACACGCAATTCTCTGCTGCGTCTACCCATTGTCAAGGGGGGCAATAATGTACAATCCCGTGCTATTTCTGATCCGTTTTCCACAAAGAAAATCCCTTCAGAGGCATCCATATTTGATTGTGGCTTAACTCTCGATTTAACGGGCCGTTACGTCAAAACAAAACAAGGCACCTCTTTTAATCTTAGAGCCTGGCTTGGAGCGTTACAAGTAGAAACATGGCCCGCCCCACGCACTGGTCCGTCCAATGTAGGTACAGCACGCTACATCGGACCTACGGGGACTTACAGCACAGTATCGCCCGAGGACAGCACAGTAGGTACCCCACGGGAAATGGAAGCAGGGAGCATGGATGTCACTCGTATCTGATCAGAGTCTTCCTTAAAAATAGAAAGACAGCAAAAACTCAAATGTCGGGGCCCAGATTGAGTCCGAGATAGATTGAATTAACGTTATGTACCCGTGGTCCTTGAGATCCAACGTCTGTCTGTTCACTGACTGTTGAGATCCAATGGACTTGGGCTACACCAAAACCGCTATAGCCTCCCCTGTCATCTTGTTAGTGCACTGACGCCATCATTTTCCTGTTTTTTCCCCTGCATTTGACGATTCTGCATAAACAACCACGTCCCGAAAAGAGAACAAAAAGGAAACCTCAAACAGGGAAAAACAAAGAAGCCAAAGTGAATGCAACTTCAGTCACACTATTCAGAGGTCGTTTGATGTCTGGTCAAATGCTCACAGACATCATCTGCCATAATGACGCCATTCCGGCATTTCGGATCCTTTTAGGCGACGCCGCAGTGACTTGACTTACTTGACACGGGATGGAAAATAGCGCACCCCCGACCTGACCTTCACTCAGTTTCTAGAACAAATCATCGGTCTGTCCGTTTCAAAAATCCATCGACTTTGATGCCGAATGCGCGTTTGGGCTGCTACACGAGGTCCCTGCCAATATCGCACGATGGGGAACAGTGCACCCTTGCATTGCTAATCTCGGTTTTTGGTCAAGTGCAAAGACCATGTCAGCCCTGCTAAGAAATTGGTCAAACAGTCCACAAACAGGGCTAATAAGATGGACGATGAAAATGCGCTTTCGAGGGCTAAATCGATCGCGCGACGTAAAACGGCCAAAGCGAACTTGCTCTCGGGTTTGCTCCGGCCATTGGAGGTCACGTGTTGTTTGTCTGTTGTCCTGACGCGTGTCATTTCCACTCCAGCCCCATCTTGTTGAGTTTCCGAATCATGCAGTTGTATTCGCATTTATGCGTGATACGAATCCGATCTTAATGTACATGCAACCTCAATTATGTACGCGACACAAGATCCATCCATTCCACATTACTTCCCGATATCATCAAAGCCCCAAGATTCCCATTTTTCCCCATCATTAAGTACCGTAACCCGATTGATTCCAGTAAACACCAGTTGCAACAACACCGTCCCGGGTAGCGCCGTATGTGAACACCAATCAATCATCCTTTTCGTGACAAGCCTTCTTGAACTCCTTCAGAATTGCCTGTAGAATTGTCAGCATTATTCGTCATCATATATTGTCGCACGAACATCGAAGTCGTGGTCTGCCATTGACATGAACGCTGGAGACCTGTCCAGCTTCAACTTGCCAACGCGCGGGCTCTTGATCCCAAACGCAATCCTCGCCAGAAAACGCGCATCATCTCGGATGTCTGTTGATATCAGTACCTTGTTGATCGCTGCTCTGTCGACCTGCTTGGGCGGCGATGGCGGCAGCTTCACAGCTGCACCCTTGAGACAGAACGTGCAGTGCCCGCACTTCTTCTTATTCTCTGGAAGATCCATGCCGAAGTGCTGTGCGATGGAGAGGCCGAAACATTTTGAGGCTGTGATGAAATTGGTGACATCTTTGAGTCGATCGAGAGCCTGCTTCTCGCGCCTCTTAAGGTCGTCGTAGAGCTTGTCTGTGAGATCGTCGATTGCTGTGTCTGTCTTTGGTAGTTTGCCCATCACTTTGTACTTCTGCTCGACTCCTCCAACGGTGAGTACGATGGCACCGCTGTTGTTGAGATCATTGAGGAGGTTAATGATCTCATTCCGTCGTAAACCCTCATCGTTGGCGACCTTCGTTGGATCAATCGAGTGGAATTTCTTGGCCTTCTTGGCGTGCTTCAGAATAGCCTTGCTTTCTGGCGAGTTCATGCTCTTGAGACGGGGATAGTATTGTCCATGTGCTTCGAACTTGTAAGAGCTGTACTCTGGTGTCGTCGCGCGGATGAGGTTGAACCTGAGCTCCAGCGCAGCGTAGATGACACTCAGGGGACTCATGCGGATGTCGAATTGCGATGACTGGTGGTAGTGACTGACTTTGAAAGTTTCGCCGGGCGGCAGTTTCACAACATCGCCATCGAAGATCTCCTTGAGGAGGTTGCGCAACGACTTGCGGGACGGTAGGTCTCCACGCGCGAAGTTCTCCTTGATCCAAAAGTCTTCTGAGCATAGGTAGAGCATGCAGTAGCTTGGTTTGCCGTCTCGACCAGCACGGCCGACTTGCTGGCAGTACTCCTCGACGGTACTCGGTATGTCCCAGTGGATGATGTTTCGAATATCTGCACTCGTCAGTCATATGCTCACAGAGGTGACCGCGTCGACCAACCTGACTTGTCGATGCCCATGCCAAATGCAATGGTTGCAACTACCTAGACCGATGTCAGTACTGTTTTCCAACCGCGGATCCAGACAAGCCCACCGTTTTTATTCTAGAGCTCATGAAATCATCTTGGATCATTCTCTTCTCATCGACTTTCATGCCAGCGTGGAAGTGGGCGGCGGGGACCCCCTGCTTGGTTAGATGCGCCGCCAGCTCTTCGGCTTGCTACGCGAAGTATCAGCGCTGAAAGATCACAAGAGGACACAAAGACCGAGCAACCTTTTGGAGAGTCGTATAGATGAGTGTCGAGCCGGGGTGCGTTTTCAAGAACTTGAACAGAAGCTCATACTTGTCATCCTTGGCCTTAACAGCTTCAGCTTCGAGTCGAAGGCTGGGGGCGTCAGCGAAGTTCTAAGGGTATGTAGCGTAGAAACTTACTTGGGGCGATACACTGATGTTCTGAAAACACCTTCGTCGGCGATGTCGAAAGCTTGGCAGATGTCTTTGACGACAGGTGGTGTAGCGGTGGCTGTCAGGCAGATAACTCTCTCGGCCTTGATCTCCTGAACGAACCGGGCAACTGTCTTGAGTCAGCGTGGGCCATTCAGCTGGCGCAATGATGCAAACCTTTCAGGTAGTCAGGACGAAAAGAATGTCCCCACTGTATCAAGGTCAGAACATGTACTGCAATCGACGGAAGAGGGACATACCTCGGAGATGCAGTGAGCTTCGTCCACGCCAATCATCCTGACTCCTCCTTTGACCCGCTTCATCGTCTCAACGAACCCTTCGTTGTTGAGGCGCTCGGGAGCGCAGTACAGTAGCCGTAGCTGTCCCTCTCGTAGATCCTTGTTGATATCCTGGATTTCATTCCAACTCTTTGTAGAGTCCATACATTCCGCTGCGATACCTCTCCGCTTGAGCGCATCAACTTGGTCCTTCATCAGAGCAATGAGGGGCGAAACGACGATAGTGATACCCGAGTCATTGGTCTGTCGTTCTTTAGTCTGGCGGTCCATTTCTGGAAATGCGATGGCAGGGATCTACTTGTATCAATATGGAAGATCCGCTGACGATGTTGGGACAAGGAAGTTGACACGAACCTGGTAGCAAAGTGACTTTCCAGCACCCGTCGGAAAGACCGCAAGCGCATTCTCGCCATCCAAAAGCCTGGCGATTGCAGCCTCTTGCTCATGGCGAAACTCTTTGTAGCCAAATTTGTCGGCCAACAGCTTTCGCGCAAGCTGAATTCGTTGTGTCTCGTCAAGTCGGCCATTGGAACTACTGAGGGACCCATGTCGCGCTTTTTTAGCAGGCGCTTGATCTAGAATGTCGTTCTCCTTGCCTCTACTGTGCTTCTTGGGCGGGTTCATCACTCCCATCTCTTCGAGTTCGTCAAAGATGAGGTCATCTTCATCCACGAGCATCTCCGGAGTCAAAGTCTTCGTCGGACAGCTCCATTTTTGATCCGATACGCCGAACAAATAATAGAAACAGAATTTTTAAAGTAATTCCGCGCGAAACAGGATTGGTAAGGGACGATTAGCGATGCTGCGAGAAATCTTGGTAATTCGTGGCAATTGACTACGGAGGTGCCTGAGGGGACGCGTGCTGAGAGTTACGCGGTGACGCCTAATCACGTGGTACGCATTTCGTGAGGAAGGTGAGGTGGGGCGATCATCCTCCAACTTATGACAGAAATAGACGATAAGCCACTAGCTTGAGACTACATATTTTGTGCTTCATTTCCAGATGATCTTATCTCATTTGATCCTTTTATTTTGTCTCACCTACGATCTCAACACCAAATACACGTACCCTACACTACCGGCCTTCCAGTATTTCCTGTCCTTTTTCTTGATGCTCGAGTCGGAGTGACCCCATGAAAATAAAATTAATAGCTTGATATTCTTTTATATTTTTACAGTGAAAGAAGGAGAGTATAGTCAGGTCATCAAGTGACCGTATCCTCTGTGTTGGTCTACACCGTGAGGTGAGATGACCATAAAAGTTTTGCCCACAAACTTCTCATGCACCGAGAGACGTTGTTCCAGCGCAACACAACATCACCCTTTGACATGCACAATATTGAAGTAACCCGGAGCATTTATCCCATCGCGCATTAAATGCCCGACTTGATCGACAAAAGTTTCTCATTCCCAATGGCTACACTGTGGGGAAGCATGAAAACGCTACGTCATAGATGCGCAGTCATGACATTCATAGGATGAGGCGACTCTGACAGTCAGAGGAAAGCTATTTTAAGGGTTGCGATATCATAATGCTTATTTTATTATCGAGATTCTCAACGCCATCCTTACCTACTTGAAATATCCATGACGTGATTTCACTCCTCCTTCAACAACACAGTATAAGAACTACCGTCTAAGCGCCAAGACTCTGATCTTTCGCCAGGAAAACAGAGAGAAACCTCATTTCTTATTTTTGCCAATCAATTATTGCCAACTCTGAAGATGTCGGGCTATGCACAGAACGAGCGTGGCCAGGGCATGTCTCATGCCACAGCTCCCTCCAAACTCTCCGAAGGTGTTCAGCGACAAATGCCCAAGGGTCTTGAGCATGCTCTTCCTGAATCTGTAAGTTATTTAGTAGCACTCGATAATGATTATGTCTAACGTCTTAGATTCACCCGACTGAGTCTACGCCTGGCTCATCTGGCGGCATCTCATATGCGAAGGGCAGGGAGGCATCCCTGTTACCAGAAAGAGTTCAGGAAAATTTGCCTCAGGGAGTGAAGAGAGATATTCCCAATGCTATCCGTGACACCGAAAACAAAGGCGAAGCGAATGACAAGCATTGAAGCGTTTACTGTGTTTGCGGTCTGTCATCTTGCATATTAATCAAGAACAGGCTGAGGGAGCCAACCGATTTCATTGCAATTTACTGATGCGTTGCTTGCGATATGATATTGCGTGTAGAGGAGGATTAATGAAACATGAGTCGAGATGTTATACATGAGTGATTGAAGTCCCGGTTCCAGCAGCGTTTGCGGCTTGACTACTACGCAAACCCACTGACCTACAAGTACAAAAAGAGGCCAGTCGCCAGGATGAGTACTGCCGTGATCCCATGGTTAATGCTAGCACTGGCAGCCTTCTCTTCTGCCTCGCCCTGAACATACTCCTTGTTCCCAAACTGCCGCACAATAACAGCATCACCAACTCCAACAAAGGTACCGAACATGAAGCAGATTCCCATGCACTTCTTCGTGATTGCGGCAGCTAACGGGCTCACTTGACAAATAGGGGAGAATTGCCAGAATGCATAGAGGCCAAGAGTGCTGAGACCGGTGCCGATGTTTCGTAGTCCAGACGCGTAGATGAGAGACTTCTGGAAAGCTTCAGATTGCGAGGAAGAGGTCTTTTCAGTAGCCGGGGCGTGAAGACCAAAGAGACGCATGGCATTGTAGGGTGACACGAAGCTGTAAATTCCAATGCTAGCGCTGGTTACTCCGAAGAGGAGGGGAAATGCCGTGACGACAGTCGTGGTGGTAATTTCTGCCGCCATGATGATTGAGCTGTTGACACAAATACGATTTGTTCAGGTAGCTTCGTGACAGGGTATTGAATTGCCTAAATTTGACTCAAGAGATGGTGGAATGGAATTGGTGATTGAAGAGATGACGATCACGATAATGACGCAAGAGGTTGACTTGGCGATCCGCTCCTGCCGCTCTCGTAGACGCATATTCTGTGTAAATCGCTAACGTTAGCTTGGTGGACTCCACACCAAAGGAGGCGCTCTCGGCGGCGCTAAGTAAGCCGTGGTTGCAGTGACTCAGTATGGGACGATTAGGTGAATAACACGAGGACAATCTCAGAGAAGTCTTGCAAAGTTCTCTTAAAATTTGGTTCGTTTGCGCTATCGCGTGAAGTGATGTCGCGAGGGTTCTATCTAAGCTGGAGTCCTCATGATATTTCACCCTCAGATGATACATGAGATGTAGCTGTTTAAACAATTTTGGAACACAACAAAGAAATAAATACAAGCGAGTTGTATACGAATGGTGTATAATTTATGCCGACGAGTGTACTTTTGGAGAATCCATGTGAGATGTAAATTCCGGCGGGTTTATTCTGCCGAGACTGCCGTAGCTGGGTCTGGATAGGCTTCTCATCTACCAGATGAAGGCCCTGAATTAAGGTAGATTTAAATGCATGTTTGTTCCCGATCTCACCCTCGAGCCAATTCTTTCCCTGTCGCGGCTTTCAGATATGGCGAAGAGCAAAGCCAGAGGCCGAGCTTTGTTCGTGGACAATATGCCAAGGGAACGGTGTTTTCGAAACAAGGAAGCCATCTCGCCGAGTTTGCCTCCCGAGATCTGATGTAAGGAAGATAACCGGCTACAAGCAGCATGTCGAACACTTATCACCAAGTCCTAATCAACCCTTTACCAGATGCACAAGACACGGGCGTTACACGAAGCTTTAGACCCCAAAATCATATCATAAAGGCTCCTTATAATCGAGAAATGGCAACACCTTACTCCAAGGCTAAGGTTTATTCGCGCGCTACGCTTCTAGGCCTCATGGATTCGTCGCTAGCAGATACTGCACTTCGGCACTGAACAGCCGCCCAGAAACAAACCCCGTTCGCCAATTCCCAAGTCTCAATTATGTCCGCCTAAAAAGCCTCTAATTTGCCGGGATACGATAGCGGCCCCAAGTTCTGCAGGTCAGCACAGACAAAATCACGAACCCCTGGTGTGTTTCCGAGGCTAAGGGCGACGGCTGCGTGCTAAGGAAACATGTGAGCCATGGATCGACAGGGCTATTCATTGAGACAAGCTTGCGAGACCGAGCCATCACATGTCGTAAGAAAAATGATTGAGCACCTATACGAGTGTACGAGTATACGGAGACAACATTGTTTGACCTACGGTGTAGTGCATGATGTGAAACCGGCAGTTGAGGTAGCTGTTTTAGAGACTTTGCGACGGGCCGAGTTGTTACAAAATTGGTGTAAATGTATTCTTGAGAAGCCTGAACATTGGAGTAGGGTCATGGTTCAATGAATTATCCTGATATAGTTATATGGTCAAGTTCATGCAGTTGATCAAAGATAAGGTAGAGTTGAATCTATCTATCCGCGTTCTCGTAACCGGCCGGCCGTGGACAAGATTGCCTAGAACAATCCTGTTCGCACTGACCTTCGGTAATACATAATGCCGTGATGATCAAGATCGATAGTTTCATCAGTCGGAAGTGCTCCCGGCGCAATTCAACTTAGCTCAGGTCACACCAGATCAAAGGGTTACATAGACAGCCCTATAATTGCTCGGATTGATGCGAGGTCTTAAACTTTCGTGTTAGCGTCTGACTCGCTGGACTGGGGTTTCAGGAGGTGCCTGTGCGTCGCGGTATCCTCAGCGTTGAGCCGGGAATTATTATACCAGCAATTGGAAAGGCGTTTATTGTTCCAAGCTACTGGAAATTGAAGTCAAAGTCGAGCGAAACTTCTGCTAATAATAGGGCGATATTCAAGCCACGCATTGTCTGTAATTCCAGCGTCAGTAGTAGTGCCTCGTCCCTGCGCTGATCTTCGTAGCATTTGAAGTTTATCTTTGTCAATTATTACGAATCGCAAGCTCGCTGTTGATCGTCCACGGGGAATCGGGGACCATATCCTAGACCTTGAAGATGTTTCGCTGACTCGCAGAGATTACCGACGACATTCGTTTCCAGGTTCTTCAACAACCCGGGGTTCATCGCGGCCTATTCATGCTTGGTAAAGTCAATTATGTGGGGTGTCGCTGGCATTGCTCCTAAGCACTTCCCATCTTGAGGGCTAGTGCTTGTAGATCTTCAAGCCACCGTTTACTCTTGGCTTGTGTTCTGGCACTGCTCCTTAGCGGTGACAATCATCATTTACCGAGAATTAGGCTGAGCAGCTGCAGATGTTTGGTACAGACGTTAGCAAAGCCAATTTAGATTGGGCTCATGCACGATACGAAAACTACCCGTAGCTGGCTCTTGAGAAAGGGCTGCAGGTATATAGTTCTGATCATGTCATATCCTGACCCTGGTATTCTTCCATCATTTCTCTTCTCAACTGCCCACCATGATCGATCTGGCATCAGTTTACTATGGATTGTTTCTCGGCGTTTTCATCTTTACGTTTGCAAAGGCTGTATCACAGACCAGAGCCATTTACAAGCGTACTCACAGCCTTCACAATGCCTACCTCTACATGATCTGGACCGAGGCGCTGGTAAATTTCGTCTTTGCTCTCATCACATTCCTCTACCTCAATGGCATCATCCCTGGAAAGTGAGTACCGCGGCGCTCCCTCTCGTTGCCTCCTTTGCTTATCATCCTCAACAGCCTTGGCTTTCTCCTCGCTACCGTCATCCTATGGTCGATCCAGACGCAACTACTCCCTCAGATCATCGCCAACCGAGTGTCCTTGATCATGACGAACCGACGCCGAGCGAGGAACTTGAAGTGGGGGCTCGTGGTCTGCATTCTGTTTGTCAATGGCGCTGTCTGCTACATCTTCACGGTTGCACACCTTGACACTGCTACACCTTCGCAGAAGCATACGAACATGATATTCGAGAAGTGTGAGAAGACGTTCTTCCTCATCATCGACTTGGCACTCAACATGTACTTCTTATACCTGGTGCGGTATCGTCTGATTGCTGATGGCCTGAATAAATACTGGAGATTATTTAACTTCAACGCCGGAATGGTGTTTATCTCGACATCGATGGACGTCCTTCTTCTGGGGTTCCTCAGTCTACCAGATCCCTATCTGTAAGTCTATTACGCATTACGAGCAGACCTTGGCTAATACTGGAGTAGATACGTCCAATTTGCCCCTCTTGCATATATCGTCAAGCTCTACATAGAACTGCTCATGGCAAACCTCATCTCTAAGGTTGTTCGAGGTAACTCGCGTAGTCAAGGAGAGGGATGGTATTCTAGCAGTCGGGACAAGTCCAACCCAACAAACTATGGTCTTACGTCACGTGTAGTTGTGACTACCGGTCCACCTGTCCCAACTCGCGGAAGCAACATCATGAGTAGAATGGGTAAAGATGGTAAGGATCTTGAGAGTAATGAGGGCAATAACGGATCACAAGTTCATCTAGCAACATTCCCTGAGCCGCATGGCATCACCAAGACAGTTGAAACCACGGTCGTGGTGGGGGATGGAGAGAGTGATCGGACCTTTTAACTGAGTGGTAGCAAGCTATCAATGCCGGACTGTCATGGAATATTGACTGCCAGTGACCAAGAAGCTAGTCTCTTTAACGCTTTATAATATAATAATTTCAATACTCAAAGGTAGAGTCACTACTGCATTAGTAGTTGAACTCGTTAATTCATCTAGCATTGCTACAGTAAACTCGTTCCGCATAGAGAGTTTAGAGGAACAAATATCGTTTTACCCGCGGTTTGTAGGTTGACGTGCGTAGAGGTGAGACAATTTATTCGGGTGCTAATTAGAGCTATATATGAAAAAGGCTATATCCACTGCTCTGGATATCTTCAGAAAGTGACAGGCAGGTCCACGATTCCTACATCCCGGTTCAAAGGCGTGTAGTTGATCTTTTCCAATGGAACAGCGACCTTGAGATCTGGAAACTTCTGATATAGTGTTGCTACAGTACGTTAGTTGTAGGCATCTCAACCATTGAAGGCACGTATACATACAGAACACAGTTGTGAGCTCAGCCTTTGCAAGATGTTCGGCGATACATCGGTGATCACCGAACCCAAAGCCGAGAGGATCTTGGGCAGGCCACTTGCGGTTCATGTTGAACTCATCAGGATTCTCAAAGACTTCCTCGTCTCTGTTGGCTGACTGGTTGGATGCAATGATGCCTTCATTTGCGCGGACGAGCTAGCATGTGTTAGCACTCTGCTATGCCTGAAGCATAAGGGGTTGACCTTACCTTGTCGCCGATCATGACATCCTCCTTGGCAGTGCGCTTGATGGCGAGTGCAGAAGCAGTGTGATAGCGGCAGAGCTCCTCGACGAACTGGGGCGCAAGGGAAGGGTTGGCCTTGAGCTGTGCCAGCTGATCAGGGTGGTGAGCCAGGGTGGCAACGCCCCACAAAGTGTCAGTAAATGGACGACAGACGTATGGACAGAACCACATACTAGAGCAATCATGTTCACCATGGTTGCGTTGCCAGCGACAAGGAGTAAGAAAGAAATCTGGACAGCGTCGGATTTATCGATAATTCCCAGCTTGACTTGCTCAGTGCAGAGTTTGCTGATGATATCATCCTTAGGCTCTACGAGGCGCTCCTCGACAAGGGTTGCAAGGTAATCAAGGAGTTCCCTATCAATTATCAAACCTGAACATGACCAGATGGCTCTCAGTTGGACCTACTGGTTGGCGGCAGATGCTTCGCGGGCAGTGGAACTGCCATTTGTGCGAATGGCGTTCTGCTTCGTAAGATACTCGAGATCCTTGAAGGGAACTCCGAGAAGTGTGTAGATGATCTAGACTAATATGAGGTATGACCTTGAAATAATAGTTTGTCGTGACTCACATAGGAGGGAACAGGGAGTGCAAACTCTTTGACAAGATCGACTGGACCATTGGCACATCCCTTCTGCTTCATCTGCTCCAGCAGATCATCGACAGTCTTCTGGATGTAAGGCTGCAAATTTTTGACCGCTTCCGGGGTGAAGGTTGGCTCCACCATTCTCCTTCAATCTTTATCAGTCCTGCTCCATAAAAAGCAAGGATAATAAGGTGCTTACCTCTGATGCATGTGCTCTGGGGGATCCATGTCGACAAATGTCGGCTTTGCCTTGGCTGCTTGCTTTCCACCGGCGCTAAGCTCAGGAAAGCCTTGGCGAGTGCGGACCTCGAGCCAGGTTAGAACCAGTAGCGACCCATCAGATCATATCAGATCATACCTTGGAGAGTTTATCGGAAGTCGCTACGAAGCAGACATCTTTGTGCTTGGTGACGAGCCAGGCGAGAGAGCCGTCAAAGAGCTTGACTTGGGAAACGGGATTCGTAGATCGAAGTTTGGCGAACTCGGCTGGTGGCTCGGGGCCAGAGGCGCGAGAGAAAGGAAAGCTTGGTGCGTCACATGCCATTGTGTAGGTTCTGTTGAAACGCTGTAGACCGAAGAGTGCTCTTTTGTTGCTGAGTGCGAATTGAAGCTTTGTAGTAGCCATAGTGATGGGAATAACGATGAGAGATGCTGGAGGTTTATATTTCATGGAAGCAAAAATCAGATGTGGAGCAATGGGCCTTGAAGTATTCCATGTTCATCCGTGTTCGATGAGATCACGAGATGCAATTGATTTCCAATCAAGTTCCGATCTGTCTCGGCTTATGCTTGAAGATGGCATTTCCGCTGCATGGGTAATTGAGCGGACGAGTCGGATTGTCAGGCATCTGCAATGGGTGTTACAAATATCGGCATTATTACTTGTCAATGCGTCTATGGTGGTACTGTCCCGGAGTTCACGGCCACGCAAAGACTCCTACTTTATGAACGTTATTCGCTGTAAAACTTGACCAAACCCTTCTTTTCTCTAGTTGTTGAAGCATGAGCTACTACAGGTACCATTCGCACTTTCATCTCATTCAAACTTATTTTATTTCTTCATGTTGCATTTCAAGAATTACACAACGAAATTTGATGACCTTGGGACCGAGCGTGTCATTCCTTGGAGATGCTGATTCCCGCGGAGATGCGCAAACGCACTCTTTAAATACCTACAACAAAATGATATGATTCCATGATCTGTCATCAAAAAGCACCCCACCCACTACCAATAAATGCATAGTGCTATAAGCAGCCTCATGATTCGACTCTTAGTCAACCCACGCCATATATCGATCTGGCTGGAATTTGCACTGTTCCGCCATCTCCGTATTACTCGACATCGTGAGTTAGTGATTGATTATAAGGAAGGATACGGAACACAGTCGCCTCTCCCTGTATATTCCGACTCTGTGTCACGATGGCCATTTATAGAGGGTAAAATGTCCGAATGTCAACCCGAGCCTAGTCTTCGCCGAATACGATAACGCGCCTCTCTTCGTGAATCTGGACGTTCTCTGCTCTCTCTAGCTTGAACGCGTTAAATATCGGTCTGATTGACAGATCACTAAAGTAAATAATATCGTCGGTCCCCTCTTCTCTTTCGCGACCTTGGACGACTCTTTCTCTCAGTGTTAGGGCTTGAATATGGCACTCATACGAACGAAAAGCAATGTGTCGCATGGCTTGCACTGGCCTTGAAGTTTGTCAAGCGAATTGGGGTTGTCTGAACAAATGGATTCTGTCAGGCCTTTCCAACAGTCATGTCAAATATTAACTCCAACAGGCAGATGAAGGCTACACGCTCAACAGCTGACATATGCATACGCCAGGTGACACATGAAGACCTGTTGGTAGTCGGCGTCTGATATGGCGATGGAACGGCCGTTTAGCCATGCATTGCTACTATTGCCTCAGAGTTTACATGATAGAAAGACTTTGACAAGTTCTCGAGGTTGTGTCGGATATACCCGGCCTTGAGTGCTGTCTGGGTTCTTATCGAGATAAGATGACGATTGATCGGCACCGCTAAAATAGATCCCGTTGGCCTGAGAGCTCAACATATCACTACGTATCATTGGTGCTTTAATTTAGTTCATCTCATCTTAAAATGACTGCAGCCTTCGAAACCACCATGAAATCTAAGAACCCATACGCCTTACCGCTGACACCAGAGCAGTACGCTCCAGCCCCGGTGTCTTCGCTGGCAGAATGGAAACAATTATGGAGCGTTTGTGATCTTGTGACAACGAAATTGATATCGCCCGATGCGTTGATGGAACAACCAATTCCTCTGCGGAACCCGTTGCTGTTCTACCTTGGCCATATTCCAACCTTGTCAGACTCCAACTATTTTAACTCAAATCTTAGCTAATAATGGATTTAGTGAGGATATTCATCTTGCGCGAGCAACGAACAGCGAGCCTACTGAACCAGCATATTATCATCAGATCTTTGAGCGCGGCATAGATCCGGATGTTGATGATCCTTCCAAATGCCATGATCACAGCGAACTCCCAGACGCCTTACCATGCCTTGGGGACATTCTACAATATCGAGAACGCGTGAAAGAGCGAATCGCATTGATTTATCAAAGTGAAAAGCCTTACACAGATCGCTGTATTGGGCGAGCGCTCTGGATAGGTTTCGAACATGAAGGTATGTATGTTTTCGCCAGCCGGTGGTTTTGTGGCTGATATGTTGTAGGTCTTCATGCTGAAACGTTCCTGTTCATGACTTTTCAAAGTCCCAACATCCTTCCCCCTCCTGATCTGCCAGGCCAGACTTCGCAAAACTCGCAAAAGAAGCTGCTTCGCGACGCCTTCAGAATCCATGGATTAGGGTGCCCAAGCAGACGTTCACCATTGGATATCATGACCCTGAAAGCGATGATGGGCCAAACAGATTCTTTGCGTGGGGTAATGAGCGCGAGCCATACGATATCACTGTCCCACAAATCGAGGCACAAGGTCGGCCAGTCAGTAACGGAGAGTATGCGAAGTACCTCGTGGACGTTAAGGAACCTCAGATCCCCGCAACTTGGAGCAAGACGCGTGATGCACGAAGTGATGAAGATTACACCACGTTCATCACTCTTCACAGTATTAAGACTGTCTGGGGACCAGTACCCTTGTCGCAGGCACTTGATTGGCCTGTGATGGCCTCCTTCGACGAGGTAGAGAGATATTCTCGATGGGCTGGTGCTCGTTTACTAACGCTCCACGAATTACGGAGCATCCACGAGTATGTTGAGCGTCGTCGTAAAGCCCCGGACAGCAAAGTGAACCATCAATTCCATACCGATCCAAAGGCCATATTTGTTGATTTATCGGACACGAATTCTGGGTTTCAAAATTTTCATCCAACGGGAATTACTCACAAGGGTGATCTTTGTGGCCTGAGCGATACTAGAGGTGCGGCTGTGTGGACGAGAACTTTATTCGCGCCGCAACCGGGATTCAAGGCGATGGACATTTATCCCGCATATAGTGAGTGAGTTTTGTCGATCCCTTTCCACAAGCCTTCTATGTCATTCTTTCCTGATACAGTCCAGCCGACTTCATGGATGAGAAACATCTGGCCGTGGTTGGAGGAAGTTGCGCCCTGCATCTTCGGCCTTCGATACGAGGATGCAGGGCCCAACTTCCCGAAGGCCGAAGATGCAGGACGCAACTTCCTCCAACCACGG